>OX380346.1:25385176-25893660 GCA_947425015.1 Pterostichus niger | reverse complement strand
TAATTCGCGCGAAGAAGAATTGAACGTTACACTAACTGTATCAAAGCTCTTTGCTGTGATACTACTGCTGCGAATCTAGGATTGAATAAAGGAGCTGCAGTTTTACTTGAACAGTTGCTTGAAAAAAAACTACTGTATTTGCCTTGCAGGCATCACATATTTGAACTTATTCTAAGGGATGTTTTTGAACTTAAAATACCTACAACTTCAGGCCCTGATGTACCTTTGCTTAAAAGATTTCGAGAGCACTGGACAGAAATTGATACAAGTCAATATTGTACTGGCGTCGAAGACTCGTACGTGCAAGACAAAATACAAAATCATATTGAAGACATCAATCAATTTATCCAAAAGCAACTAGATTCTGAACAACCAAGAGAAGACTACAGAGAACTTTTGGAGCTTGTTCAGATATTTATTGGTAAAGTTCCGTGCAGTAAAGTAAAATTTAGAAAACCGAGTGCATTCCATCACGCTAGATATACTATAAAAATATTTTTATTTCGTAAACAATTCACAATGACAATAAAATTAATCAAATCAATTTCTGAAATTTGTATTTTTATTGCTACAGTAGGTATATATCAAAGCATGGTTTACTTGTCCTCTAGCATGTGAAGCTCCAAATAATGATTTATCATTTTTAAAAGAACTTATTGATTATGAATTGACAGATGCTAAAATATCTGAGGTAGCGTTGAAGAAATTTAGCAAGCACTTGTGGTATTTAAATCCAGAAACTGCAGCTATGGCGTTTTTTGACGAAAGAATATCACTAAACATTAAGAACCAGATGGTGGTTATGTTAAAAAGTATTGACAAAAGTTCAGAAAACTTGAAACGCTTCGAAGGTCAAAATATTAGAGATGTATATAACTGGAACATTGCTTCATTTGTATCATCAAGATCACTCCAGTTTTTCAAACGGTTTGGAATAAATACAGATTTTTAAAATTAAATCCGTCTGAGTGGTGTCGAAATGAAGATTATCAGAAGGGTTTGCTATTGGTAAGAAGTTTGAAGGTTGTTAATGATATTGCTGAGCGTGCAGTAAAACTAATTGAAGAATACCATAGTATACTAAGCAAAAACCCAGAGCAGCAGCAATTTATAGTTCAATTTTTATCAGAATATAAGCAATATTATGCTGATACTCGAAAATCTGCAATAATTGAAAATATGAAAATGGATTAAGGCTAATTATCCGAAGGGTATCATATTTCACCTGTACTTTCATTTTTTTATCTTGAAAATCAGAAAACTATCTGTTTTATTAATTGAAAAATCACACACATTAATCACAATTCCAAGAATAACATTGTATTTGCTTTTTTCTATCATAAATAAAAATTTTACAACAAAAATTTGATATATTTTATAAAATAAGTATTTACTTAATAATTATACTTGATATTATTAATAATTATATAATAATTAAACTTTGAGCTCGAATAACTCTTGAGCCAATAGATTTAACGAAAAATTAGAAGAAACCTTTTTTGTAGAGCGTCAAATTTACAATAAGAAATGAAGCGAATTATTACTTTTGATTCATTTGGAAGCATTTGAGCTCCTGGGAGCAAAGAAATTCGAAAATATCCATATTAAGGACCACCCTAATATATATATATATATATATATATATATATATATATATATATATATAGGTAGAAAGCTTTGAAATGTAGCGTTATTTACAAATGCTAACCTAGCATAAAATGTTTAATTTTCATTTTAAATTTGTTGATTATAATCGTATATAGTGACTATCCAATGTTGCTTGCGTTGTATTTTCTTCGCAATGTACAATTTATCTTAATTAGTGTTCCATTATTCATGTACGGCGGCGGCGACCGCCTGGCTTCACTTGTATTCAATGTGTCGCTCTCTATGCACGAGGTATTGATTTCTTTGAGCCTCAAAAGCTATTCCTTTTATGCACATTCATCTTTTACTCTTACATCGAGATAACAATCACTCGTTTGGTTTCCTCGGTCTCTCGTCTCCGACGTCTGCTGATGTTATTAAAGGAATTTTTATGTTTTAACCAATGAGTATATAATAATAATAGAAGGGACGGATACCTGGTTCATTGACGCCTGTTACATTGTATTCAGTTTTTTTGAATTTCAAGAAATAATTGATGAAAACAATGACTAATAAATTTGAAAAGTTTATGAAATATTTAAATTTACCAATAATAATGTTTTTTTTACGATTGCTATGAAAAGTTCACAATTACGCTCTCATTGAACAATCGAAAATATCTCCAGTGGCAACGCGCAAAAAGATATTAAATGCGCGCTTATTTCAATAGTTACCAGGGATACAAACAAAATAGAAACGTGTCATATTGACAGTTGACAGAATGAATTTATTTTCAGCACGTATACGTTTTTTAATCATTTTAAGATACAATCGTAGAAAAAATGATGTGTGTATCACGAGCGTAAAGTGTCTTTGTTCCTCTTACACTATTGCAGCTCTAGCCTTAGGCTCGCGCTGCAATTACCGTGCTCGAGTAACAAAGAATCACTTTACGCTCTTAATGCACAAATAACTATTTTAACCAATCGGACATAATTGCAACTTTTTCGGTTTTCTAAATCGATAATTGTTGTTAGTTAAATACACATTTTTGCGACCATTATATTTGTAATCAGTAAGTGATTTATATGTGTTACCAGCCGTCAAATCATGCATCCTTAAGATGTTATTTGTGCGGCAGTTACAATGGTAAATTTAATGTGGTAAAATCCTTTTGGCAATTGTAACAATCAAATTATTATCATCCATCTATTGTTTCATTTCATTTTTGTTTATTCTGCGAAATTACATTCATAACAATACGTTATATCCCATAAAATGGGGTAGCACGAACTCCTAAGACATTCACTTCAAAGAAACAAACATTCTTATACTGACGTACGACTTTTATGGTTCTTATTTATTCCTCTCACTCGGAATCAAACCTTCAATCACATCCATCCATTCACTCCTTCAATCTATCATTTACGCCCACTCCTCTAACAACGAATCTAAAAAGATATAAATAAAATAAATATATCATCACGCCTTTTACCCATTACTGGCTGTGGCATTCTGCCGTAGTAGATCTCGGTAAGTGATATATTTCTTCGCGTAAAACCGTCAAACCAACTCTTAATACACAAATAACTATTTGAACAAGATTTCTGACTGTAGTAGGCACTTAATTTCATATAAATTCGAAAATTTAAAAATAATAATAATATGTACGTTTTTGGTGTGTTTTATGCACATACGGAATGTTTCGAAAAACAGTCTTGTCTCTCTCAACAAAATATTGTTGATTTATTTATTTATTTATGCTACTCTGTACAATAGGAATCTAAATTATAGTACAGGATGCACCGAGCCGCAGTGTGGTACACCACGGCATATGAATCAAAAGATCCTGAGTTATCATAACATTCTTATTTTAAATAAAACACCCTGTATATTTTCCAAAATTTACATGACATTTTTAATACACAAGAATTTGGGGATTCAAGGCGAGTGAGTTTTTGTGACACCCAGTATATAAGATATTACTGCATTTTAGCGTGGTTTCTTGTTCAACATATAACTTTAAATTGAATGTAAAAAATGTGATGTGCACACCACATGTCTTCCTTGTACGCGTATTATACTATACCTACATTTTTTTATTGCACATATTTGACGTTAATTGACATTAATTTTTTTATTTTTTCCTTATTTTTTGTTCTAATCCATAGCAAACTTAATTACAAGAAACAAGAAATATATAATTTTTAAATTTAGATATCTCGCTTATACAAAAGGATAATTTAAAAATTCTTAATGTGCTAGACGCAGAATTTAATTCTTTAATACTTTGATTTGCAGCATTTATTTCTAAAATTAAAATAATACCATTTTTTTCAAGGAAAACTGTTAGCAGCTTCATGTAAAGTGTCACTTCCGGTTGGTCTATTTTAACCAAAACCTATTGTGTTATTTCCATTGATATAGCAGTCTTATATTACTAAATTTGAAAAGGTTTGGATTATATTTGAATATAGTTTTTCATGAAAATCTATTATTCAAGTAAAGTAGCACTTCCGGAAGTTATATAATGACCAAAAAGGGAGGTGCACAACTAGATGTTATAACAGTCCTAAATATAAAATTTCAATTTTCTACGGCTTACCGTTTTTGAGTTATGCGAGATACATACGTACGTACAGACGTCACGACGAAATTAGTCAAAATGGATTCAGGGATAGATAAAATGCTTATTTCCACTGAGAACCGAAAATTTTTGCGATTACAATACTTCCTTTATTTCGTAGAAGGAAATAAAAAATGATAAACTCTTCCATTTATATTTAGTATTTTGAGTGTCTAAATCTGGTTCACTCAGTCGCTTGCGGGCTGTCAGATCTCTGATGTATGTAGGTAGATATATAGCGCACGAGATTTCAATTGCATTGTTTCCATTCGCATTATATTTTGTATGCTAATTTACAGTGAGAAGTAAAACTGGGATTATGATACTTGCAGTGAGTTTGTGATCGTTGCGATGGTGTTGAGGCTGTGTTATACTGGGTGACGCAAAACTAAAAACTTACCTATGCATAATACATACATTATAAATATAGTTATTTTTGTATTAAGAGGCTGCAGCCACAATCGCGGGAAAAAATTTTGGCCGGGACGTGCGGTGGCAGGTAGCAAGTAGGCTGGCCCTGGCACGTTCCCCTTCCACTATCTGATGAAGCGAAATGGGTTGTTCGTACAAAATGCACTGACACTGACACACTCACGTTTAATTCTGCAAGCAGTTTATTACTCGGTCATTGTAGATTGAGTTATGAGCAAATTCGTTTCAAAAAATGTTTAACGTTCGGAAATTTAGGTAGGTATATGGCTAGAAAATATCATAACCGACGTAAACTTTCAAAGTTTATAGAAATACACAAATTTTTCCTCGTCTTAGAACTTTTTTTCGTGTTTCTAGTAAACTAAAAAGCATACATAGTTTATATTTTGTAATAGAATTTCAGCAACTATCCAACATGTAAATATGTTGAACAAGATATTATATTGTTAATAATTAATTATTTATATATTTATTTATGTTGTGCGGCGCATTTGGTTATTTTGTATAACAAAAGCAGCATGCTACAAAATCACGTACCGTTTAGAATTGTAATTTACAGCGAGTAAAACATGACGGAAAATTCAAACTTATTTTTAGTGAAGAAATATTGTCTCCAACTTGTATAGATTAGGAGTATTCATGGTTATTTTTACAAATATGCATTTATTATGTTATAATACGTACACAATACACATTAATGCATATTAAAAAAGAAATTATATTATAACATGATTAAAATTAAATATTATATTTGACAAATAATATAAATAATAAAATAGGTAAACATCTGACAATGTTAAAATCTCAGTAAATAATAACAATATTAGTTAGGTATTCATGCAAATAAATATTTTATTGTAAATAGGTACTCATATAATTGGTCTATTATTTATTTGATTTTGTAAATGTTCTGATTGGTAAATTTATTGATTGACGCGGATCTACAATTTGGCCAAACCAAGAAGCTGTCAATCGTTTTGATCTGTGTTGAATCCATTTCTGATTTGAACTTTGTCCAACAGTTTCTCTTTCAATTTTAATTCTTTGCTCATCTGACACTGAAAGTTCATCAAATAGATTTTTCTTCATTCTTTCAAATATTTCTGGAACCATATCAGGAGTACCAGAAGCATCTTCACCATAATCAAAATTTTGTAGTTGTATTACTTCTTTCGAACGTTTGTGTCTGTATTTTTTATGTTTTTGATTACTCATTCGTTTTGCATCTTTTTTCATGGAATATTTCTTCACGTGTTTACCAGGACTTATTGTGCCTATTGATTTATAGAGCGATCTATAATAATTTGATTTTAAATTATATGTTATCGCTGCAGCTTCACATCGCATTTGGTAACTTCCTTTCAAAGAAAAATTTATTCTTTTACCACCAATGAATTTGGCTACAATACTATTGTAATGTTCTGCAGCATTATTTGTCATGTTACGTATTAAACTTTCGGAATTACAATTGTACTTGCTACTCGATTTAAACAGAGAAGAATTTCTTCATATAATCCACTATCCTTAAAATCCAAAATCCTGTTTTTTTCTCCTGATTTGTTTCCTCTGCAGTAATAATTTTCACAGTTATCATGATCTCCAAACACATGATGAATACTGTTTAAAATGTCTTTATTTAGCAATTGAACTTTTTGTGAAAACTTTATTTCCATGCTGTTTCTTTTTTTTACTGCACATACTACAGCATTTCTCAATCGTTTTATATTGTTATTTAGTAAGTTTCTCTGAATTATTGGTATATTTTGCTTTCTGGAACTGATTTTTCTCTGGGTAAGAGCACGTAACTTGGTACAATAGTTTCGCAAATAAATGGTTAGTACATTCTATTTTGTGGACAATGGGATTAAATCCAAATGGTCGATGTTCTTGCAGTTTTCTAGTAACACTGCTATCACCATCACCCACCAAATACGCATATTTAACTCCATGCATTTCAATACTTTGATTGAAGCCCTCTAAAATTATTTCAGCTTCCATACTTCCAGATGATTTGTTCCAATTTTTGAAACATTTATGTTCTTTAACTTCAATCTTTTTACTTTCAGCTCTACTGCAAACACAACAATATTTTTTATTCCAATATATAAAATTTTGCCTGTTCTATATCCAACAATACAGCCAACACCCGAAGCGGAGTCATAATTTACGTTATACGATCTTTTTGACCATGCTCCATCTGCTATAACAGTAATTAATGGATAGCCATCAGCATCAATATTGCCCTCATCTCTAGCAAATTTTGATTCCTCCTTCGCAGCTTCCTCCATAGAATTTCATACCACATTGTGAATATGTTCAACTAATTCATTTTCATACGCTGTGTATGTCTTATTTGTCATACAAGGGATATTACAAATGGAAGTTAATTCCTCAAGTTGTGAAAATCCGCAACCTACTGATGTTATACCAAGAAGAGCAGCTCTATTTATATCCATATCTGTAACACCTTCAGATCTTATTTGCTTACTTTTTTGACACATTTCGCATTTTATTGTACTAAAAAATCCGTCACGCTTTTCTGTAATAATATTTAAATTCTTCATGGAACAAGAAAATAAAGAATTATGGTCAAACGTTTTTAATTCATTAAAAAAATAAAATATGTCCACAAATCTCCTTTCGCATGCATTTTGTTTTGCGGCGCTCTCCTGTATTACATTCTGAAAATATTTTCATTGTTAGGTATTTAAATAATAATTACATTAACTATTGCTTTACAAACTTTTCAATAAATTTGTTACAATAAAATATATTTCAAGAAATACTTTTTCTTGTTATAACTAATAAATGATAACTAAAAATGTACATAAATAATTACAACCAAATAAAATTGGTGGAAGATTGTTACGTTTTTGACACGTTTGCAGAAGAATTAAGAATCCCGATAAGAATGCGTCTATTTTTATTTTGTCTATATGTATTATTGCTTTTCGCTCAGCAGAAACATTTGTGCTCAATGTAGCATTGTCTCTGCCTACATCGGCTTGTATCGTGATTCATTTTAGTTTATTTATCTAATTTTATATTCTTTGATTTCTTGTGTATTTAGATTAGAAGCGATTTTAGAGAGTAACATTTCTGAATTTATTCATATGGGTGCATATTTGTAAATTATCGATAGGCATACATACCTACTTTGAAATAGAAAGTTTAAAAAAATATACATACGGATAATTCATTGTTATCAACGTCAACTTCATCTGATATTTCATCGCAATGAAATAATTTTTTCCTACAAACTGCCACAGTAACCTGCTCTGTATAAGTTTCTGGTTCCTACATAATTATAAATTTTTAAGGGTATAAGTAGTACATACAATGAATAAGAGATAAAACCTACCAAATCAGGATTATCCTCAGATAACTTTAATTTAACTGCACGCACTTTTTTTAATTTATTTTTTATACTTCTTCTCACTTTTGAGTGTTTTAAATTATTCGTATTTTTTCTGCCCATGATAAAAAATAAACAATAAGCGAGAAATCAAGATAATATGTAATAATATCCTACGATTATAATTGTCACTACACAGTCCACAAATAATAAAAATGATAAAAGTTTTAAATTTGTTGGCGAATGCATTATTCTTTCAACGCTCACTTGAACAGATGAAGCTCCATCCCCTACAGTGTTAGTGATCCAATCAAAATATAAGCCATTAATTGCTGGAATAGTGATCTACGCGCTCTATCTAGCGAGAGTGATATGAACTAAATTGCACGATATCGGCATGTTTCAGATGCAAAATATTGTTGTTATTAACGCAAAAATTGAAAATGTACAAAATAAACTGTCTTCAGAAATGTATAAACTTACGAATTGTATAAATAGATATGAATTTTCTATGTTTGTAAGTGTTAAAACCAATGTCCGAAAATGGTCAACTTGAGATTTAATTTATTTAATTATAGCAATCAATATGCCAAATTCTATCCTATAGCGTACTTTATATATAGTTTCTTATATAGTATATAAAATTTGAACAGTTTATTTGTTAATTTACAGGCTCTGGATTAGCCGAAAATTTGCCTGTTTCAAGATATATACATATTTGAATTGCATATGAACTCAATATTAAGTAAAAAAATAAAAAAAATGTTCTATAGCGCACTAAATCTATCCTTTAATATTCATTATACAAAATTTCAATAACCTAGGTTGTATAATACAGCTTCATGACTAGCCAGAAAATATGGCTTTTCGAGCTGCAGCCTCTTAAGTGTTTTTTTGTTGCGCGTGAGAATGTTACTTTTAGTCGAGACAATAAAACAAGAATTTGCCCACGAAATACAAACGACATTTTTCTACAACTGTAAATAAAAAATAATACACTAATTAATGATTTATTTAAGTAAATTGAAGGAAATTTGATACTATTGATGTGTTGTAACTATTGAAACCTGACAACAAATAATTTGGGAGCGTGCGCGAGATACTCATTTTGCGCACTAGAATACAAATACTTACTTTGCGCACTAGAGTGCAAAATAATGCGCAAAATACGCGTTGTCATGATAGTGTAAAAGATGAAAAAATCACGTACTTCGCGTATTAATATTAATGAAAAAAAATGAATATTTTTTGACAGTGAACATTATTATGTTTGCGATGCTACAATTTTAATAATGGAGTTGTATTTGCAAATGCAGTCAACATGTCAAATGACATTTCACTCACTCAATTTACTTGTAATAGTAGCCATTTTCCTCACTAATGAGGAAAATTATTTACATTTCTTTATTAGCGGGACAAACAGTTACTATCACAACTAAATTCAGTGAGAGACATATCATTTTCACAAGTAATGTTGAAAAATATACTTTTCATATTTAATGACCGTTTGACACGATGTAGTATTTAGTTAAAAATAACTATTAATAATAGAAGAGTATTTTTAAACTTAATAGTAGGGTAGGGTAGAATTATAGCCAACTTCATTCAATTGCACTTCGCTTATTATAGCCGTTTCATATGTCATTAAAATTCCTAGATTCAAATTTACATAACAGGTACGACAGCTAGCGCTTCGGACGAGATACGTCGGAACTAATCTAACCTAACCTAAAATTAATCACATTTGATCACATAAACTTCAATGATCAAATATTTTTAGCTTGTTTTACTTTAATTTTCAAGTATTTTGGGATTGTTTGACAACGTGGTTACTTTCATTTAATTGAAATAAAAATTACTAGATGGCATTACTTGACATATCGAATTTATAAAAAAATTCGCAACAAATTTGTATATAGCAAAATTATGAAATGAAACGGCCATAATAACCGATAGCGCAATTCAATGAAGTTGGTCATAGGTAGCCACAAAAGCTGAACAAAATAACAAACAAATTCATTACGTTTTTTGTTTGTTATTTTTTATTGATTTATTTATTTATGTTACGCTGTACAACAGGAACTTAATCCCAATTACAGTACAGAATCCGCACTCACCAAGCCGCAGTGTAGTAGTTCATTTTTAGCTTGAGTGAGATTCGAACTCGGGATCTCCGGATTCAAATTCCGTATCGCTATCCACACCACCGTACTGACGAGCAATAAGAAATGAAATTATTTAATTAATTTAAAAATAGTGTAAGAGGAGCAAAGACACTTTATGCTCGTGATACACACATCATTTTTTCTATGGTTGCATCTTGAATTATTAAAAAATGTATACGTACTGAAAATAAATTCGTTCTGTCAACTGTCAATATGACAAGTTTCTGTTTTGTTTGTATCCGTGGTAACTATTGAAATAAGCGCGCATTTAACATCTTTTTCGCGCGTCTCTAATGGTAACGCGCGACAAAGATATTTTTCAAATCTTCCACAGAAAACGTCTACTTTACGACGACAAATGAGAGCGTAATTGTCATCATGAAGTTGAAGTTTTCTGTGGAACAATCGAAATATATCTTAAAAAGATATTAAATGCACGCTTATTTCACAATAGTTACACAAACAAAACAGAAACTTGTCATGTTGACAGTTGACAGAACGAATTCATTTTCAGTACATATATGTTTTTTAATAATTTTAAGATGCAATCGTGGAAAAAATTATGTGTGTACCACGAGCGTAAAGTTACACTGTTGCCGTGCTCGAGTAAAAAATAATCACTTTACGCTCTTAACACACAAATAAGTATTGTAGCCAATCGTACAGAAATGCCACTTTTTCGGTGTGTTTTCTGAATCGATAATTGTTGCTAGATAATGCACTTTTTTGCGATTATTATACTTGTAATCAGAAAGTGATTTATATGTATTACCAGCCGTCAAATCATGCTCCCTTAAGATGTTAATAGTGCGGCAGTCACAAGGGCAAAATTCATTTGAGAGTTGTAACCATCGAATTATTATCATCCATCTATTGTTTCATTTCATTTTTGTTTATTCTTCGAAATTACATTCATAACAATACGTTATATCCCATAAAATGAGGCAGCACGAACCTCTAAGACATTCATTTCAAAGAATCACACATTCTTATACTGACGTACGACTTTTATGGTTTCTTATTTATTCCTCTCACTCGGAATCATTCATCACGCAACAGACCTTCAATCACATCCATCCATTCACTCCTATACACCTGTTTCATCAATCTATCATTTACGCCCACTCCTCTAACAACGAATCTAAAAAGATTGTAATGATTTTCTTCACCACCACCCGCCCTGCTTGCCTGCAACTCAAGTAGCAGATCTAGGATTCAATTTTTTTGCTGGATTATTTCTGTAGTTCATTTTTTTGTCACGAGAGAGAGATGAGTTTTTTTTTTGGCTGGCTGTCAAACGAGATTCTGCTTCGAGAGTTCAGCGACGACGGTCGATCCAGATTCTGCTTCGAGATTTCATCGAAGACGGTCGATCAAGGGTGCTGCCTTCAGACTTCGTCGTGATCGGTTGATTTTGTGGATGCTGTCTGAGATCTCATTTTGTTGTCGGCCATGTTGGCTTGAGTTTTTTGATTTTGTGAAGATAACGACGAGATCCATGAACATCACCGTGCTGACTGCATCTTGAGAGTAAGTGTTCAAGCTAAGATTTTACTGATTTTAAGTTTATTAGTTGAAACGGTTTATTTTTGATATCTGATTTCATTTATTTTGTTTTGTGGAGCACATGTTCGTGTCTCTTTTGTTAGGTTAAATTTAACGTAGCGTCAATCATCTTAGTAAAATTTTAGACTCAGAAGCTTATGATCAATTGTAGTATTTAGATCGATTGAACTCTGACAGAATCGCCTTTTTGTTTAACTTAGCTAGATTACCAGTTCGTGTATGAAGTCATGTTCTGTCCACATGCACTTGTCATTTTTGTAGCATATCATTTTAGTAATTCTGTATAAACATTTTGGGGGGTTTTGCTTTTGTTTGGATTTAAAGTTTAGTTTTTGTGAAATACATGCTTCACGTGTATTTGAACCACGTGTTGGTTGGTTCATTTTGTTTCTGAATTTCATTTCCGGCCACCATCTTTGTATCCCTTCTCCCTTCATATCATGTCCGTTCATCATCATTCATTGAGAACATGTGTGTGAGAATGTGTTGAGAACCGACTGTTTCTTTTGGACAATTTAGGAATTTACAGGCGTTTTTGTTTTTTGAGAACTTTTCTACTCAGTTAGAAAAGCTGCCTCATCTTTCTTTTTTGAAACATACTTGGCGGGCTTTGTGCTTTTTGATTAGATATTAAGTTTGTGATATTTAGTTTAAGTTTTGTTTGGTCTGGTTTGACTTTTTGGTTGCTGATTAGCACATTTGTGATTTTTGATATTTTGAGTCAAAACCAACCACCACAAAGCCGCGAAGCCTGTTTATTGAGTAAGTAGAGACTTACTTCCTGTCCAACGTCCCTGTCTCAACAACCCCATCATTCATTATTCATCTCTTCACCTTTCTCATTATTTTCATCGTCATTTTCTATGTGCTTGCGTAACGTAACGGTAATTCTGAAACATTTTGTACTTTTTGATAATTTTGATTATGAACATTTTGTAATACTTTTGTTTGATTTTGTATTTAAGTTTTGCTTTGTAACCCGTAGTTTGTCATTTAACTTGAGCTTTGTTAACGATTTCGATTTGGAACCTTTGCTTTGTCATTCTTGCTTTTTACGCTTTGCGCTTCTGTATGTACATTTGTGGTATGGTTTGCTGCTGGTTTACACCCTGTTTTAGGTGCAATCAGTAAGGGATTTTAGTCTGAGCTACCTAAGAGAGGAGAGGCTTGGAGAAGTGACCTACATTAACCTTCTGAAGACGATTGTCGAGACAAGCGGTGTATTGAGTGGCTTCACGCACTTTACCAAGGACCAACACATCTTTTTACGTCCGGAAGCTCACCATACTTGATCTCCAGTCAAGAAGATCGGTCTACTTCAACTCTTCGTCTCCGTCCTCCTCTCCAGGAGTCTCAGAAGAAGAGGATTAGATAGTCCAACCTACCATTTTTTTGCAGCGTACGTCTGGCACAGTCTTAGTTGAGTAGCAGATTCCACCGCTTAGTTAAGTTACATCTTAGTCTCTGTTTTTTGATTTAGTTTGTTGTTTTGGTTACAAAGATTAGATTAAAGTTTAACTTGTATTTTAGTTGTGATTTTGATTTATTATGTTATGCGCATCATACCTTTTGTGTCACTAGTTCCTAGCTCACTAGAGTGTCCCTTCTCTTTTTTTCGAGCTAGGTGGCGCCTCCGGAACCTACGCCCAGCACCGCTGAACATAGTTAGCCAGGTATTGTATATGTGGTGCTTCCTTTGATTTTGTTGTGTAAGCCGAAAGGCCTTGGTTTTGTGTGTAGCGCGCCAAAAGTAGAAGAAGCATTACATATATAAGTTTTAGCGCCCGAACGTGGGGCTGTAATTTTGTTAATTTTTGCTTTGTTAGTTGCTCACTGGAGTAAAGTAAAGTTAAATAGCAGTACAGCGGCACTGGAGTTTGTCTTTCTCTTATCATCTTTCTTTCACGTCATTATCATTTTCTCATCTTTGTTTCACCCACTAATCCAGTTTAAATTTTTGTTTCAATATCCCTGGCCATGGAGAATATTCATCACTTGTTAGAGGACGAGCTAGAGTACGAGCTTAAGATCAGAGGAATAGTTAACCACGGACCAAATTTTGACATGACCGAGACATTACGAGGATTATTACGAATGGAAAGTATATCTGGATCATTCACTCAAAACATTACCATACCTGTTGACCCTCGATCCGAGTATGAAATTTGCAAGGAAAAACTCAGGAAAATCTATGGTGAGTTATCATTCCATCTTTGCCCACCATCACTTCAGTCTAAATGTACCACACGATTAGGATACTTACAAAAACGAATTTCGCGTATTCCGACTCTTGAATACCGTTCTCAGCTTTTAATAGATTTAGCTACAGTTAGTGAATTATTAGCTTCACAATGTAAAAATACAGAGGATTTATTAGATTTGGAGAATAACTTAGTTTCATCCCCACCTTCTCTGGTAGCTTCACGACCTTTACTTGCTATGATTCCACCGGCGAATAGTGTTCATCAGCTTCCACAAGCTTCTGTAAGACAAGTTGTGCAACCTGACTTCTCGCATAGCACTCAAATAGTTCCGTCACCCACCACCAATCCCTTTTTGCCAAGTTCAAGAACTTTTTGGATTAGCAAACTCAATATTACATTTGACGGTCATGGTAGTTTAATGACTTTTCTTGACCGAATTCAAGAAGTTGCCTTAGCTCGAGGAATTACGAATCATCAGCTCTTTCAACAAGCTTCTGATCTCTTCACCGGATCTGCTCTAATTTGGTTTAGATCAATAAGACCATCTGTTAATTCTTGGGATGCCTTAGTGCTCCGTTTAAAAGCAGCTTTCCTACCTACGGATTATGAAATGCGTCTATGGGATGAAATTCGTCACCGAACACAAGGACCCGACGAAAAAGTTGAAATTTACTTAGCAATCATGCGAAATCTCTTCAGCCATCTTTTATCACCTCCTGAGGAACTAACTCAAATTATGTTCATTATTGGCAACCTACAACCTTATTTTCAGAGAGATCGCTCTCTATTTAATTCTCAAACTTTTGATGCCTTAATTTCAAACCTCCGTCAGATTGAAGACACCCGTTCTAGAATCCTGCTCTTTAAAAATCCACCGGTTAGATCTTCTACTACATTAGAACCTGAATTAGCATATCATCGTGAACATTTGCCCTTGCGACAAGTTTCTGAAGTCACTAACGATCATTCTGTTCTTGCTTTTACCAATTCTCGAGTTCGATCCTGCTGGAATTGCGGACAAAAAGACCACCTATCAGCGTCTTGCACCCAACCTCGTCGTAAACATTGTTTTACGTGTGGCACACCAAATGTAACTCGTGCTACTTGCCCGCGCTGTTCGCGTAAGCTTTCAAAAAACGATTTGGCCGGTCTCGAACCATCAGCACTCGAAACCGTCGGCCAAACACCTGTGCTGAACGACTTCGTTGGACACAATGGCTTAACGAAATAAATAACTTTATGAATGCTTCAATATCACCTGTTTTTCGAAATGTGGGACATGATCAACGACCTTATATCGACGTTACTATCAATACTAAGCACGTGACCGCTTTACTTGATTCTGGAGCTAATTTAACCGTCTTAGGGAAACCTGGTTTATCTTTGTTATCTTCTGAGAACTTAAAATTCACCTCTCACGCGACCAGTAATGTCTTCACTGCCGATGGCGTATCACAACCAATCCTAGGATATGTTTTGTTACCGATCACCCTAAATGGAACCACCAAGTCAGTTAACACGGCTGTTGTCCCTTCATTGCGCCATACACTTATTCTTGGCGTTGATTTCTGTCGACAGTTTCGTTTGTCTCTCCATTTTTCCAATAACACTTGGCACTCGTCGTCACCTGAAATAGCTAGTATCAATGCTATAAAAGGCTTATCCGATTTATCTTCTTCTCAGTTAACAGCTCTTGAAAGTATTAAGGCTGCCTATCATCAACTCAGCTCTCAAGGTTTAGGTTCTACCCATCTTACGACTCATATTATTGACACAGGCTCGGCTTTGCCCATTAAACAACGGCATTTTCCCCTGTCTCCAATTATGTTGTCGCATCTAAATCAAGAACTAGATCAAATGCTTAAACTAGGAGTAGTTCAGGAACCCCAAAGCCCTTGGTCATCCCCTGTTCTCTTGGTTAAGAAAAAGTCTGGCGAATTTCGTTTATGTTTTGATGGTCGCCAATTAAATGCTGTTACAAAAAAGGACGCATACCCATTACCTTTTGTGTCATCCATCTTGGACAAATTAAGGGATGCAAATTATTTATCTTCTATTGACCTTAAGTCAGCTTTTTGGCAAATTCCCTTGCACGAACAATCCCGAGAGAAAACTGCTTTCACTGTACCTGGTAGAGGTTTATTCGAATTCACACGAATGCCCTTTGGCTTGTGCAACGCGCCTCAGAGCCTGCAAAGACTCATGGACCGAGTTCTAGGTCCCCAGTTAGAACCGAAAGTCTTCGTCTATTTAGATGACATCATTATCGCTACATCATCCTTTGAAGATCATATTGTCACTTTATTAGAAGTCCTGGATCGTTTAAAATCCGCCAATTTAACCGTAAATGTTGAAAAATGCGAGTTTTGTCGCCCTAGTTTAAAGTTTTTGGGTTATGTTGTCGACAGCCACGGTTTACGTACTGACCCAGACAAGGTGTCCGCCATTGTTAATTTTCCACGCCCCAAAAATACCACCGAAATTAAACGTTTCATGGGAATGGCATCGTGGTATCGTCGCTTTGTCCCCCAATTTAGCTCTATCGCTGCCCCTATTAATGACCTTTTAAAAGGCCAGAAAAAAGGTAAAGCTATAGTTTGGAACTCTATTGCAGAGCATTCATTTAAACTTTTGAAGAACGCTCTTATCGCCGCTCCTGTTTTGGCTAGTCCTGACTTTAAATTACCATTTACGATTCAAACTGATGCTTCACAATATGGAATAGGTGCAGTTCTCACTCAGGTCTCGGAAAATCAAGAACACGTCATTTCGTACATTAGTCGCTCTTTAAATAAATCTGAGAGAAATTATTCGGTCACTGAACGTGAATGCTTAGCTGTTTTGTTCGCTATAGAAAAGTTTCGTCCTTACATCGAAGGTTCATCCTTCACAGTCATTACCGATCATTATTCTTTGTTATGGTTGATGCGTATGTCTGAACCTACGGGCAAATTGGCTCGCTGGGCAGTTAAACTGCAACAATATAATTTCTCCATTCAACACCGTCCTGGAAAAATAAACGTCGTCCCTGATGCATTGTCTAGAGCTCCTGTTGAACTGGCGTTACTTGAAATCTCTTCTGACACTCCGGATAAATGGTACACTAATTTGCGTACTAAGATCTGTACTCAGCCCAATTCGTACCCTGATTGGCGTTTGGAGAACAACATTCTTTATAAACACATTCCTCGCAGTAGCGCAATGCCTACTAACTTGTCTGAGTGGAAACTTGTTGTTCCTCATGAACAAAGATCCGAAATTTTACGTCTATGTCACGACTCTCCTGCTGGCGCTCATCTTGGTGTGCAGAAAACCTTCCTACGAGTTGCCGAACATTATTACTGGCCTCAAATGCGTTCTTATGTGCACAAGTATGTCACTCGCTGTGCTATTTGTTTAGCTAACAAAACTTCTCACTTGCGTCCTGCTGGCTTAATGGGAACAGAAAAGAAAGTTCGCTTTCCCTGGCAGTGTATTGCCTGCGATCTTATTGGACCCCTACCTCGTTCTACGACTGGACATACTTACATCCTTGTCATATCTGACTGGTTCACGAAATTCACACTTACGTTTCCTTTGCGTTCTGGTACAGTTTCCAAAATTTGCGATTACCTGGAAAAAGACGTTTTTCTCATGCACGGCGTCCCGCAAATTATTCTGGTTGATAATGCGACTCAGTTTCGTAGTAAAGTATTTAGCAGTCTGTTATCTAAGTACGATATACCTAAGTTATGGTATAACGCTAAGTATCATCCTCAAGTAAATTTTGTTGAACGTTGCAACCGTGTCATCAAAACCGCTATCCGCTGTTTTATCAACAAGAATCAACGACACTGGGATGTCCACTTACCTGCTTTGTCACAAGCGATTCGTACCGCTACTCATGAAGTGACTGGATACAGTCCTGCTTTTCTAAATTTTGGTCGCCATGTTCCTGTCTCCGGAAAATTCTACGGTACTCCTCCGGATCAACTTGAACTTGGTTCACGTCAAGAATATGCTCAACAACTAGCTAAATTTTCCGATATTTACAAAGAAGTCGTCCACAAGTTATCTGCGGCTCATCATCGTAATACTCGTACTTACAATCTGCGCCGTTGCCCACTTCAATTTAATGTTGGAGATACTGTTTGGAAGCGCAATTATGTCTTGTCTAATGCAGCTAATCATTTTTCCTCAAAGCTGGCACCCAAATATATTCGCTGTTTAGTTTCCAAGAAAATTTCACCTTTGGTTTATCAACTCACTGATATCGATGGTAACCAACTTGGAAGATGGCATGTCAAGGATCTTAAGACTAATCCTGACTCTGACGAAACATCTAAGTCTGAGTAGTACTTGACCTAGAAAAAAAAATTCTAAGCTGTAGCTTATTCATTTTTTTTTGGGAGAGAAAGGAGGAAGTGTAATGATTTTCTTCACCACCACCCGCCCTGCTTGCCTGCAACTCAAGTAGCAGATCTAGGATTCAATTTTTTTGCTGGATTATTTCTGTAGTTCATTTTTTTGTCACGAGAGAGAGATGAGTTTTTTTTTTTGGCTGGCTGTCAAACGAGATTCTGCTTCGAGAGTTCAGCGACGACGGTCGATCCAGATTCTGCTTCGAGATTTCATCGAAGACGGTCGATCAAGGGTGCTGCCTTCAGACTTCGTCGTGATCGGTTGATTTTGTGGATGCTGTCTGAGATCTCATTTTGTTGTCGGCCATGTTGGCTTGAGTTTTTTGATTTTGTGAAGATAACGACGAGATCCATGAACATCACCGTGCTGACTGCATCTTGAGAGTAAGTGTTCAAGCTAAGATTTTACTGATTTTAAGTTTATTAGTTGAAACGGTTTATTTTTGATATCTGATTTCATTTATTTTGTTTTGTGGAGCACATGTTCGTGTCTCTTTTGTTAGGTTAAATTTAACGTAGCGTCAATCATCTTAGTAAAATTTTAGACTCAGAAGCTTATGATCAATTGTAGTATTTAGATCGATTGAACTCTGACAGAATCGCCTTTTTGTTTAACTTAGCTAGATTACCAGTTCGTGTATGAAGTCATGTTCTGTCCACATGCACTTGTCATTTTTGTAGCATATCATTTTAGTAATTCTGTATAAACATTTTGGGGGGTTTTGCTTTTGTTTGGATTTAAAGTTTAGTTTTTGTGAAATACATGCTTCACGTGTATTTGAACCACGTGTTGGTTGGTTCATTTTGTTTCTGAATTTCATTTCCGGCCACCATCTTTGTATCCCTTCTCCCTTCATATCATGTCCGTTCATCATCATTCATTGAGAACATGTGTGTGAGAATGTGTTGAGAACCGACTGTTTCTTTTGGACAATTTAGGAATTTACAGGCGTTTTTGTTTTTTGAGAACTTTTCTACTCAGTTAGAAAAGCTGCCTCATCTTTCTTTTTTGAAACATACTTGGCGGGCTTTGTGCTTTTTGATTAGATATTAAGTTTGTGATATTTAGTTTAAGTTTTGTTTGGTCTGGTTTGACTTTTTGGTTGCTGATTAGCACATTTGTGATTTTTGATATTTTGAGTCAAAACCAACCACCACAAAGCCGCGAAGCCTGTTTATTGAGTAAGTAGAGACTTACTTCCTGTCCAACGTCCCTGTCTCAACAACCCCATCATTCATTATTCATCTCTTCACCTTTCTCATTATTTTCATCGTCATTTTCTATGTGCTTGCGTAACGTAACGGTAATTCTGAAACATTTTGTACTTTTTGATAATTTTGATTATGAACATTTTGTAATACTTTTGTTTGATTTTGTATTTAAGTTTTGCTTTGTAACCCGTAGTTTGTCATTTAATTTGAGCTTTGTTAACGATTTCGATTTGGAACCTTTGCTTTGTCATTCTTGCTTTTTACGCTTTGCGCTTCTGTATGTACATTTGTGGTATGGTTTGCTGCTGGTTTACACCCTGTTTTAGGTGCAATCAGTAAGGGATTTTAGTCTGAGCTACCTAAGAGAGGAGAGGCTTGGAGAAGTGACCTACATTAACCTTCTGAAGACGATTGTCGAGACAAGCGGTGTATTGAGTGGCTTCACGCACTTTACCAAGGACCAACACATCTTTTTACGTCCGGAAGCTCACCATACTTGATCTCCAGTCAAGAAGATCGGTCTACTTCAACTCTTCGTCTCCGTCCTCCTCTCCAGGAGTCTCAGAAGAAGAGGATTAGATAGTCCAACCTACCATTTTTTTGCAGCGTACGTCTGGCACAGTCTTAGTTGAGTAGCAGATTCCACCGCTTAGTTAAGTTACATCTTAGTCTCTGTTTTTTGATTTAGTTTGTTGTTTTGGTTACAAAGATTAGATTAAAGTTTAACTTGTATTTTAGTTGTGATTTTGATTTATTATGTTATGCGCATCATACCTTTTGTGTCACTAGTTCCTAGCTCACTAGAGTGTCCCTTCTCTTTTTTTCGAGCTAGGTGGCGCCTCCGGAACCTACGCCCAGCACCGCTGAACATAGTTAGCCAGGTATTGTATATGTGGTGCTTCCTTTGATTTTGTTGTGTAAGCCGAAAGGCCTTGGTTTTGTGTGTAGCGCGCCAAAAGTAGAAGAAGCATTACAAGATATAAATAAAATAAATATATCATCACGCCTTTTACTCATTGCTGGGTGTGGCATTCTGCCGAAGCAGATCTTAGTAAGTGAAATATTTCTTCGTGTAAATCCGTCAACTCACAGCCCCCAAAGATGTTAGTGGAGGAGAAGTCACAGGGGTAGATTTAAATTGGTGAAAATAGTTTGTCGGCTGTGGAGATTGAACCAGGGTTCTCAAGACCCCAAAAGAAAAGAAAGGAATATTTTGTTGCCTCAATACAAGCTCATTTATTCCTCACACTCAACTTTATCTTTTGTTTTGCGATATCTAAATTACTGTACCTCTAAACCAATCAGAAGTCGGCATTTTTGCGTTATATCAGAGATGAGCAAATGATTATTCAAATAAAATAAATAAATAAATATACCATCACACCTTTTACCCGTTACTGGGAGTGGCACTCCGCCGAAGCAGATCTCTGTAAACGATATATTTATGTAGTGGCTGCGGAAGTGGGGTTGCAGGGGTTGCAATTGCAAGCCCTGATCATTTTTAGGGGTTGCGCTGCAACCCCTGTTCAGGATACAAAGAATAAAATAAAACACCTAAGTAACTAAAATACGAGTATGAATTCAAAATCCAAACCGAGACTATAGCAATAAATTAACAATCCATTACAAGTTATATTAAGTCAGCATGTATACATATTAACAATAGTTTTTTTTACAAATTGTTGACAATTCCAGCTTCAGAATCGTCAGTCGAAAGGTCATTCAGCGGGGTTCGTCGAATTTTGACTTGGAACCGTACTTCAATGTTACAAAAACGACTGTTTCATTTAGTTTTTCTTCATATACACAAAATTAAAACATTGGACATTGATTTAAATAAGGTGATGAAAATATTCATCAATAAAACCGCAGAGCGAATGACAATTTTCGGAGCAATAGAGTAAAATTGTCTTTTTCGATTTATACAGATGTAAAATCTTTATAAAACTGTTACATTAATTGACAAAAACAAATTATATTATTAATATAATGTATCTCAACTAATTATTCATTTTAATTACCTACATTTATCTGTGTTCTATTTTTACTCCGGTCAAAAAAATTTCGCAACCCCTTTCGAAAAAAGGTTCCGCAGTCTCTGTATTTATGTGTGTGAAATGCCATCAAAGTATTGTCCCCAAAGTTGTTAGTGGAATGAAAGTCACAGGGTTAAAATAGTTTGTCGGCTGTGGGAATCGAACCCGGGTTCTCAAATCGATACCACTGAGCTACAATTTGTAGAAATTCATAGATCTCTGTATCATAGATCATTCAAAGATTGTCATTATCAAACTGGTAGATTTGTGTTGAAGTTACACAAATAAAATAAATAAATATATCATCACGCCTTTTACTCATTACTGAGTGTGGCACTCTACCTAAGCAGATCCGGTAAGTGATGTATTTTTTCGCGTGAAGTTACACGAAAATGCCAAAATTTTATCATGTCTTCTTATTATTGTATTTTTGTTATATTGTAAACTGAGCTTTACGATAAAATTCTGTGATAAATCTATAAGTTTATAGATCGATAAATCTGTAAAAAAAAATGAAAATCACATCTACATTCGTTGATAAGTAAAAGACTTAATAATGTGTGATTGTCCGAAAAAACCGAAGTTTCCGGATCCTGTACTGTGATTGAAATGCTAGTTCATTAGATGTTAAATACGGGATGTTATGTTATGTGCAGGTAATATCCCCGTGGGCATCGCTGTAGCGCGTCAACGGCTACAGCAGGACTTTGCAGGACACGTGGGAGGACCTGGACCCACACTGACGCCCCAGGGGATGCTAGGGCCCACCACCACAATCGCCACGCAACCTCTCAAGGAAATGGCGCGCATACAAGACATGGGTATGTTACAAAATTAGCAGGATATTAAAAATAAAAAATATATTATTACGCCTTTTACCCATTATTGGGTATGGCACATATCTTTTCGGTTACCAGCCGATAATTATTTGTTTCTCCGAAACAATATCTTTATAACAAGAATAATAAGTAAAACTCACGCATCAAATGTTCTTTCACGCTTCCATGTCTGTCGGCAGACTCGTCGGTCGCAGTGGGCGGAGCCGTGGGCCTGACGGTGGGCCAACGCAAGCGTGCTAAAGTGTAGTGATGATCGCGCTACAGGATTGGCTGCGTGGCCTATGGGTGGAGCTAGTACAAACCACATTCTGGCAGTACCCTGGTAAGTAGTGTTGGGGGCAGGGGAATTGAATGTGACGGGTGACATTTTAGGTTTGGGAGGTTGGTTCTTGATTAATATTTGTATTTGACCATGGAAAACTTCATGAAATGTTTATTATGGCCGTTTCAATTAATCATTTTGCCATATATACATTTGTCGTAAGTTTTTTTACAGATTTAGTGCGTCAAGTGATGCCCTCTATCGAGTTTTATTTCAATTAAATGAAAGTAACCACGATGTTAAGTTACAAAAGTAACCTTAAACTATTTGAAAATTAAAGTATTTTACTATACAGTGTTTAACTGCAATTGTGTTAATGTATTTTTAAACAAGCGCAGGCGATGCTGCCTTCATTTCTTATAGATTCGTTGTTAGAGAAGTGGGCGTAAGTGAAGATTTATGAAACAGGTGTACAGGAGCGAATGGATGAATGTTTGTTGCGTGATGATGGATTTTGGTTGTGAGGAAGGAAAGAGTTCGTATGGAGGAAGTGTTAATATGGTCGAAACGAGTATAGTGTGTCAGGATGAGAATGTTCTGTGAATGTTTCAGGGGTTCGTGCAGCCCCATTTAATGGGATATAGCGTAATGTTATGTATGTATGAAAATGTAAGTAAAATAATCTTAAAATATTTGAAAATTGAAGTTTATCTGATATAATTGTGAATTGCTAGATCTATTTTAACGAAATTATCTACTCGTAAGTCACAACAAAGACAAAATTAATTGTCATCCATATATATGCCATATATATTTGAGTACTTTTTACGCTATCGCAGGAAAAGTAATACAAAAATTGCATTTTACTCTAAAGAAATCATTTAATTTTGGTATTTAAAAAACATCTAAAGGCTATCATTTTTTATATTTATGACAAACGAAAACAATGTCATTCTGTTGACACTTGAGTGTCAGAAATAATCTCTTTCCGCACGCAAATGAGTGCGGAGAGTATGTACTTTTCACACTGTTGCAAGAATAGTATATTGTAATACTAGTGAGGAAAGGGTATAATTACAAAACGAGTGCAAAAGTTGGAGCGACATCGAGTTTTGCAATAACCCTTTCCCACGTGTGTTACATCCTATTTTTTCAATATTAAACCTGAAATAGTTATTTATGGTACAAGTGTGTTATATTACAAATAAGTCACGCGAGAAAAGTATTAGTCCACGAGGCCGTTAGGCCGAGGGGAATAATTTTCTGAAGTGACTTATTTGTAATAACACACGAGTGGCATACGAAATTTTATCGAACAACTACAATTAAAACATTAAAATATAAATTTTGACACAATTGTCTACATTTCAAATAATATTCTAGTTAGCCATACTTTCTTGTTTTGTTGTCTAGGTTATTCAAATTTTTTAAATAAACAAAATTGAAAAAAGGTTGCAGCTGTAGTATTCGAAATGGAAGACGAGAATTTTATTCCCGAAATAATCATTAAGGAAGCGGAAGAACCGGTTGTTGATATTTTACCAAAAAAGTCTAGAAGTTCCTATGAAAAAGAATTTCATATGTTCGGGAATAAAATTCTCGTCTTCCATTTCGAATACTACAGCTGCAACCTTTTTTAAACTTTGTTATATTTAAACTCAACAGTGAGTTACAAGTCATAATTTATGCGTGACTTATGACTTATAACTCACGTGTGACTTATAAACCACTTTATTAATCTAAAATGACAACAATAATGACTTTATAAGTAGTGGGTGTTGGATAAATTATATTTTTACGTTTGCGATAAAAGAAATATAATAATTATTTTATATAAATCAAAGGAGTTGTATTTGCAAATGCAGTCAACATGTTAAATAACATTTCCCTCACTCAATTTAGTTGTGATAATAACCGTTTCCCTCACTAGTGATGAAAGTAAATAACTTTCCTTACTAGTGAGAAAAACGGTTACTATCACACCTAAATAATTAAATAAATATAAATATATCATCATGCCTTTTACCCATTACTGGGTGTGGCAGATTTCGGTAAGTGATATATTTCTTCGCATGAAGTGCGATTACCAGCCGTCAAATCACGGCCCCCAAAGATTTTAGTGGTGGGAGAGCAACAGGGGTAGATTTAATTGTTTGTCGGCTGTAGGGATCAAACCAGGGTTCTCAAGATACCACTGAGCCACCTACTCCATACACCTAAATTGACTGAGAGAAATGTTATTTTCACAGTAATATAGTAAAAAACTATTTAAAATTCTGTAATTCAAAATAGATTCTCGACTAAACGCTTAAAAAAAACCCAATTCCGTTTCCATAAATAACCCAGCAATCATCAAATTCGTGATTACATAAACCATCCACTTCTACGAGGGTCGTACCCTCAAATCTTCACGCACCCTCCACATCTACCCTCATAGCGAACAGTTCTAATATTAGCTTCAAACCTACCTCAATAAATTGCATTCGTTCTCGGATCCACATCGCCACGTCGCACACAATTTCCACCCTTATCTAACACCCCTATAAAAGCGATAATACTTTCTGATGATTTTGGCGGGTAAACCAGGGATTGTTAAACAGTTTCAACGATTTTTGAATTATGGGCAGGGGATGCTTGAATTTTACTGTCGGACTTTTTTATTAGGCGAATTTTGAACGTAATAGTTTATTTAAAATTGTGTGTGATAAACAAATTAAGTCATGCGTATTAGTGCGTGATGTTTGTGCATGCGTGTTAATTTTAGTTCCAGATAAGCTAAACTGATAACACTTTATAAAATAAATATATCATCACGCGTTTTACCCATTAGTGGGTGTGGCACTCTACCATAGCAGATCTCGGTAACATATTTCTTCGCGTTTAGCGCGGTTACCAGTCGTCGAATCACGCCCCCCAAAGACGTTAGTAAAGAGAGAGCCACAAAGATAGATTTAATTTAGTAAAAATTGTCGGTTGAGGGAATCGAACTCGGGTTCTTAAATCCACTGAGCCACCTACCCTAATTGACTTTATTTATTTAATCTGTCATCCACATAAACCACTATCATGGTCATGTCTCCCCCTTGACCCTGGAAATAGACACATAGATCATTACATGACTGCGTTACTCCTAAACATTTCAGCTCTTGATCAAGTCTTTGATGCCATTGTCGTCCGGCTTGGCGGAGTCCGTATAATGCTTTCTGTAGAAAGCATACTTTGTCACCTGTCCGAAGTTTCTTCAACATCTCTTCGGCTTTCGTTTTCACATCCTTGTTGTGCTTTTCTGTCCGAACTATGTTGTTTAAGATTTCTTCGGTCATTTCCGGAACTTCCATGTAAATTTCTTCTTCCAATGTTCCATTTAAATATGCGGATGTTACGTCGATTTGTTCGATCGTCATCCCGAACTTTGATGCAAGTGCGATCGCGAGTCTGATTGAACTCAGACGTGCCACAGGAGAATAAGTTTCGTCAAAATCCAAACCAGGTCGCTGTGAAAACTTGTTCCTGAGAACCATCCTGCTGCTGATCACTTCTCGATTCTTCGGTCGTTCGACAAGTTTCCAGGTGTCGTGCTCGAGTATGCACTTTAATTCAGTGGCCATGGCACCGTACCACTCGTCTGCATCTCTTCCTGCAACAGCTTGACTCACTGGTATATCTGTCAGGAAGCATTGTTCAGCCTGTGTGATTCTGACTTCGGCAGGTTTAAATTCCTTTCGTGGCCTGCCTCTGTTTCCGGTCATGATTTTCCGAGGTCTGCCGCGACCCCTGCCACTAACTTCGGGAGCTTCTTTCGTTTGTTCTTCATTTTCTTCCGGTTCATCATCGGCTTTATGATCGACTACAGCGGGAAAAAATTCTACATCTGTCTCTGGAGATTTGCTCGGTAGCATCTCTTCTTTTCTCGTATCACTGATCTCTACAGTGCGAGCTGGAGGAGTTTCCAAACACTTGATATCTCGAGCTACTTGAACCCTGCTCTCTTTTGGAATCCACACTCTATATCCCTTAGAGTGTTCTGCATAACCGAGTAGAATTCCTTGTTTTGATCTGTTGTCAAATTTACCTTTGTTCGACGTATTGTCCAGGACGAAAACCTTACATCCGAATTCCTTTAAATATTTCACGTCCGGCTTGACATCTGAGTGCACCACCTCAAGCATTTTTGAACATCGGCTCGATTTGTGTGGAAAAGGAGTCCGAGTCATTTTTCCTAGAGGACAGACATCACACTGAAAACCCTCGGTGGTATTCTTGATGTTCAGGTCCTTGTACGTCCCATTCTTTGATGCATCTATGAGATCTTTGATGTTGAGGTGTCCTAGACGTCGGTGCCAAATCTGTAACAAGTTTGAGTTTGAACTGTGCGACTCAACAATATTTTTGCACTCGTGTGTTTGATTCGGCTGAATATAATAAAGATTGTCAACGCGCTTAGCGCTTATTAGCGTGTCACCGTTTTTATTTATGATTCTGGCCCTATCACTTTCAAATATGACACTACAACCTTTGTCTGTAATTTTCGCGACCGACAGTAAGTTTGTTCGTACGTCCGGAACTAGCAGTGTGTTTTCTAAGTCTACGTTTTTCACTGCGCCACTATCGTGTACTTGAAAAGTTACATTTCCACGCGCTTCGATCTTTGTTGATGAACTGTTCGCTAGGTTGAGTTTTCCGCGTTCGATCCGACTGACGCTCGAAAACTGCTCGCGGTCATTGCACACGTGCGATGAACAACCGCTATCAAGGCACCACACTGAGTCTTGATTGTTTTGTCCCGTACGGAAAACGTACCGACAAAAAGATAGTTTTCGGCGTTTTTGGCACTTTGTTGACTTTTGTCAATGTTTGTTCGACATTCCAATGCCTTGTGACCGATTTTGTTACATCGAAAGCACTTGAATTTAAAACCGTGAGGTTGTTTAACCCACTTTTTAGATTCAATGTTTTTGTCACTATGTTTCGATGTGTTTCGCTTATGAAATGATGATTTTCCTGCAATCATCGCGTTCGTCACTTCGCTTCGCGTATCGTTTTTCCGTGCGTCGTGTTCCTCTAGTATTTTTACTCGTAATACTTCCGGTGTTGGTAAATCGTCACGAGATTCTATTGCACAACGAAAGTTTTCAAAGTTTGCGGGTAAACTGTACAAAAGTAATATCGCGAGTAGATCCGCGTTTATCTCGACGTTCATTTCGTTCAATTTGTCGACCGCGTCAAAGAACTCACGCAAGTGTTCGCGTACATCGTCGTTATCTTGCATACGTTGCAAAGTAAGCTTTTTTAACAACGTGGCTTTTCGAGCTGGACCTCGCGACTGATAAATATTTTCTAATTTTAACCAAACTTCCCGTGAAGTACCGCACCCTTTCACTTGCTTTAATTCTGATGCGCTTATGGACAAGATTATGTCCGACTTTGCTTTCTTGTCACCGGTGTTCCATCGTTCTGCAGTAAGAACAGATGCGTCATCGTCTGCTACGATCTCCGGTTTTACTTTCGCTCCGTTGACGAAATCCCATGCATCATTCTTGACCAGAAGAGCTTCCATTTGCATCTTCCACGTATCGTAGTTTTCTCTTGTAAGCATGTCGATTCTTGACACACTCGACGCCATTTTTATTTTACGAACACGAACTCACAAATATCACTGGAACTTTCCAATTCTTATATTCTGATATCTTTGTGTTCTGGTCTCGTTTGTGTTCTGGTCTCTTTTGTGTTCTGGGCCCATAACCTGTTAGATTTAACAGTGGAATCAGAATTAAATGATGGTTAAATCACTCAAGAAACGATGATATTTGTATTGAAAATAAACTTATTATTTATTAAAATGACAAGATTACAATACTACTCATTTTATACGTTGTTTTACATTGCATAAAAATACATAGATACGAGAAACAAAATTTAACATATATTTCAAACTGCGTTCGTTGTGCGCAGGTGTGACTGATAATTCCTCATACAACGCTGGTAGCTAGCACCGCCGTCAGATGGTGTGTAATGTCGTTTATTCTCTAACAGCAAAGACACTTTACGCTCGTGATACATACATCATATTTTCTACGATTGCATCTTAAGAGGCTGCAGCCGCAATCGCGGGAAAAAATTTTGGCCGGGACGTGCGGTGGCAGGTAGCAAGTAGGCTGGCCCAGGCACGTTCCCCTTCCACTATCTGATGAAGCGAAATTTGTTGTTCGTACAAAATGCACTGACACTGACACACTCACGTTTAATTCTGCAAGCAGTTTATTACTCGGTCATTGTAGATTGAGTTATGAGCAAATTCGTTTCAAAAAATGTTTAACGTTCGGAAATTTAGGTAGGTATATGGCTAGAAAATATCATAATCGACGTAAACTTTCAAAGTTTTTAGAAAATACACAAATTTTTCCTCGTCTTAAAACTTTTTTTCGTGTTTATAGTAAACTAAAAAGCATACATAGTTTATATTTTGTAATAGAATTTCAGCAACTATCCAACATGCAAATATGTTGAACAAGATATTATATTGTTAATAATTAATTATTTATATATTTATTTATGTTGTGCGGCGCATTTGGTTATTTTGTATAACAAAAGCAGCATGCTACAAAATCACGTACCGTTTAGAATTGTAATTTACAGTGAGTAAAACATGAAGGAAAATTCAAACTTATTTTTAGTGAAGAAATATTGTCTCCAACTTGTATAGATTAGGAGTATTCATGGTTATTTTTACAAATATGCATTTATTATGTTATAATAGGTACACAATACACATTAATGCATATTAAAAAATAAATTATATTATAACATTATTAAAATAAAATATTATATTTGACAAATAATATAAATAATAAAATAGGTAAACATCTGACAATGTTAAAATCTCAATAACAATATTAGTTACGTATTCATGCAAATAAATATTTTATTGTAAGTAGGTACTCATATAATTGGACTATTATTTATTTGATTTTGTAAATGTTCTGATTGGTAAATTTCTTGATTGACGCGGACATTGTGAATATGTTCAGCTAATTCATTTTCATACGCTGTGTATGTCTTATTTGTCATACAAGGGATATTACAAATGGAAGTTAATTCCTCAAGTTGTGAAAATCCGCAACCTACTGATGTTATACCAAGAACAGCAGCTCTATTTATATCCATATCTGTAACACCTTCAGATCTTACTTGCTTATTTTTTTGACACATTTCGCATTTTATTGTAAATGTACTAAAAAATCCGTCACGCTTTTCTGTACTAATATTTAAATTCTTCATGGAACAAGAAAATAAAGAATTATGGTCAAACGTTTTTAATTCATTAAAAAAATAAAATATGTCTACAAATCTCCTTTCGCATGCATTTTGTTTTGCGGCGCTCTCCTGTATTACATTCTGAAAATATTTTCATTGTTAGGTATTTAAATAATAATTACATTAACTATTGCTTTACAAACTTTTCAATAAATTTGTTACAATGAAATATATTTCAAGAAATACTTTTTCTTGTTATAACTAATAAATGATAACTAAAAATGTACATAAATAATTACAACCAAATAAAATTGGCAGAAGATTGTTACGTTTTTGACACGTTTGCAGAAGAATTATGAATCCCGATAAGAATGCGTCTATTTTTATTTTGTCTATATGTATTATTGTTTTTCGCTCAGCAGAAACATTTGTGCACAATGTAGCATTGTCTCTGCCTACATCGGCTTGTATCGTGATTCATTTTAGTTTATTTATCTAATTTTATATTCTTTGATTTCTTGTGTATTTAGATTAGAAGCGATTTTAGAGAGTAACATGGCTGAATTTATTCATATGGGTGCATATTTGTAAATTATCGATAGGCATCAGAAATTCTAGTACCAGCCCTACCTGCCTGTTTATACATACCTACTTTGAAATAGAAACTTTAAAAAAAGATACATACGGATAATTCATCGTTGTCAACGTCAACTTCATCTGATATTTCATCGCAATGAAATAATTTTTTCCTACAAACTGCCACAGTAACCTGCTCTGTAGAAGTTTCTGGTTCCTACATAATTATAAATTTTTAAGGGTATAAGTAGTACATACAATGAATAAGAGATAAAACCTACCAAATCAGGATTATCCTCAGATAACTTTAATTTAACTGCGCGCACTTTTTTTAATTTATTTTTTATACTTCTTCTCACTTTTGGAAGTTTTAAATTTTTCGTATTTTTTCTGCCCATGATAAAAAATAAACAATAAGCGAGAAATCAAGATAATATGTAATAATATCCTACGATTATAATTGTCACTACACAGTCCACAAATAATAAAAATGTTAGAAGTTTTAAATTTGTTGGCGAATGCATTATTCTTTCAACGCTCACTTGAACAGATGAAGCTCCACCCCCTACAGTGTTAGTGATCCAATCAAAATATAAGCCATTAATTGCTGGAATAGTGATCTACGCGCTCTATCTAGCGAGAGTGATATGAACTAAATTGCACGATATCGGCATGTTTCAGATGCAAAATATTGTTGTTATTAACGCAAAAATTGAAAATGTACAATATAAACTGTATTCAGAAATGTATAAACTTACGAATTGTATAAATAGATATGAATTTTTTATGATTGTAAGTGTTAAAAACGTTGTCCGAAAATGGTCAACTTGAGATTTAATTTATTTAATTATAGCAATCAATATGCCAAACTCTATCATATAGCGTACTTTATATATAGTTTCTTATATAGTATATAAAATTTGAACAGTTTATTTGTTAATTTACAGGCTCAGGATTAGCCGAAAATTTGCCTGTTTCAAGATATATACATATTTGAATTGCATATTAACTCAATATTAAGTAAAAAAATGAAAAAAACGTTCTACAGCGCACTAAATCTATCCTTTAATATTCATTATACAAAATTTCAATAACCTAGGTTGTATAATACAGCTTCATGACTAGCCAGAAAATATGGCTTTTCGAGCTGCAGCCTCCTCTTAAAATGATTAAAAAACGTATACGTACTGAAAATAAATTCGTTCTGACAACTGTCAATATGACAAGTTTCTGTTTTGTTTGTATCCCTGGTAACTATTGAAAGCCATTGGAGACGCGCAAAAAAGAAATTTTCATAGCAATCGTAGAAAAAACATATTTAATTATTTATAATTATGTTACTAATGAAATAAAAGTATAAACACTGCCTACAAATAATCATTTATTTTGTAGGTATCTGGTGTAATGCATTATTTTTATATTTTTTAATTAAATGTACTATTAAACCAGTGACACTAAAAATGTTCGCTACCCTAAATTTTGAAAATTTCAAAAATATTTTGTTCTATAATCAGTATATTAAATTATATATGTCATTAAAGTTTCGTGCACCCTGTATATGTAGAGCATACATTTGCCTGGAAACAAGAATTTTTAATATTACTTAACTTAGATTAGTGTGAACGGAGGGATTTAATAGTTATTTTTCGACAAGCAAGCAGTAAAATATTATCACTTATGGCAAACTGTCAAAATGGCTTTCATTTCATTGGATTATTTTAAAACTAATTCGTGATTGGCTCCAACATATTAACAGCTCCGTACAGCGCTGTCACCTGTCGGAAGCCAATGAAACTCTACAAGACAAAGCGGAAATGATTAAAAATGGTCCACAAGAAATGTCCGGTTTTTTTCAACAAAAATTGGTTGAGAAAAAATAGTATGTTATGCATCAAGGGAGGGAAACAAGCGATTATTCCCGCGTCTGCCAACTTCACACAAGGGATAATCGCGTCCTCCCGTGAAGCATATTATACTTTTCGTAACAACTGCACAAAAATTGTCTTATCGGGACAAATGTCAAATATTGGTTGTGGAACTAGTTACCTAGGAAACGCCGCAAACAGCTAATAATCGTAGTCTCTAGGGAGAGAAACATAATGTTTCTCTTCCTAGAGGAGAAAAGCAGTGTTTCTCTCTCTAAAATTATGGAATAAGAACGTGTTTCTTGTGCATGTGTTACGAAAAATCTATTATAGGTTTCAAGTAAAGTACCACTTCCGGAAGTTATATAATGACCAAAAAGGGAGGTGCACAACTAGATGTTATAACAGTCCTAAATATAAAACAGCTAATAATCGTAGTCTCTAGGGAGAGAAAAATCCTACCTAGGGAGAGAAACATTCTGTTTCACTCCCTAGGGGAGAAAAGCAGTGTTTCTCTCTCGAAAATTAGGGAATAAGAACGTGTTTCTTATGCATGTGTTACGAAAAATGTGTTGCATTACTTATTGAGCTACCCTCGTACGTGGCAAATTCTCATTGCAATATTTGTATCGATTCTAATTGGTTTGTTTGTATTTTGCAGCTCCAATGCCTGTGGAGCCTATGTTACCCTTGCCGATCCCGGTGCCGCCCCTGGGATATCAACTGGTTCGCGATCCAAGCTCCGGACATTTTCTACTTATTTCTACTGCAAGTCTAGGTATGCACCGAATACTATTCAAGTCTTCCATTTGTAACATGAATATAATTTCAACTTGCAGAGCAACTAGGCCAAGCAGTAGTGTGGCCAACATACCCAACCCCCTCCTCGCATGTGTTGCTCCCTCCGCCGCCCCCACTAGCCCCCCTACAAGTGCAACGTTACACCTACATACCCAAACACACAGCACGCGTCTTCTAGCCGTCGCCGCCGGCCCGGTGGCCGATAAGACGCGTGCCTCCGCCCCCAGGACGCTCATTAAAATCGAGGCTGATTGTACTGCGACTGCCACTCTGGATGCGGCAACGTCTGCACCGCCCCTAGTGCTGTATCAGCACCCAGGGGTTATTTTGGAAACATCTCCTTGTAAGGAACAAGCCACCTCGCCGGTGGCATGTTTGACTCCACCTCCGGAGATTGTTAACACTGCTTCTACCGCAGTTCAAGATGCTAGCAACCAGACTGATCATCCAGTTGTATTGGAAGACGAACAAGAACTAACGAATGAAATTGAACCGGTTATTCCTGAACCTCAACCTGAGCTTGAACCTAAGCCTCATGAGGTCAAACCTGATCCAGACATCAGCGGACTGGAACTTCTATCCAACAGTATTGTAGAATTCGAAAAGTCTTATGTTTCGCCCGTTAAATACGAATCAACTCCTGTACCCGTAATAGTCGATACAACTCCTCCAGTAGAAAATGGTGATGATGTTCTGACAGGAATTGCTCATATGACCTTAAAAGACTGTGAAATAGAACCTCCTGTAGACGACAATTTAGGTGGGTTAGGTCTCTTGTGTGCATTAGCGGAACAAAGATTCATGGAAGAAGTTGGAGAACAACAAAAACGAAAACATCCGAGACACGATTCAAAAGAACCTAAAATTAAACGATCGAAATATGACGCAGATGACAGTGAGTCAGTGTTAAGAAGAGTTGAAGAAACCAACAATAATTGTAGTTGTAGAGAATCTAACAACAACAATAACAACAACAAGAATTCCTCGACGTTGTCTCGAGATTGGTCCCCGGCGTTTATGTCCGCGGTGGAGCGAGACATGCGACAAGAACTTGCTGATCTTCAGCGCCGATACAAAGAAAAGAAACTTGAGTTAAGTAAACTAGCCCCAACCAAACTTCCTTCAACACCTCCTCCTCCACTACCCATCGACCCTCCGGTCCTAACCTTAAAACCAACCCAAGAGTTATTAAAACCCCCAACACTAAACCCAATACCCAAACCGGAAGAACCACCATCATCTCCGTACAAAAGAAAGTTGTCCCTCTCGCAAGATTCTGATTCAACCTCCACGTCCACGACTCCCGAAAAGGTGTCTTCCTCGAAGAAACGTAAGGTTGGGAGACCGAAGAAGTTGATGACGACACCTGGGTTGAGTGTGGCGACCACGGAGACGATTGTCGCGAAGAAACCCAGGGCGAAAGGTGGTTTGGTTGGGTATATACTAGCGGCGAAGAATCGGTTGCAGATGCAGCATAAAGCTGGGTTAGGCTTCAGGGAGAGTAGTCCGCCGAGGTATGCGGATGACTCGGTATCGTCTCCGACGAGCAGTCCGGTCAAGAGCAAGCCGAAAGTTGCGAATAATGCTGCTGCTTCCACGGTACGTACTACATTTAGTAAATATAAATATATTCATTACTGCCATCACAGATCTTGATAACTGATATATTTCTTCGCGCCATCAAATCACGCTCTTATATATGTTATACCGGGAGTTTTTCTTATCAGTAAACATAGGGATATATCATTATCATAGTTACAGTTAAAAAGTTTGACAGCAATGCATTAGAGCGTTTATTTTAAAAGTGAACATAGGGAAAATAATATTTTCAGCAATGCATTGAAGTGTAATAGTCTATAATCTAAAAGAAACATTTTAAGTTTAAACAAATTAAATGAATATTAATTACTTTAAATTATATTAGTTTAAATAGGAATTTTAATTTAATAACTGTTCAAAATTACCCCATTTACCTGTAAACAATAGCCAAACGATTATAAAATGAATTTATAACATTATTTATTTGCCCTGGAGGAATCTCATGCGATGCAACACCAATACTACGTTAGAATTGGTCTACACTCACTCTACCACCATTATAAAATTTATTTTTTAAGTGACCCCAAAGAAAAAATCATTTGGTGCAAGATCTGGTGCCCTTGCAGGCCACTCCACTTCTGCACCTCGTCCTATCCATCGTTGGGGGAATATCCGGTGCAGATAATTTCGTACATTTTGTTGGAACCACACTTCCTCAATATTTCCTCAATATTACTCTCTCTTGTAACAACTCTAAATAATTTTCCTCATTTAAATTTTGCATTTATATAAAAACGCCCCACTATTTGATTCCCTATTAACCCGGTCTGATTTTGAAAGAGGACAGCTTTATTACACAACTATAGATGACAGCAATGTTATTTTCCTTATTTTTACTTTTAAAATAAACGCTCTAATGCATTGCTGTCAAACTTTTTAACTGTAACTATGGTAATGACATATTCCTATGTTTACTGATAAAAAAAACTCAGGGTATATGTTATATATGTTATGTATGTTAGTAGTTTGTGGGGGGGGGGCAGGGTTAGTTTTAATGTGGTGAAAATTGTTGGTCGGCTGTGGGAATTAAACCCGGGTTATATTTATGCGCGTGAAGTGCCGTCAAATCACGGCCCCCAAAGACATTAGTGGAGGGGGAGCTACAGGGATAGATTTAATTGTTTGTCGGCTGTGGGGTCGAACCAGGGTTTTCAAGATCCACCACTGAGCCACCTACCCCATAATAATATTTTATTAATAACAGTTTTTCAACTTTATTTTAATATAAAGTAGAGACTAAAATTTAATTGATACTTTGCCGGAAATAAATTAATTCGGTTTCAAACCCCCTCATCGGTTAAGTATATTTTTTCTTAAATAATAATTGGTTTAATTACCTAATTAACCTATGTGTTTAGTAATTAGTAGCTGCAATTAGCAATTATAATTAAAAGTCATATTTTGTTTTAAATATACACTGATAAAATAAAAACATTAAATGAATAAATAAATATATCATCACGATTTTTACCCATTACTGGGCGTGGCACTCTGTCGTAAGCAGATCACGGTAAGATATATTTTTTCGCGTGACGTGCGGTTACCAGCCATCAAATTACGGCCCCCAAAGATGTTAGTGGAGGAAGAGTCACAGGGGTAGATTTAATTGTTTGTCGGCTTTGGGGATCGAACCAGGGTTCTCAAGATCCGCAGGCCGACTCGATATTATAAATTTTTTATTACAACGCCAAATATATATTATGTTAGACATCCCATAAAATGGGGTAGCATGAACCCTACAAACATTCATAGAACATTCACTCATCAAATTAATCAAATAATATAACATTCTCATCCTTGCTTCAACAACATTCACGTTCCTTTCATCATCAATCTCACCATTCATTATGTATCATACTTTGAATCACTCCATTCGCTCCGATACACCTGTTTAATAATCGTTCACTTTCATCTCGTTAAACCCACCCTTTTAGCTTCCATTCTCATCTTTGTGCCAACAACATTCACGTACCTCATTTATTCCTCACACTTGGAATCATTCATTATGTAACAAACCTTCAATCACTCCATTCGGTCCTATACACCTGTTTAATAATCGTTCACTTTCATCACGTCAAACCTACTCCTGTAGCTTCCATTTTCATCCTTGTTTCAATAACATTCACGTTCCCTCTATATAACCTCATTTATTCCTCACACTCGGCAGCATTCATTATGTAACAAACCTTCAATCACTCCATTCGGTCCTATACACCTGTTTAATAATCGTTCACTTTCATCACGTTAAACCTACTCCTGTAGCTTCCATTTTCATCCTTGTTTCAATAACATTCACGTTCCCTCTATATAACCTCATTTATTCCTCACACTCGGCAGCATTCATTATGTAACAAACCTTCAATCACTCCATTCGCTCCTATACATCTCTTTAATAATAGGTCACTTTCATCACGTTAAACCTACCCTTGTGGCTTTCATTCTCATCCTTGTTTCAACAACATTCACGTTCCCTCTATATAACCTCATTTATTCCTCACACTCGGCAGCATTCATTATGTAACAAACCTTCAATCACTCCATTCGGTCCTATACACCTGTTTAATAATCGTTCACTTTCATCTCGTTAAACCCACTCTTGTAGCTTCCATTCTCATCTTTGTGTCAACAACATTCACGTACCTCATTTATTCCTCACACTCGGAATCATTCATTATGTAACAAACCTTCAATCACTCCATTCGCTCCTATACATCTGTTTAATAATAGGTCACTTTCATCACGTTAAACCTACCCTTGTGGCTTTCATTCTCATCCTTGTTTCAACAACATTCACGTTCCCTCCATAAAACCTCATTTATTCCTCTCACTCGGATTCATTAGTTATGTAACAAACCTTCAATTATTTCGTTCGCTCCGATACACCTATTTAATAATCGTTCACTTTCATCACGTTAGACCTACTGCCCTTGGCTTCCCTTTCATTAACATTTTTACAGACCTTAATTTAATTGTATATTACACCCAGTAATGGGTAATATATTTATTAGAATTTAATTATTTTTAATTTAATGGGGTAGGTGGCTCAATGGTATCGAGTCAGCCTGTGGATCTTGAGAACCCTGGTTCGATCCCCACAGATGACAAACAACTTTCACCAATTTAAATCTACCCCTGTGGTTCCTCCTCCACTAATATCTTTGGGGGCCCGTGATTTGACGGCTGGTAACCGTACTTCACGCGAAGAAATATATCACTTACCGAGATCTGCTTATGGCAAAGTGCCACATCTAGTTATGGGTAAAAGGCGTGATGATATATTTATTTTAATTTTATTTAATATTTATTGTTTTGCGATAGAGAATATTTAACCGATTCTATGATGCTAAAATTTATTTATTTAATTTGTAATTTTCCAGGTGTCAATGTCATCTCCTCGCAACATATTAACCTCCTTCTTAGATAAACCAGATCACCGCAGCAAAATCCGCCCGAAACTCAAAGCCGAACCAACCCTCAAAACTCGCCCAGAGGTATCCTCCGACTCCTCCGACACCGAGGAATCTCCACCTCAATCAACCTCCGTCCCACAAGCTCCACAAACTCCTCAAACCTCTCTAACCCCCCAAACTTCTCAATCATCTCAACCATCTCAACCTCATCACCAGCCGACACCAGCTGCTGCACCAGCCGTCACACTCGAGGAGGAAGAACCCATGGAAGAAGTAGAAGAAGTCACGGAGGAAGCATCCACCGAGGAGGCGGTGAAGAATGAAGAAGATACGAGGTGTATCCTCACGGCGCAGCACCTGGAGGTGGATAAGCTGAGGGTGTTGACAGCTATGGGAGGGCTGTTCTATGCGGGGCAGTTGACTGCGGTGAGGGCTCCGGATGTTTATGCGATTACGTTGGACGGGGAGAGAGGAAACCGCCCGCATATAATGAGCAGAGAGGAGATTTTGAGGGATGCAGTAAGTCTTTTTATATTTTATTTTTCACCTCCCCAAACTTTAGATATTAGTTTTTCCACCACTCCTAAAGATAAAGTAATTATATTTTAAAATATTAATAATAACAATAATAATAAATTTCATTATTGACTTACGTATTTCCCGTATTTATAAATAAAATAAATAAATATATCATCACGCCCTTTATCCATTACTGGGTGTGGCACACTGCTGAAGCAGAGCTTGGTAAGTGATATATTTCTTTGCGTGAAATGCGGTTACCAGCCATCAAATCACGGCTCCCAAAGATGTTAGTGAAGGGGGAGCCACAGGAATAGATTTAATTTGGTAAAAATTATGTTACTGAAAAAAGTTAACATTTTTTGATATAATTATTTTTCTACGATTGCTATGAAACGTTGACAATTACGCTCTCATTTGTCATCGTAAAGTTGACGTTTTCTGTGAAACAATTGAAAAATGTATGTAAAAAGATATTAAATGCGCGCTTATTTCAATAGTTACCAGGGATACAAACAAAACAGAGACTTGTCATATTGACAGTTGACAGAACGAATTTATGTTCAGTACGCATACGTTTGTTAAAAATTGAAGATGCAATCGTAGAAAAAAATATGTGTGTATCACGAGCGTAAAGTTGCACTATTGCAGCTCTCGCCTTCGGCTCGCGCTGCAATTACCGTGCTGGAGTAACAAAGAATCATTTTACGCTCTTAATACACAAATAACTATTTTGCGCGTTGTTATTGGAGAAGCGCGACAAAGTTAAACTTCAACTTTACGATGATAAATGCGAGCGTAATTTTCAACTTTTTATAGCAATTATTTCTTTCTTTCTGTAAATAATAGTATAGCAACACAAAACACATTGAATAATAATAGTTAATTACTAACTTGTGCAATGCAGTCATTTTGGGGGCAGCGTCTTTCAATTGTTAACTATGTATCTTTCCGTCGGCCGTTCGATCACTCATTCCACAACCGCGCCACCAACAAGCGCGGCGCTAGTACCCAGGTCGCCACTAACTCAACTCGCAGGGCCAGCGGAGTGCGGGGCGCGGGGCCCACACGGTTCACAGTTCAATGTGAACCGGTCTCACGGTCACACGAATATAAAAACACTAGCGAACGTGATGACGCAACGAATGTTCGCTGGGCTTCCTCGAGCACGGTGCGCGTGTGTGTGAAACCGCTGGTGCTGGGAACCTCCCAGTGTAGCTTGTGGGGATGGGGTAGCTTTGTCGCAGATAACAGATTCATCCCTCGAAATCATTATGGTGGAATTGAAGTTTTAGAAACTACAATTAAATAAATAAAATAAAATAAATATATCATCACGCCTTTTACTCATTACTGGGAGTGGCACTATGCCTAAGCAGATCTCGGCAAGTGATACATATTTTCGTGTAAAATGCGGTTACCAGCCGTCAAATCACGGCCCTCAAAGATATTAGTGAAGGGGGAGCCACAGGGGTAGATTTAAATTGGTGAAAATTGTTTGTCGGCTGTGGGGATCGAACCAGAGTTCTCAAGAACTGCATTTAAAGGCGCGTTAAGCTACAATAAATTGAAAACATTTTATTTCTGGGGTAACCGGAAGTGACGCCCAAAGTTTTTATTTTACATAAAACACTCTATATAATTTTAATTCGAGTGGCCGACTTAATTGAATTGCGCTACGTTTATTATGGCCGTTTCATATGTTATTAAAATCCCTAGTTTCAAATTTACAGAACAGGTACAACAGCTGGCGCTTCGGACGAGATACGTCGTAACTAATCTAACCTAACCTAACTTAATAATATTGAATGTATGCAATTCCGTTAATTGTATTTAATTTTATCACATAAACTCCAATTTTCAAATATTTTAAGGTTGTTTTTGCAATTTGACTCATTTAATTGGAACATAAATCATTAGATGGCATTACTTAATGTACAAAAAATTACGACAAATATTTATATGGCAAAACGATGGAATGAAACGGTCATAATAAGCGGAGGCATAATTCAATGAAGTTAGCCATGATTCTACATGACATTAACTGACAGACAATAACATAGTTATATTTGTTTTGTCTACAATTGCTATTTCGTTTCCAATGGCAACGCGCGAAAAAGATTGTAAATGCGCGCTTATTTCAATAGTTACCAGGGATACAAACAAAACAGAAATTTGTCATATTGACAGTTGACAGAATGCATTTATTTTCAGTACGTATAAGTGTCTTTGTTCCTCTTGTACTATTGCAGCAAAGAATCACTTTACGCTCTTAATACACAAATAATTATTTTCTACAACTGTCAAAAAAATGTTCATTTTTTCTCTAATATCAATACGCGAAGTACGTGATTTTTTCATCATTTACATTACAATGACAACGCATATCTTGCGCATTATCTTGCACCCTAGTGCGCAAAATGAGTATTTCGTATTCTAGTGCGTAAAATAAGTAACTCGCGCCCGCTCACAAATTATTTGTTGTCAGGTTTCATTAGTTTCAACACATCAATAGTATCAAATTAATATTATTGTTCATTGTTTTCCTTCAATTTACTTAATAAATCAATAATAATTATTGTATTATTCTTTATTTACAGTTGTAGAAAAAATGCTGTTTGTATTTCGTGCGTAAAATTCTTGTTTTTTGGCGCGTTCGAATGACTTTTATAAAGTAACCTTCATTTTGCGCACTTAATACAAAAATAACTATTATTTTATGCAAAATAATTACTTGAAAAATATTTTGGGTATGAGCCTGTTTTTTGGAACATCCAGTATACATAGTTTACTAACAAACTAATAACTAACAATGACATAACAGGCACAAAATAGCAACGTTTCAGAATTTCATCATTATTATTACAAACTCTTAATTTTATATATTTTCCGCATATTTTATTTTCAATTACGTATCCCACATAATTACCATATTTAGCGCATTTAAAAAATACATTCCCCTATTGCAAGGCTGGCGCTTGAAGCATGACACAAAACCACATAATAATACCAACAATTTTGGCGTTAAACCACTAGCAAAAAATTGCGAATATTAATTCTGTAACTGCGTAAAAAACAAAGCATTTCATTGCTATTCAATAGGTATAATTACCAATAATTATAATATGTTGCGGTGAAGAATATATTTATTGAGAATTGCCTGTGGGTTTTGCAGGTTTCAGAGGCGGATTTAGAAAGTTTTTATGTGAATTTGACCCATTTATAACAAAATAATATTTAAAAGACTTTCTTGTGTCCGAATCGAGTTATAATAGTAATTTACGTAACCAGTTGATATTGTTTGATGAACATAATATTTGCCAAAACGAGCGAAGTGAGTTTTGCAAATTATGTGTGTCAAACAATATCACGTTTTCATAACGTATTACGTACAAAATTTTATCTAATTCCGCTAAAATAATGTTTAAAATACATAAAATTCTAGGTTTATGACAGCTCAGTATATTTCAAAATCAATTTACCAAAGCGTGAATATAAATGAATAAAATGTTTAAATGTAAAGCTTATGTCATCATTGAAAATGAGTTCTGAATCCGAGACAGACCTTCCTTCTGATATCGAAGAATCTGCTAATTTGCCCGTCAACTGTTTAATACGAGAACGATTATTAAATGTATATAAATCCTAAAAAAATTAATAAACAGTTTTTTCCGTTATTTGCATTTTGAGAAAGTTCAAACTGTCAACATTCATTACGTAACTAGTTATGTAAACAATTCCTTACATAACTCTTGAATGACAGTTATGAAAAAATTGACATTTCATAACCTCAAAAATTGATGTAAAACACGACTTTTCATAACGGAATTAGGTTAAATAATTTTTATCCAATTTGAAGCAAATAATTTTCTATAAAACTCTTAATCGTAGAAATATTGTAATAAAAATTAACATACATATATATTTTGACCCACTGAATCCAGTACATATCTTTTCTAGTTTTTAAAATAATGTTAAAAAAAAAATTGCTGAAACTATGTTTATAAGTTAACTGGATCACGAGAATAATATATATATATATATATATATATATATAATATATATATATCATCACGCCGTTTACCCATTACTAGGCGTGGCACTTTGTCGTAGCAGATCTCGGTAAGTGATATATTTCTTCGCGTGAAGTGCGGTTACCACTCGTCAAATCACGGCCCCCAAAGATGTTAATGGTGACGGGGCCACATTGGTAGATTTTATATTGGTGAAAATTGTTTGTCGGCTGTGGGAATCGAACCAGGGAAAATTGAAAATCTGAAGAATATGAATCACTATTCCAGAGACTATATCTCAAAAACTAAACACGATATGAATGCTCTTACTTTTTTCCTTATTTTTTTGTGTTTATATTTAATGAGGTAGGTGGTTCGAGTCGGTCTGTGAATCTTGAGAACTCTGGTTCGATCCCCACAGGCGACAAACAATTTTCACAAATTTAAATCTACCCTTGTGGCTTCCCCTCCACTGATATCTTTGAGGGCCGTGATTTGACGGCACTTCACGCTCATAAATATATCACATACCGAGAACTGCTTAGGCAGAGTGCCACACCTAGTAATGGGTAAAAGACATGATGATATATATTTATATTATATTATATTAGATTATTAGTCCGTCCCTGTAGAATTAGAAGTTTTGCATAGAGAATTATGATTCCAATAATTATCAGCATAGTAAGCTTTCGCTTGCATTATGCACAATTAATGGTGAAGGATAAAAAAATATCGGTCTGGGAGGAGCTTCACTGCACGAGGCTCCGCCTTCTTTATTATGAACCATTGATAACGATTTTAATTATAATTATTTTGTTTTTGTTGAACGTATTATTAAATTTTATGTATTTTTCATATTTTACTATGTATTATCTCTGTTTATCATAATTTGGGCGTCCATTTCTTAAAATATTATGCGCTGTAATTTGTGTCATAAGTAAAATGTGTCCGTCAGTACGGTGGTGTGGATAGCGATACGGAATTCGAATCTGGAGATCCTGAGTTCGAATCGCATTCAAGCTAAAAATTATATAAAACTATCACACTGTGGCTCGGTGAGTGCGAACCCTGTACTGTAATTGGGATTAATTCCTGTTGTACAGCGTAACATAAATAAATATATAATCACGCTTTTTACCCATTAATGGGTGTGGCACTCTGCCTTAAGTAGATCTCGGTAAGTGATATATTTTTTCGCGTGAAGTGCGATTACCAGTCGTCAAATCATCCTCAAATATATTAGTGGAGGGGGAGCCACAGAGGTAGATTTAAATTGGTGAAAATTGTTTGTCGGCTGTAGGTATCGAACCAGGGTTCTTAAGATCCACAGACCGATTCGATACCACTGAGCCATCTACCCTATATAATAAATAAATAAATATAAATAAATAAAATATACTGGGTATTACATAAAGAAATGGCCATAGGCGTTTAACAACATGGGAAATCAGTCTTTCTTTGTGCAAAAGTGGCCATTTAATTTTAGACAAAAATGCTTCAAATATAAATTGCAAATAATTAAATTCTATAATCACATTTTATCTTGCACGTTTTGTAACCGAAATAATTAGATTTAAAGTTTAAACTATTGAAGTTATAAATAAAATAAATATATCATCACGCCTTTAACCCATTACTGGGTGTGGCACTCTACCGTAGTAGATTTCGGTAAATGATATATTTCTTCGCGTGAAGTGCGGTTACAAGCCGTCAAATTACGCTCTTCTTAGATGTTAGTAGAGAGAGACACAGGGGTAGTTTTTTATGTGATGAAAATTGTTTGTCAGCTACGGGAATCGAACCTAGGTTCTCAAATTCACTGGCCGACTCTATTATATGATAAAATTCATTATTATTAGGCTAGGTTAGATTATATTAGTTACGACATATTTTGTCAGACATATGACATATGAAACGGCCATAATAACCGTACATTGGCTAACCACAATCGTTGATATTTTTCGTTGTTTCAAATTTGTGATTTTGAATCGATTTTTATAACATTATACATTTATTTCAAATACTTATTTGTGTATTAAGAGCGTAAAGTGATTCTTTGTTATTCGAACACGGCAATAGTGCAACTTTACGCTCGTGATACACACATAATTTTCTCTACGATTGCATTTTAAAATGATTTAAAAACGTATACGTACTGAAAATAAATTAGTTCTGTCAACTGTCAATATGACAAGTTTCTGTTTTGTTAGTATCCCTGGTAACTATTGAAATAAGCGCGCATTTAATATCTTTTTTCTATGATTGTTATGAAAAGTTGACAATTACGCTCTCATTTGTCATCGTAATGTTGACGTTTTCTGTAGAACAATCGAAAAATATCTTTTTTGCGCGTTTCCAATGGCACCGCGCGAAAAAGATGTTAAATGCGCGCTTAATTCAATAGTTCCCAGGGATACAAAGAAAACAGAAACTTGGCATATTGACAGTTGACAGAAAGAATTTATTTTCAGTACGTATACGTTTTTTTAATAATTTTAAGGTGCAATCGTAGAAAAATTATGTGTGTATTACGAGCGTAAAGTATACTATTGCAGCTCTCGTCTTCGGCTCGCGCTGCAATTACCGTGTTCGAATAACAAAGAATAATACGCAAATAACTATTTTGCGCGACAAAGATATTTTTCGATTGTTCCACAGAAAACGTCAACTTTACGATGACAAATGACAGCGTAATTATCAACTTTTCATAGCAATCGTAGAAAAAAGGTAAATTGTTCAATTGGTAACAATTTTCATTGTTGATAATTACTTAATTAATACTTTCTTATGGCATTTATTTTGAAACGCCCGATACAAAAAGGTGCTTAAATATATCTCAAAAATACTCTATCCTTATTGAACTCTCTTCTTGCAGATCGTGGAGGTGTCTCCCAGCAGCGCAACAGCTCTTCTTCCCGGCTCGCGTCTCTGCGCGTACTGGTCGCAGCAGTACCGCTGCTTATACCCGGGGACGGTGGCGGATCCCGGATCACCGGACCCGCATCTAGACGCGCGGTTCGTCTGCGTGGAATTCGATGATGGAGACTCCGGGAGGATTGCGCTGGACGATATTCGATTGCTGCCTAATGATTACCCCATAATTGGTAAATATATTTTCGTGGGTGATTTGTGTGATTGGAAATCATTAGTTTATTTGATATTTGTGGAGGGTGAAGGTTTATTTTGGCTTGGTGTTGGATGAGAAATGAATTATGTAAATAGTTTTCGGCGGGTGAGGTTGAAACTGCTTTTTGTAAAGTTAAAAATTTATTACTAATGATGGTTATTATAAATATATGAATGTGTGGACAAGAAACGTTTAAAATAGTATGTTATGCATCAAGGGAGGGAAACAAGCGATTATTCCCGCGTGTGAAGTTGGCAAACCGAGACGTAAGCGAGGGTTGAAGGTTCGAGTGAAGTCTAGATTCGCCAACTTCACACAACGGATAATCGCGCCCTCCCGTGAAGCATATTATACTTTTCGTAACAAGTGCACAAAAATTACCTTCTTATCGGGACAAATGTCAAATATGGGTTACGTAACTACTTACTTAGGAAACACCGCAAACAGCTAATAATCGTAGTCTCTAGGGAGAGAAACATAACATTTCTCTCCCTAGGGGAGAAAAGCAGTGTTTCTCTCTCTAAAATTAGGGAATAAGAACGTGTTTCTTGTGCATGTGTTATGAAATATAATTTGTTTGTTTATCGGCGATATTTGATTTAGAACAGTCCGCTAAAGTAGCTGACAATCCAATAATGAACTGTTTACGAAAAAGTTGAACTTGCCGACTTAATTGTGCGCGTAAATGTCAACTTTGTTTGACAGTTGCGTAAATATTTATTTATTTATGTTACGCTGTACAACAGGAACTTAATCTCAATTACAATACAGGTTCCGCACTCACCGATCCGCAGTGTAGTAGGTAGTTCATTTTTAGCTTGAGTGAGATTCGAACTCGGGATCTCCGGATTCCAATTCCATATCGCTATCCACACCACCGTACTGACGGACACAGCTTGTCAGCATGTGATTAAGATGTTATGCTATGGAAAGCATAAAAATATGATTTTACATGTCAAAGACCTATGTTCCGATATCGCGGTCAACACCTTGTTTTTATTTTCCTGAGGGCGAAATATTCAATGTGTTGTTGTTTGACTAAGGCGAACAACAAATAAAATACGAAGTATAACTGTAGTTTCAAATTATATTACAGATTGTATGTTTGGTCTATATACTCTAATAAAATTTGATCTTATGTTTATAGCTTGCTGCTATTAAAAATTATATTTTTTTGTTTTTACTATATGTGCGTGTACAAGTTTGTAAAATGTTATAAAAATCTGATGTGGACAACACATGACTACCTTGTACGCGTACTAAACTATAGATATTATTTAATTGCAAATATTTGACATGAAATCTTTTATTTTTTTATTTTTTGGTCTAATCCATAGCAAATTTAATTAAAAAAAAAAACAAAAGATATATAATATTTAAATTTAGATATCTCGCTTATGCAAAAGGCTAGTTTAAAAATTAATGTGCTAGACGCAGAATTTAATTCTCTAAAACTTTTATTTGCAGCATTTACTTCTAAAATTTAAATAATACCATTTTTTCAAGGAAAACTGTTAGCAGCTTCATGTAATGTATCACTTCCGGTTAGTCTATTTTAACCAAAATCTATTATGTTATTTCCATTGATATAGTAGTCTTATATAGGTACCAAATTTGGAAAGTTTTGGATTATATTTTAATATAGTTTTTCATGAAAATCTAATATAGGCTTGAAGTAAAGTAGCACTTCCGGAAGTTATATAATGACCAATAAGGGAGGTGCATAACTAGATGTTATAACATACGTACGTACAGACGTCACGACGAAATTAGTCAAAATGGATTCAGGGATGTTCAAAATGGATTCAGGGATGTTCAAAATGGATTCAGGGATGTTCAAAATGGATATTTCCGCTGAAATCTGAGAACCGAAAATTTTCGCAATTACAATACTTTCTTTACTTCGTACAAGGAAGTAAAAATAGTATTCATCATTTTAAAAGATACATATTAAATATAAATTTTTAAATCAATAAATATATCATCACGCCTTTTACCCATTACTGGATGTGGCACTCTGCCGTGGCAGATCTCGGTAAGTGATATATTTCTGAGTATGAAGTGCGGTTACTTGTCACAGCCTTTAAAGATGAACAGGGAGCCACAGGGGTAGTTTTAATTAAAATTGTCGGCTGTGGGAATCGAACCCGAGCGACGCGTTACTTGCGAGCCATATAATTTTTTTGTTATGAATGGTTGTATATATTTAAGTCGACTTGGAGTTTTTATTTAAAGTGAATTTAAACTTGTTTAATTCGCCAGTCATTTGTTTCACGTTTACTCAATTTCTTGTGTGGTAAGTGAGGTAAAACCCCTATCTATATACGTGCATGAATCTGTTATATAATTGTACAAGTTACAATTACGAAACACACCGTATAATAATTTTGGAAAGATTTTGTCTAATTTTTTTTTTATTTATACCGGACCAACTGCAAAGGTCATATGCCGATATGTCCTTTGTATGGCCGTCACGGGCGGGATCCGAACCCAGGACCTTGTGGTCGTGAGTCAGGTTCTCAACCCGCGCGGCCATCACGCGGGACAAAAAAGTATTTATTTTTCTCGTAGTCCAAAGTTTCTAAATTATTTTGGAACGTTTAACTTTGAGGCAAAATATGTCAAAATCTTTTGAAAATACATCATCATCATTATTATTATAGAGTCATTAGGTGATAATTTATGATCACGTAATGCTACCAATTTATTTACGCCGAAAGACAATTTATATTTTTATATTTTGCATATTGTTATTTTATTTAGCAAATCTCATAATTAATAAGAATTCTCTTAAATATAGTTATTTTTGCGTATGTACGTATTTTATCTGCGGTCAATAAAACTGTTTATCGCCCGCTGCAAATACTACAATTGTATAATAGTGTATTATACAACAAGTTTATAATTTTATCTACTATATTATTTTAGAGCAAATTCACTACCTAAATTATTAAAATAAATGTCAACTTCGAATGTAAATAAAAAATCTATTTTTATGCTGTGCTGCTATTGGTCAATTTCGTCATGTTGTAATGAAAATCTGTAGCGTAATGAAAATTTGTATCATAATAAAAATCTGTGTTTGAATGAATGTAATTAAAGTACAGAAGATACATATTTAATAGTAAATCAAAGTATGGCAGCAGAGAATAGTATATTATGTAACAAGTTTACGATACAAGCCGTAGGTAATTTATACAAGTTTTTATGACCAAATCCAACTTCCGGAATTATTAAAATAATGTCAAAAAACAACATATTTTAAGTGAACTATAGTAACCATGGTAACAGTAAATGTTGTGCTGTTATTGGTCAATTTGTTTATTGCATAGCCTACTCCAAAATTGTAACATTATTTTTAATTTTTTATTCGAAATAATTGTTATAAAATCCTTACATAAGTTGCCATTTAAAAAAGTACAACTTTGTTCTACCGTTTGAGAACCACTGGTTGAATATAGGCTTTGTTATTACTGATAAATTAGCCCCTATTCCTGATTATTTTATGTATATAATATTTTTCTCTAAAATAATTATTTCGCTCAAAATGAACTGGTTGTTTACAAGGGAACACCCTGTGTATAGCTCGACCATGAAAGCTAAACCTTCATTTTACTGCCTAATATACAAAAACTTATTTTTCTATTTAACTCAATTTATTAGAATGTTTTTAAAAATGAGGTTTGCTTATTCTAAGATGATGATATTAAAAGTAAAATTATATCAATACCAAATTAATATGCAGGAAAACAAATTATAATTTATAAACACACAAAATAATACGATTAATGCTTTGTTTTACGCAGGGAATAAATTTCATTAACTTGTAATCGGTCTGATAATAGACAGAAAAAATTTATTTCGATAGTAAATAAACAAATTCAAATAAAAATAACGCCTTTTACCCATTACTGGGTGTGGTACTCTGCCATAGCAGATCTCAGTAAGTGATATATTTCTTCGCGTGAAGTGCGGTTTCTAGCCGTTAAATCACGACCCTCAAAAAGTTTGTGGGGATCGAATTCGCGGGTTCTCAAATTACCACCTAACTCATATTCCAATTCAAATCCATTTTATTTATTTTATATATAACGTTACAGTCAATTGTTCGACTGTCATTTGAATAAATAAATTTTGTTTACTTTGGAGGTAAATTAATTTGTCATTTATAATACCGGGCGTTAAAGTACTAACGAGCAGTGTTAAACGAGGTATTTCGTATTTTAGGTTTCACTAGTGGCAAATGAATATTTAATTCTATCTTATTAATTTTTAAAAAATCTGCGACTAATTAAAATAAAAAAATTCAAATTACAAGTAAAATTAAAAAGTTACAGTTAAATTTTTAAATGTCAGTGGTGTATTTTAAATTGAAAATTATTTTTATTTATAAAGTAAATTGGGTCAAATATAATTATTGTTAGTCACGTGACTTTTGAACCACTTTATTTAATCAAAATAATTGGATGTTTTAGAATAACATATTTATACGTTAAAACACAAAAAATAAATTGGGGTATTATTTGACAGCATTGCAAACAAATCTAACATCAATTCCAATTTGTAGAATACGACCCAAACCCGCTGCTGAGTCTAAGCAAGCGCCGGCGTCGCACATCAGTGAACAGCATCACCGAAGAGCGTCGTCTAAGTACCCAAAAACCATCTCCAACCATCACCAGCCAAGTACCAACCAAACTCCCCAGCCCGCAAGCAGAGAAAGAAAACACAGACACAAACCGCCAAGTCGACCAGGCCCAAGAGAGCCACCGAGAACGAAAACGGTTAAAGAAAATGAGGAAGGAAAAACTGAAGAAGCTCCTCAACCACGAGGACAAGAAGAAAAAGAGGAAGCACAGGTGTTGTGATGAGAAATGTAAGCACAGGAAGCATCACAAGAAAAACAGGAAACACAAGAAGCATCATCATAGCAGAAGTGAGGCTGAAGAGAACCAGGAAGTTGTGGAACCGCTGCCGGTTGTTCAGGAGGTGGAGGAGAAGAAGGAATGTGTGGTTGAGGAGGAAGATGAGGAGGAAGAAAGTGTTGCACCTAAAATTGTTGAAAATAAAACTAAGGTTTGTTCAATTCTAATTCTTTTTTCCCGCGCCTAAATTTAAATATAACCAATTATAACCATTAGTTCCCATTGGCCAACGCTTATTATGGCCGTTTCATATATCATTTAAATTACTAGTTACAAATTTACAGTGCAGACACGTCAACTAGCTGACAAAATGTAACCTAACCTAATAATTTAGTTACATTTGCTAACTTCAATTCAATTATACGTGACGAAATAATGTGAAAACTTGCCAATAGATGCCAGGGTACTTTGGGATATGTAATTGAATTATGGAGATGTAATTATATTACGGAGATGACATTGAATTATGGATATGTTTTGAATTGTGGAGATGTATTTTAATATGGATATGTTTTTAATTTCGGATATGTATTGCAAAATAAAGATGTCTTTAATTTATTTTGGATAAACAAAATGAATAAAAAACGTATCTAATTCAATTTAAAATATCTTTAAAATTAACTTTTGATATCCAATAAATAAATATATCATGTCTTTTACCCATTACTGGGTGTGGTACTCTGCCTAAGCAGATCTCGGTAAGTGATATATTTTTTCGCGTGAAATGCGGTTATCAGCCGTCAAATCACGGCCTCCAAAGATATCCAAAATGAATTAAAAACGTTTGAAATTGACATTAAAGCTAATAAAAGACCATGTATTTTAAATTAAATTAATTAGAGACGTCTAAAATTCAATTAAATACGTCCTAAATTAAATTAGAGACGTCTCAAATTCGATGTTTACTCATACAGTGGGCAAAAATACATTCTACGAATTTGAGACGCCTTTAATTCAATTTCAGTCGTCTCTAATTTATTTTAAGTTGTATTTAATTCAATGCCAGACGACTTTAATAAATTTGAGACATATTTAATTCGACAGCCTGTCCCGAATTATGAAATAGAAACTAATACTCGAGGGCGCGCGTACCACAATTCTAAGAAAAATTGTTCAAAACTAACAAATTAATTTCAGTACGTAAAGTAAGTCAAGTTAGACGCCATTGTTGAAGTTTTATTTAATACATATTAATTTAAAAATTACACATAATTTACTGGCAAAAGTAATGTTGCAAAATTTCATTCGTTCTTGCAGAAATCAAAAGATAAGAAAAAAGACAAAGAAAGAAGAGAGTCAGTAGAAAGCAGAAGCAAGATGGCGGCATTTCTCCCAGCTCGTCAGCTGTGGAGCTGGTCAGGCCGGGGGTACAAGCGTGTCGGAGTCAAAGGTCGTGCGAGGAAGCAGTTCTTCAAGGCCATTCAACGGGGCAAAGAATCCATTATGGTATTTATTTATTTATTTATGTTACACTGTACAACAGGAACTTAATCCCAATTATTTCCCAACCGAGCCGCAGTGTAGTAGTTTATATAATTTGTAACTTGAGTGTGATTCGAACTCGGGATACACCACCGTACTGACGGATTGAAGTTAACCTCTGTTTAATTGATTTAATGAAAATTCGGAAAAATTTAATTCAAATATTGATATTGTGTCGTGTTTTGGTTAGGTGGGTGATTGTGCAGTATTTCTGTCAACTGGACGTCCCGACCGTCCATATATCGGTAAAATCGAGGCCATGTGGGAGTCCTGGGGAACGAATATGGTTGTCAGGGTTAAATGGTTCTACCATCCGGAAGAAACTATTGGGTGTCCGCTCAATATGAAATACCCGGTATGTATCTCACTTGTATACATTTTTTTAATAAAATATCCGTAAAAATATATATACAGGCTGGTAAATTGAAAGACGCACCATAGCGGTTTCAATGCTATGTTTGGGATGTTCAATTATTAAATAAAATAAATATATCATCACGCCTTTTACCCATTACTGGGTGTGGCACTCTACTTAAGCAGATCTCGGTAAGTGATATATTTTTTCGCGTGAAGTGCGGCCCCCAAAGATGTTAGTGAAGGGAGATCCACAGGGGTAGATTTAAATTGATGAAAATTGTTTGTCGGTTGTGGGGATCGAACCAGGGTTCTCAAGATCCACCACTGAGCCACCTACCCCATAATAGTTTATTGAAGAAGAATTTTTTTACATTTTTCAACAATTTATAATTTTATTCTACTCAGAATCTACAAAATGACAAATGTTTATTGGTTATTTTTTTAAAATAACAAAACAATTGTACCATCTATAATCTATTGTTTTTATTTATTAAATAAAATAAAATAAACCCTTAATTAATATGACATTTGTTATCGTAAATTATATTTGACAGTTTAAATAATATAAATATATCATCACGCCTTTTACCCATTCCTGGGTGTGGCACTCTGCCTAAGCAGATCTCGGTTAGTGATATATTTTTTCGCGTGAAGTGCGGTTATCAGCCGTCAAATCACGGCCCCCAAAGATTTTACTGGTGGGGGAGCCACAGGGGTAAATTTAATTTGGTGAAAATTGTTTGTCGGTTCAGTGGTATCGTGTCGGCCTGTGGATCTTGAGAACCCTGGTTCGATTCCCTCTGCCGAGTTTAAATAATGAAGCACAATAAATTCAATGCCGTTAAGCGCATCGCAATAGCTTGCTTAGTTTTTGAGATATAGCCTCGGGAAATTTGCAAATTTTTATTTAATTTTTCCGGAGGCTATATTTCAAAAACTAAGCAAGGTATGAACATTCGCTCAACAGCATTGAATTCCCCGTGCCCGAATTGACTTATTTGCAAATCTTTATCCAATATTTTGTTTGAATTATTATTATTTTGACGCATTGAAACCAGTGACAAAATCTCCAAGTGCAAACGTTGTCTTATTTTTTATGAAAATGTATAAAACTACAAGAGTTTCAATTTTAATTCATGTGATGTGATTTCACCAGGGCGCGCTATTCGAATCCCCTCACATCGACGAGAACGACGTCCAAACTATATCCCACAAATGCGAGGTGCTTCCACTAAAAGACTACACCAGCAAGTTGGGCCCCGAACCACATCGGTACGAGACAATCTACGACAACAATGACATCTATTATTTGGCGGGGTATTACGACCCCACCACCACCACGCTGACAATGAAGCCTGAAATTCCGTTCGCTAATTGAATCGTACGCCTAGGCCTAGGTTAAGTATAAATAGGCTAGGTTATAGACTCACCCTGTATATAATATACACATGAAAGATATTATTTTTTCAGACAAATTAGCATAAGTGTACAGAACATTGTTATATAATGACAAAGCAACAGATAATGGCGATTGGACGATATTGTACTTTAAATTGCCACAATTTGACATTAATTTTGATTAGTATTATATTATCATTTCCACGTTAATTGTATTAATTAGTTAATTATTAATGAACTGTGTATGAACAGTCATCAAGAACAATTATTTATTTTTGTTATATTCTTTGTGTTTGACAAGGAAGGTGCTTCATTTTGTTTTAAGTCATTGTTTTAATATTTAATAAACTGATCTTAAGTCAGTGACGGAACAAAGTACAGTCGAATGCAAAAATTAATAATATTATAAGTCAAACTGAATTTTTAGAAATATGAAAAATTACAAAACAAAGAAAGAAAAATATATGCAATGAGAAATTAATAAGATGTTTCTATTGTTTTATATAGTGGGGTGTGCAGAGTAAAATTAGTGGAGGGGGATCTAATATAAATGGGGTCTCCAAAATACGTATATTTTCATAAAAATTGTTTTTGGGGCCTTTCCAAAAATTCCCCTTCTGTGCGTACGCCCACATAAATGATTAATGAATTCGGCCAAATGAATAGAAATGGTGGAGTTTTAATAAATATTGATTACATACAAAATCAATTTAGCGATTTTGGCCACTAATTTATGTATTATATAAAAAGTTAACAAAATAATGGGGTTTATATAGTCTTGATTTTACATTTACTGTCAAAATTTTGCCCCAAATAAGCGATAAGCTGCTGAATGTCTACATTACAATTTTTTGTATCTAATTTAGATTATAAAGCAAAATAAAAATACATTTTGAATTTAAATTTCCTAACTTTTTAAGAGGCAATGGAATTAAAAAAATTCAAATTGTTTGAGTTGAAAAGAAAATTAGTATATTAACTGTCCTAATTAAACGACATTTTGCCTCAAATAAGCGATATGCTTCCTGTAAGCTACTAAATGTCCATATTACAAATTTTTTGTATCTATTTTATATTATAAAGCAAAATAAAATGATAAAATTCAATACAATTTTTTTTTGAATTTCCAAACTTTTTAATCAAAAGAAGTCAAAGAATTTCAATTTATAATCTATATAGTATTTCCAGCGATCATGTAGAAAAGTGACTTTTAAATCCCTTCATTCGCACTAATCAATGCTACTGTTCAAAATTCTTGTTTCCAGGCAAATTTATGCTCTACGTAGATTATAAAATATATGCAGAAAAGATGAAAATTGTTTGAAAACTTTTTCGAATACAGATAGAGTTTATAGGACCTGGTGCGACCATAGTTATTCAGTAAAATGCTATAAATATTTTGTAATCTACAAATGCGTGTAAATAAGAACCGATTAGTGTTGATGCAGGGATTTGATAGTTATTTTTGTATTAAGTGCGCAAAATGAGTGTTTTTTTGTTGCGCGTGAGAATGTTACTTTTAGTCGAGACAATAAAACAAGAATGTTGCCCACGAAATACAAACAACATTTGTTCTACAACTGTAAATAAAGAATAATACAATAATTATTGATTTATTTAAGTAAATGAAGGAAAACAATCAACAACAATATTAATTTGATACTATTGATGTGTTGTAACTAATGAAACCTGACAACAAATAATTTGGGAGCGTGCGCGAGATACCCATTTTGCGCACTAGAATACGAAATGAGTATTTTGCGCACTGTTTCGCAAAATGCGCGTTGTCAAAGTAATGTAAATGATGAAAAAATCACGTACTTCGCGTATTGATATTAGTTTTTTTGACAGTTGTAGTAATTTTTCTAAATGATCGCTGAACGTACTTACTACTTTATTTTTTATGTAATTAATATTTGAAACAAAACAATTAATTTTTGATAATAATTTAGAAATAGTAACTCCAAAAGCGTGCAATCCACAATATTAAGAATATTGTATATAAAGTGATGAATGTACAAATATATCTATATATAAATATATTATATTTCAGCTTTCGACTATCTACAAAAATAACAAATATATGTGTTCTAAATATTATAAGAATAAGAAACTAAAATTTATGTATTAAGTTTACATGCAAATTTTTAGATGCAATACAAATTATGAATCATTGTAGAAACTTTCTAAAATAAAACGACGCTTATATGTGTTGTTAACATCGTAAAACTTTTTGTAAAACTAGGGTTAGACTCGAGAAATAATTTCGAAAAATAAAAACACAAAAAGTTTGACAATCAGTGTGTTGTTTTCAAAAGAAAATTATTTTCGTTAGGTTCCATCACTGTAAAACTTAAAGCATATTAACATAATCATAATTAACATAATCAGACAGACTCATCAGTCTTCAATTGTTAATAAAAGATATTCTAGAACAAAGCACAAATGATTAAAATAATATTTATGGCTGTATTCATACTGTGGTCCAATAGAATAGTCTTTTCAGTCCTTAAAACTTGCATTGCTCGTCTCAAGAAAACTTAAGGCAATTCTGTAATATTTCAAGACATATGGACTGAACTGGTGCCTCTATTATTGGTTTTAGTGTTGGTCATTACATTTACGACCACAGAAATTCTATTGAATCCAGTCTAAGTCGAGGGGTAAACGCAAAAATACACAAACAAGAGATGGCGCTAAGAGAATTTTTGAAAACGTGTCAAATATTAAACATTTTTAAATATGTTATAATATTGTAGGTTAGGTTGAGCTTTAATCACTACAAAAATATTTAAAAAAATTAAATAAATTTTGATATTTGTACAAAAAAACTTGTTTTTTTAATTTGAAAATTGGTATATTTTTTTGAGAGCAATTTGATTTCAATTTACCAGATTTAAATTGTCTTTAGTAATAAACGCGATTATCAGCCAATTACAATTTTTTTTTTCGACCGTTAAATAATAGATTCATTATATTATATACATTTCTAAATAGATAAAATGGTTCTTTATTCGAACGTGCAGAATAAAAAAAATGTGGAATAATGTACTATTATTTAAATTGTCATTAGTAATAAACACGATTATCAGCCAATTACTAATTTTTTTCTCGACCGTTAAATAATAGAATAGTACGTTTTTAAATAGATAAAATGGTTCTTTATTCAAACGTGCAGTATTCTGCAAAAATGTGGAATAATGTACTTTTATTAAAATTGTCATTAGTAATAAACGCGATTATCAGCCGATTACAATTTTTTTTCGTCGACTGTTAAATAATAGATTCATTATATTATATACGTTTCTATTTTGATAAAATGGTTCTTTATTCAAATGTACAGAATAACAAAATAAAGTGTGAAATAATGTACTATTATATAATACTTTTAAACCAATCACACATTTAAAACCGAATTTGAACAAACTAGGCTATTGTCGAGCTATTAAATTTTTAATTATACGAGATTATTAGTAATTTTTTTCCACGAGCGTTAAATAATAGAGTCATTATATTATGTATGTTTCCAAATAGATAAAATGGTTCATTATTCACACGTGCAGAATAACAAAAAAAATATTGTGGAATAATGTATCATTATTCAACTTTTTTAAGCCAATCACACATTTCAAAACAATGTGTGACAAATTAAGTTATTTGGTTTGAGTTTGTGGCGGGTTATTAAAATTTAAATTAGTCATTAGTAATAAACGCGATTATCAGCCAATTACAATTTTTTTCCTCGACTATTAAATAATAGATTCATTATATTATGTACGTTTCTATATTTATAAAATGGTTCTTTATTCAAATGTACAGAATAACAAAACAAGTGTGAACTAATGTACTATTATACAACACTTTTAAACTAATCACACATTTAAAACCGAATTTGAACAAACTAGGCTATTGTCGGCCTATTACATTTTTAATTGTACGAGATTATTAGTAATTTTTTTTCACGAGCGTTAAGTAATAGTCATTATATTATGTACGTTTTTAAATAGATAAAATGGTTCATTATTCACACGTGCAGAATAACAAAAAAAATATTGTGGAATAATGTATCATTATTCAACTTTTTCAAGCCAATCACACATTTTAAAACAATGTTTGACAAATTAAGTTATTTGGTTTGAGTTTGTGTCGGGCTATTAAAATTTAAATTAGTCATTAATAATAAACCGCGATTATTAGCCAATTATTAATGTTTTCCTCGACCGTTAAATAATAGCTTCATTATAATATGTACGTTTCTAAATAGATAAAATGGTTCTTTATTCAAACGTGTAGAATGAACCATTAATCACCCAATACAACACTCGTTAACTTCATTGAATTACGCTAACGCTTATTGTGGTCGTTTCATTCCATTATTTTGTCATATATAAATTTTAATTGTTAAATTACAAAAACAACCTTAAAATATTTGAAAATTCAAGTTTATGTGATAAATTTAAATACATTTAATGGAAATGCATATTTATTTACAACGAATCTCGTTAAAGGCGCTAGTTGCCTGCTCTGTAAGTTTAAAACTAGGAATTCGAATGACATATGAAACGGCCATAATAAGCGTAGCGCACTTCAATGAACTTTTTTTCATAACCCCGTATACAAATTCCAAAATAATAAATTATAAAATAGAAAAAAAATGATGGCAACGAAATCAGCTCAACACAAAAAAATTATAACAAATAGAAAAGTTGAAGATAAATTTTGTATAAAAAACATATAAATTTGTATAAAACTAAATTCTAAATACAAGTGACTGCCCATGCTAGGATGGCGGCCTAAACGGTCACAATAACCCCCCCCCCCCTCCAAAAAAAACTTAAATGTTTAATAAAAAATCATTTTCAAAAATTCTCTTAAAGTCAAAACAAAATTGCACAAATACAGGGTGTATGCAAAGATTTGCCCCATTGTCGAATCTAATACTGAATGTTGTGCAATGTATTAAATGTCAAATTGTACTTAGAACTTCCAAATAGCGTAAGGTTTGTTAAGAATGGAGTGATACAATGTTTTTTTCATGCCTTTAATGAATACGTCATTCTTATCTGAAAGTATACTTACTTAGAAATTACGTGAAAGTGATTACAAATGAGTATTAATACAATACAGATAGCTGCAAATAATAATAAATGTCGCTTATAGAATAGGAGGGACCGCCCCGCAACAAACAAGAAACAAAAAGAAAAATGGCGGTTGCGCTGTCCACATAGTCATAAAGATCGCAGCTATTTTTGCAATGAACGCAGGAACGTCTGTTCCAAGTTGCAATGCTGTAGTTACATACGCTTATTCTTACACGATTGTAGAATTAGGTTCTCACAAGTATACTTTAAATACAAGACATATTTTTATTAATAGTAGATAATTAATCATATTGATCTAAATGTTTATATTGCCTTTTCATTGTCTTATAGTTCTAGAATAGCTCTGTGTCTTCTATAACGTTGTTTAAGATTGAAATGGTCAGAGTACAAATCGTATAATATGGACAACTTTTAAATACTGGCGATGTTCTTCGTTCTTGATTTCTGTCACTTTTATTATCAACAATTACTTCAAAATAGTCCGAATAGTACTTACGTTTCTACACTAATTTGCGTGAGGAAAGTGATTATTTCCTGTACTCCTGTCTCAACAAAATGACTTTATTGTTTTTGGTTGTTTTAAATACAAAAAATGGCAACTTTCAAATTTACTAATTTCTTGAAGTATAAAATGCCAAATTGGTTTTGCAATAACAATCTTTCAACACTTGTATTATAATATACTTTTTTTAACATTTACCTAATTCCGTTACGAAAAGTCCTGTTTTTGAAGGGTTATATAAGGAATTCTTTACATAACTAGTTACGTAATGAATGTTGACAGTTTGAACTTTCTCAAAATGCAAATAACGTAAAAAACTGTTTATTAAAATTTTTAGGATTTATATACATTTAATAATTGTTCTGGTATTAAACAGTTGACGGGCAAATTAGCAGATTCTTCGATATCAGAAGGAAGGTCTGTCTCGGATTCAGAACTCATTTTCAATGATGAAATAAGCTTTAAATTTATTCATTTATTTTCACGGCAATACTTTGGTAAATGGATTTATTGATTTTGAAATATACTGTGCTGTCATAAACCTAGAATTTTATGTATTTTAAAAATTATTTTAGCGGAATTAGGTAAAATTTTGTACGTAATACGTTATGAAAATGTGATATTATTTGACTCACCTAATTTGCAAAACTCGCTTCGCTTGTTTTGGCAAATATTATGTTCGTCAAACAATATCAACCATTTCATAACTAGTGAGGGAAATGGTTATTATCACAACTAAATTGAGTGAGGGAAATGTCATTTGACATGTTGACTGCATTTGCAAATACAACTCCTTTGATTTATATAGAATAATTATTACATTTCTTGTATCGCAAACATCAAAATATAATTTTCATATTTAATGTTAAAAAAAATAATGAAAAAAGCCCATTACAAAACTCGTACTACTGGAACACTCGGTATCGCTCGTGCTCCAACTTTCGTACTCGTTTTGTAATTGAACCCTTTCCTCACTAGTATTACAATTTCTGTGACAGTGCGAAAAATGTAATTATTCCCTGTCAAAACTGACACTTAAATTCCTCCAGCTACGCTGTCAGAAACAAATTGACATTTGGCTGTCTGTTTTTACCCAACAATTATTCAACATTTTACCTTTAAATTGCCAACGAAAATAGAAAATAAAAATATTTTAAAAAATAATGTTGATGATTTAAAAGTGACAAATATCAGAAAAGCTATAAATTATGAATAAATGGTACACAGCAACATTTCGTGCTTTACATATAGCAATAAATGCAACAATTGATACAATCAGACTCAAATTGCTTGCAATATTTTGTAAGATTTGAGTAAAGCAAAATTTTAATTATTGTAATAAAGCATCTTGCGTCTCGCCCTGAACTAAAATTATGTTCCAAATGAATTTCACTCATTTCAAGGATTCATGAAACGCCATTTTGTTTAATTGTATAAATCGTAATACGTAGTCTATCTTTTAAGTATAATGTCCATGGTATATACATATATTAAAACATTGATAAAATTGATTCAAATATTGTAAATTGGAAATTAAATAAGATTTAACAGTACACATTCGCTTATTGAAATTTCAAAAAATATGAGATATTTACAATTGTACAAAGCAATATTTTATGTTACAAAATAAACTATTATTTCAATAATTAACAAACAATTTATGTTTTAAAGGCCAACTTACACAATAACAATTATTGTAAAAATTTGTTTCGCGGCCCAGTTAGAAAATAAGTTCTTTCTTCATGCCTAGAAAAGAATAGTTTTTATGTAACTAATAGTCACATTCTGACAACAATAATTTGTCAATAATTAAATACTTATTTATGATGTTAAGTTGAAAATTATACAGAAATTGTAATTATATATGTTGGCCATATTTAAAAAAAGTTTTTTTCTATTTTGCGGTCATAAGGAAATTGCGCAACATATTATTTTAGACGGTTGGTAGTAGTGGATGACAACCTAGTAAGCTGATAACATCAAAATTTTTATTATAACCTCAAAATCTGATACATAAATTACCCTAAATTGACTTAGTTTATAATGTTGCAGATTTTTTTTTAATTTAAATTTATAAAAGACACAAAATAGAAAAAAAAGTAGGCTCGTTTTTTAATATGCTATTTTAATATTTATTGATTAAAAGTTTAGCGAAAAGGTATTGTGTACAAATACAGCCAAATTAACAAAAAAAAGCTATTCCGCATATTGGTTATAGCAAACATGATTATATACCGAAATGAGCAGATTTATCTGAACCATATTCTATGAACAAAATGAAGAAGTATATTTGAGAACATGGTTGTGATAGTTCTGTTGAAACATAACCTGAAATTCGGAGACATTGGCTGATAATTTTCTAGTATGTAATAGATATATTTATACTCCATATATTTCGTATGAATATACTGACTAAATGTGTCGTTTGATAAGGAATATATTATATTGTAATGTGTAAGTAGAGTGAGAGTGTTGTGCGCGCGAATAGAAACTGTAAATGAAATATTTTTGCAATTTAATGAAGAATAATAAGAATAAGGTGCTACATGTTTATATGAAATTCAAATGGAACTTGTGTGTTACGTTTCGTAGATATATATTTGAAATTAAGAGGGGAGTGAGGGCAAACACAGATTTTCTTACTTTCACAATGTGTACATACTTTCAACTGTCGCTTGTATATAAGCTTCAATAATAAAACATTCATGAATACATCTCATTAGTCATTTATTTCTAGTTTCCTATCGCTACAGATTCACCATTCAATAATACCAAAAATAGTATTGTATATAAATGGCAAAATAATAATTACCAATTATTTCATAGCTTATTAAAAGCAGTAAATGCTTTAGCATCAGTGAAAAATAATATTTGAAGGTAAATACAAATTAATACAATTTTAAATTAATGAAAGTAAATTTAAAAATGTGTTATTAAAATTTAAAATTCTGATGTGGACACCACATGACTTCCTTGTACGCGTATTATACTATACCTACATTTTATTGCACATATTTGACGTAATTTGACATTGACATTAAATTTATCAGTTTTTTCTATTTTTTGTTCTAATCCATAGCAAACTTAATTAAAAGAAACAAGATTATATATAATTTTTACTTCCTTGTACGAAGTAAAGGAAGTATTGTAATCGCGAAAATTTTCGGTTCTCAGCTTTCAGCGGAAATACGCATTTTGATTATCCCTGTATCCATTTTGAATAATTTCGTCGTGACGTCTGTACGTACGTACGTATGTATCTCGCATAACTCAAAAACGGTAAGCCAAAGAAAATTTTGTATTTAGGACTGTTATAACATCTAGTTGTGCACCTCCCTTTTTGGTCATTATATAACTTCCGGAAGTGGTACTTTACTTGAAACCTGTAATAGATTTTAATGAAAAACTATATCAAAATATAATCCAAAACTTTTCAAATTTGGTATATAATATATCAATGGAAATAACATAATAGGTTTTGGTTAAAAGGGACTAACCGGAAGTGATACATTACATGAAGCTGCTAACAGTTTTTCTTGAATTTTTTTAAAATTATTCTGATTTTAGAAATAAATACTGCGAATAAAAGTTTTAGAGAATTAAATTCTGCGTCTAGCACATTAAGAAATATTTAATTAGCCTTTTGTATAAGCGAGATATGTTTTAAAATTTATATATTTTTTGTTTTTTTTATAATTAAGTTAGCTATGGGTTAGAACAAAATATAAGAAAAAAATTAAAAATTTAATGTCAGATATGTGACATCAGATATGACATTAAGAATTATTTAATTAGCCTTTTGTATACGCGAGATATGTTAATTTAAAAATTATATATTTTTTTGTTAATTTTAAATTAAGTTTGTTATGGATTAGAACAAAAAATAAGAAAAAAAATTAAAATGTAATGTCAGATATGTGCAATTAAAAAAATACCTATAGTTTAATACGCGTCCAACGAAGTCATGTGGTGTCCACATCAGATTTTTTTATTATATATATATCGGACCAACTACTAAGGTTCTATGCCAAATATATCCTTTGTAAATGGCCGTCACGGGTGGGACTCGAACCCACGACCTTACGGTTGTGATTCAAGCTCCAACCCGCGCGGCTTTCACGCGGGACAATCACTCTATTTAGTTGTGATAGTAACCATTTCCCGTATAAGTAATGAAAGTAAATAACTTTCCTCACTAGTGAGGGAAATGGTTATTGTCACAACTAAATTGAGTGAGGGAAATGTCATTTGATGTGCATTTGGTTTATATAACATATATATCACCATCACGCCTTTGACCCATTACTAGGTGTGGCACTCTGCCGTAGTAGATCTTGGTAAGTGATATATTTCTTCACGTGAAGTGCGGTTACCAGCCGTCAAATCAAAGTCCCCAAAGATGTTAGTGGAGAGGGAGCCACATATAACATAATTATTATATTTCTTGTGTCGCAAACGAAAAATAGTTATTTGTGTATTAAGAGCGATTATTTGTTACTCGAGCACGGTAATTTTTTTCTATGATTGCATTTTAAATTATTAAAAAACGTATACGTACTGAAAATAAATGTATTCTGTCAACTGTCAATATGACAAGTTTCTGTTTTGTTTGTATCCCTGGTAACTATTGAAATAATCGCGCATTTAATATCTTTTTTGTGCAAAAAAGATATTTTTCGATTGTTCCACAGAAAACGTCAACTTTACGATGACAAATGAGAGCGTAATTATCAACTTTTCATATCAATCGTACAAAAATGTAATTTTCACGTTTAATGTTGAAAAAAATAGTATCACGCACGTGAGAAAGCGCCATTGCAAAAGTGTTCCAACACTTGCTGTCGCATACTCGTTTTGTAATTAAATCCTTTCCTCATTAGTATTACAATCTACTATTATACATCTAGGAAGAGAAATGCATGATTACTCATGAGGTGTAATTTATATAGAAAAATAGCCTTTTCTCCCGAAGAGTTTATATTATTTTTACCACGACCAAAGTAAGATTTTAAAATATAATTTATTCATAGTTTTTTGACATTTATTAATTATAAAATTATTATTAGTCTTTGACAAAATAGTTTCAAGTTCTCTCAATTGTGGGTTGAAACGTGGCTATTCCCTCCCTAGGCGGGAAAGTAACAGTTTTCCTCCTTTATTTATGATTGATTCATAGCAACCGTCAGAATTGTTTTAAATATTGATTTATAAATAAATAAATATATCATCACGCCTTTTACTGGGTGTGGCACTCTGCCGAAGCAGATTTCAATAAGTGATATATTTCTTCGCGGGAAGCCGTCAAATCACGGCTCCCAAAGATGTTAGTGGAGAGGGAGCCACAGGGGTAGATTTAAATTGGTGAAAATTGTTTGTCGTCAATATATTTTATTTAATTAACATGTAAAAATGGTCGTAGAAAAAAATCATTTAACATTGAACTAGTTATATACTAAATAAATAAATATATCATCACGACTTTTACTCATTAGTGGGTGTGGCACTCTGCCTAAGCAGATCTCGGTAAGCGTTTTTTTTTCTGCGTGAAGTGCGGTTACCAGCCGTCAAATCACGGCCCCCAAAGATACTAGTTCCTAAAATATTTACTATTCCTTCTGTGATAGCCTGTACACATCAAAATTTTGTCGCGTTACAGACGAACTATAGTCAAGTTTTCATTATTATTTTTATTTTTCTACTTCCATTATTACAATGTCATTTAACGTACTGGTTTCCAAGGCGCTAAATAACATCGTAATCACATGTTGACAATCTGCGGCTTCAGATGTTTTAGTCACGGCATAAATGTATCAAATACCGGATGAGGTTAACTATTTTGTTGTTGTCTTAATTTGCAATCGTAGAAAAAGTATAGTGACTCATTTTTTTCGTAACTATAGAACAGTTAAATAATATACTATTTTAATGTACGTTTAAAACATTGTCCAATTCAGTAATTAGTTAATTAAACATACCTTCATTATTTATGCATTAACTGGGCTTGGCTATCATAAAAGGGTTGTGTGTGTCTGGTCCTTGCCGCAAAAACTATAGTTCATTTAAACATCAATTAGTTCAACATGAACGGTAAAGCTAATAGCACTAGTTCTGAAGGAAGAAGGAAGGATGGCAGTGACGTCACACGCAGTCCTGATAAGAAGAAGAAGGATAAAGAAGAGAAGACGATGTCGGAGGCACCCGAACTAGATAACAATGAGATTTTTGATGCAATCTACGATTTTTGTTCAAGTTCTGATATCAATGGAATTTCGTATTTGACGGATGATGAGAAAAGTATTTCTGATAAGTAAGTTGTCATTTTATTCTGTATTGTAAATAATTTTCCGTCAGTACGGTGGTATGGATAGCGGAATTCGAATCCGGAGATCCCGAGTTCGAATCTCACTCAAGCTAAAAATGAACTACTACACCGCGGCTCGGTGAATGCGGACCCTGTACTGTAATTGGGATTAATTTCCTGTTGTACAGCGTAACATAAATAAATAAATAACAAATGAATTCATAAGATTGCTGTAAATAAATCGATTCGATATATTTTGCTTAAATGGTATTTGATATTTAAGATTTAGCGGTGCTTCTTTCCATTGCGATATGGTTATTATGCCTATTATGTGATTAAAATTTCTAGTTTTAAATTTACACAGCGAGTCAACTAGCGGCTGTAACGAGATACGTTGTAACTAATATAACTTAGTAATATTGAATGTGCACAATTCCTAAATAAATAAATAAATATATTATCACGCCTTTTACCCATTACTGGATGTGGTACTCTGCTGTAAGCAGATCTCGGTAAGTGATATATTGTGCGGTTAGTTAGTGGAGGAGGAGCTACAAGGGTAGATTTAATTGTTTATCGGCTGTGGGGATCGAACCGGGGTTCTAAGATCCACAGGCCGACTGGATACATTAAATTAATATAAATATATTTTTGCAAATAAATGTTTATTTTCAAATATTTTAAGGTTGTTTTTGTAACTTAACAGCGTGGTCACTTTAAATTAATTGAAATAAAAATCGCTAGATGACATTACTTGACGACCAAATCTGTAAAAAAACTCACGACAAATTTTTATACGGCAAAACAATGGAATGAAACGGCCATAATAAACGTAGTGTAATTCAATGAAGTTGGCCATGCTAATATCATTGAATAGCGCTACGTTTATTATGGTCGTTTCATATGTCAAAAAACAATGCAGATATTTATTTGTAAATTGTTTCACGTGTTTTGTTTTTCATTTTATCTTGTTACATTTTGTTTAATTTCGCATAACCACCTAGAATAGTTGAATAAAAATAATTTCTGACATTTCTCAATTATCTTATTTATCTCGATTTTTTTTATATACATTTATGACAAGTAATACATCGTTGAAAAGAGAAAAATATGGCGGTTTTTATTTTAATAAATTTTAGGTTCCTATTTGAAAAATGAAAGTTGATAGTCATATCATGTAAACCTGATTTTATAAAAAAATTATATACGTGTCATAAAATAGTATATTTAATATACTAAAACTTCCATATGAAGAAAATTTTTGTATTTCTTATAATAAAAAAGTTAAGGGGGGAACCGTTAAAGTGACAGTCAAATTAGGATTTTTGTAAATCAAAACGAATTTATTTTAAATTGTTTGATATTAGTTATCAATTTGATAAATTCATTTAAACATGATACATACATGGCTGGCAAATATAAAAAGTAGTTCGCCAGGAATTGAACCTAGGGACCTATGAACACCAGTCAAATTGTGATGCTTGATAGATGAATTAAGTGTAAATCTATAAGTTTTATTGATCCAGAAATCTGTATATAATGCAAAAATTACATCAAAACTTATAACATTTTGAAGAAGTTTGTAATTATCATCAAATACTGATAATTTTGTTCATTATTTACATATTTACGGATCTATAAACTTACAGATTTATCGCAGAATTCCACCGTTACCAATTAACTAAAAAGATATATTATTCACTGCTAATAATAAACTAATACATATTCAGTATGAAATTTATAAACATATTCATTTCATTTAATACATGTGGGAATTTAGAACGTTTAGATAAAGTTCATTAAACAGCTTATAATTATAAGCCATATTATGATATGTGTAGATAAGGTAGAGCACGACTTTTACACGAATGTTTTAATTTCATTATTGTGAGTGACTTTTTAGTCAAACATAATTTAATTGATGAAAAAAAAAATACCTGAAACTGACAGGAAAATTAACATTTGTCTGAGCTTTAAGACTCAGGAAAGTTTTGCTTTACATGCCTAGTCAGGAAAGTAACATATTGTCTGCCTAGGCATGTAATGAAAGAAACTTGAGGGTCTAGTTACTTAGCAACATAAAATACTGACTGAATATGTAAATCAAATATTTCTTTTAATATAAAATATGTATTATTTGTTTATAAATTTCATACGTCAGTAAAGCGTCGTACAGGATTCGTAAACTCATCCTGTAATTGAACATTTTCAGACTTTTTACGTAAATAACTATAGATTCGTGGTCAAAGAAATACCCTAATTTTTGCGAATTTCAAAATAGTTATTTTTGATTCTAGATTGCGAAATGTTACTTTTGCATTCGAGAATGCAAAAACATTTCGCAATCGAGTATCAAACAACGTTTTTTCGAAAACTTTGTCCCAAAATTAGTAATAATGTAATGAAAAAATGTTGACGTTTAGGATTAATTAATGTGACATCTAATGTCTCCATGACAACAATGTATGTAATATAACTGCTATCAAATCTGGTATTCTCTGACCAGCAATTGGCAGCTGGTTGGCATTAGAAACCAAACAAACGTTCTAATTTTTTTCTGCGATTTATTGGGATTCGCATTGCATTTCTCAAGAAACTATTCCAGTACACCAGTTAGCTTCCTCAATTGGGATAAATATGAATAATTGCTCAATTGGAACATTAAATATAAATTTTGTTAAAGAATAGAAGTATTGTTTCTCAGCAAAAAAATCAAGTGACAAATTTTATTAAATTGTGAGCCTTTCTTCTATCAAAAATTTGCATCCTGCATGCAAAAGTCTTTTGCGTTCTGTAGACAAAAAACACTCATTTCGCGTGTTGATAGTTGTCATGTAAATTTTAACTTTATATGACAGTTTTCGAAAAAAAAAATATTTTTGTTCTATAATCAGTATATCAAATTATATATGTCAGTTTTGTGCAGAGGTATAGAAACACCCTGTATAATTGGTGGAGCAATTTGTTATAAATACTTTTTTCAAATATGATTTTAGAATTACTTGGTTCATCATATTCATCGTGAGTTCCGTTCTTTGCATTTTGTCAATAATTGAAGTATGGAATAAATAGCAAGACGGCTCTGTGGCCATAGTGACGTCACCAATACAGGTGTCGATTTGGGAGATTCCTTTCCCAGCTGTCACGATTTGTCCCCTGGATAAAATTCGCCATAGCAAGTACGACTACTCCAAGACATTCAACAACAGGAAGGCATTAACAGGCGACGAGTAAGACTAATTCATAATAATATAAATAAATATATCATCACGCCTTTTACCCATTACTGGGTGTAGCACTCTGTCATAGCAGATTTTGATAAGTGATATATTTCTTCGCGTAAAGCCGTTTAATTTCGGCCCCCAAAGATGTTAGTGAAGGGGGAGTCACAGGGATAGATTCAAATTGGTGAAAATTGTTTGTCGGCTGTGGGGATCGAACCAGGGTTCTCAAGATCCACAGGCCGACTCGATACCATAGAGCCACTTACCCCATAAAATAATTTATAACATGTAAATGAAATATAAAGTAACGGGAATGCTGATTCATAATAAAATAGTATATCACTAGAAAGCAATACAACAATGTAAAAAGAGTTTATTTAATTTTTAGACTTTTTAAATTTTTCTTAAATAATATCAAAAGTTATCGTTTAAAATTAATCATACATACAGGGTGGTGTAATAAAAGACGCACCATAACGTTTTTAATGCTAGTTTTAAAGTATTCAATTATTGGCGTCCTTAATTATTTTACATAAAAAACTAATATTTTACTTTACCTGCAACCGGAAAATTAACGCAAATGTTTATTGGAAATTTTCTTATAATAACAAAACAAATGGTCCAATTAAAAGTTATTATTTTTATCTGCCATTATTATAATAAATAACTTTTTTATGTATTAAATCAAATAAAATCTTAATTAATATAATATTTGTTTTGTTATTTCATTTTAAGACAATTACCGATAAACATTTCCGTCATTTTTCCGGTTCCAGGAAAAGTGGCAAAAATGCAGCCTACAATAAACTATATAACTTTTTTGATGTAAAATAATTATTAAAAATATTAAATAAATAAAAGGCTTCAGAATAAAATGTTTATTTTTTTTAAACATTTATTTTTCGGACGTTTCGAGCATAAATATTTGCTCATCATCAGCTCCCTAAAATATAAATACGATAATTATAATATAAAACTAGCAAACTAATCAAAATGTCAAACCTTTAAAAAATATAAAACAATATTTATAAAATGTCAATAATAACAAAAAAGAAAAAAGATATATATGAAAAATAAAAATAGAAAAAAACAATAAGTAATAAATAATTAAAATAAAATATAAAAAAATAAATTGTTAAATTCCCTACAAATTTTTGAGCATATTTTAAATTATTATACGCATCAGTTTGATAATTAATCGAGGTATCATGGTGTAAATTTATATGTAACGTTTCTAAAATAAGTCTATGCTTTTTATTTTCCATAACATCAATAATTTTGGCTTTGGAAAAATTAAAAATATGTCCAGTAAAATAATTGTGTAAACCAAGAATTGAACAATTCAAAATTAGCATTGAAAATGCTTTAATAAATAATAAATCTATTGTTAAAATTCCAGATTAAAACAATTTTGGGACGTGTCTTTAATGTGTGACCTACACGCAGTTAAAAAGGCAAATGCTGACAGCATCACGGACGAAGACGTCATTCTAAATATGAAGGAGGTAGGATTGCCAACTGTCAAATGACACAAAATACTCAGATTGACACGTGGAATATGTTTCAGGTTGCACCAGATGTCGACGATACAATTCGGGACATAAGTTGGAAAGATAATGTGTATAACCTGATAGCGGATCATCCGTTCATTACGCAGGTCACTGCAGAAGGAGTTTGCTTTACTTTCAATTCGTTTGGAAAAAGCGACTTGTATACTGAGGCTGTGTAAGGAAGATTCTGTTATATATATACCGGGTGTCTACTTTTTTCCGAATATAGGAAATTCAATGTTAAAATTTTGATTTAGCGATATCTCTTTACCTATTAATTTTAGAACAAAATTGTACTGAAGAAAAATGTTTAGAATGAAAAACTGCATTCATAGAGTATAAGTTTGTTGTTCAATTGTTTCTTATATCCGAGTTAGAATCAAAAGAAAATACACGCTTTAAAGCAATTATCAGAGTGCCATGAGAAATAAAACAAATTAGATACCTAACTTAATAATAGGTATTTATTTGTCTAGATTATGTAGAAAAACAAAAATAAAAGTTGCTACAATTAATTTTATTATTAAATTAAATGCTCGAATAAATAAATAAATAATTTAGAGTAAGCTTCCAATTCTGGTCCAATATGTCAAATAATGTCAGACACAACAAACATTATTGTTTTATAAAAAATATAAAGTAAACACTTGGCTATGTTTCACAAAATTCAGCCTCCAAGTCACCTTATGAGGGCATCGTCAGAGGCTGGCCAGCACAGTTAGTAACCATATACGCGTTTCGCTCTTATTAGAGCATCTATGGTTACTAACTGTGCTGGCCAGCCTCTGACGATGCTCTCATAAGGTGACTTGGAGGCTGAATTTTGTGAAACATAGCCAAGTGTTTACTTTATATTTTTTATAAAACCTTGTTTCACCAAGTGTTGGATGACAATTAATTTTGTCTTTTTTGTTAATTATTGTTTTATTTCTCATCTATCCGTCAGTACGGTGGTGTGGTGCGTGTAGTAAGTCAGTATTTAGTTTTTCTTTTGTATAAAGAAAATAGTAGTCTCGTTTAATTGTTACACTCTGTATTTATACACAATTTTGTAACATTAGAATGGACAGCTCAGCATACATAGAACACGACAGGAAACATAGTGGGTGGAGCATTGAAGACGGATACCCTAATGACGAGGAAGCATATCCAGACCGAATCGCTCAAGCTGGCGCAGCTAATTCCTTGAACATCAAACTGCACTCGCTTATATACGACAGAGATTTTGCTTGTGGCGATACAGTCTCTGGTTATAAGGTGCGTATATACCTTACATACGAGGTGCTACTTAAAACTTCTCGAACTCATTTTTACTTCCTTGCAGAGATGTGCATCTACGTGTAATCTTTAATTGTCTACATCTACACGTAGACAATACGTCGACAATTCTAGCGACGTAGAAAATGTAAACAATGTAGATAATGCATCTGACAGTTGTAAAATTCAACATAACCTAAATTTATTCCTTTGTAACTATTACATGTATTCGTATTCGTGAGCTCGGGTCATTATCGGTCTTTATATAATAAAACTAATAAATCAAGTGCTCGTACATTACTAGACGAATGTCTGTCTTGGGTCTTGGGCGAAATGTCATATTTTTAAAATCAATCAACGCGCCATCTCACCAGACGGAGTTTTCTTTGGCGCTATTTTTAACAGTAACCAGTTGACACATTTTGAACTAATTTTTTTTTCATGTAATCCTTAGAATAAAAATAAAAATCTCTAACAACATTTAAAATTCCCTAGTCCTAGGGATAAAATTTCTAATATGACTGAAGTGAACACAGGTGTTTTCATTGTCTACATAGTCTACATTGTTTACATGAAAAATGAAGACGTAGACTACATGATTGTTTACACGTAGAGAATGGCGTAGATTACTTGCAGTAGACTACACGCACATCCCTGCTTCCTTGTACGAAGTAAAGGAAGTATCATAATCGCGAAAAATTTTCGGTTTTGAGATTTCAGCGGAAATACGAATTTTGAGCATCCCTGAATCCATTTTGACTACTTTCGTCGTGACGTCTGTACGTACGTATGTATCTCGCATAACTCAAAAACGGTAAGCCGTAGAAAGTTGAGATTTTGTATTTAGAACTGTTATAACATCTAGTTGTGCACCTCCCTTTTTATGCATTATATAACTTCCGGAAGTGCTACTTTACTTGAATCATAGATTTTCATGAAAAACTATATTAAAATATAATCCAAACTTTTCAAATTTGGTATATTATACTACTATATCAATGGAAATAACATAATAGATTTTGGTTAAAATAGACTAACCGGAAGTGATACATTACATGAAGCTACTAACAGTTGAAAAAAAATGGTATTATTTTGATTTTAGAAATAAATACTGCAAATAATGTTTTTCAATAGTGCTTAGGATCTCCTGCGATAAAGTAAATATTTATTTATTTAGTTACGCTGTACAACAGGAACTTAATCCCAATTACAGAACAGGGTTCGCACTCACCGAGCCGCAGTGTGATAGTTCATTTTTAGCTTGAGTGACTATCGTCTTGTATAATAAAATTAAAAATCTGATGAGGACACCACATGACTTCCCTGTACGCGTATTAAACTATAGAGATTTTATTAATTATGGGGTAGATGGCTCAGTGGTATCGAGTCGGCCTGTGGATCTTGAGAACCCTGGTTCGATCCCCACAGCCGACAAACAAATTTTCACCAATTTAAAAAAATCTACCCCTGTGGCTCCCTCTCCACTAATATCTTTGAGGGCCGTGATTTGACGGCTGGTAACCGCACTTCACGCGACAAAATATATCACTTACCGAGATCTGCTTAGGCAGAGTGCCACACCCAGTAATGGGTAAAAGGCGTGATGATATATTTATTTATTTATATTAATTACACATTTTGACATTAAATTTTTAATTTTTTGTTCTAATCCATAGCAAACTTAATTACAAGAAACAAGAAATATATAATTTTTAAATTTAGATATCTCGCTTATGCAAAAGGCTACTTAAAAATTCTTAATGTGCTAGACGCAGAATTTAATTCTCTAAAACTTTTATCTGCAGCATTTATTTCTAAAATTAAAATAACACCATTTTTTCAAGGAAAACTCTTGGCCATTTTATCCAAAATCTATTATGTTATTTCCATTGATATAGCAGTCTTATATACCAAATTTGAAAAGTTTTGGATTATATTTGAATATAGTTCTTCATTAAAATCTATTATAGGCTTCAAGTAAAGTAGCACTTCCGGAAGTTATATAATGACCAAAAAGGGAGGTGCACAACTAGATGTTATAACAGTCCTAAATATAAAATTTCAATTTTCTACGATTTACCGTTATTGAGTTATGCGAGGTACATACATACGTACGTACAGACGTCACGACGAAATTAGTCAAAATGGATTCAGGAATGGCGTATTTCCGCTGAAATCTGAGAAACGAAAATTTTCGCGATTACAATACTTCCTTTACTTCGTACAAGGAAGTAAAAATGATGTGCAATAATGTAAAAATGGATCCAGACATAATATATAAATAAATTTCTAGATTCTTCTGCACAACCCGGTCGAGACTCCCAGAGTCACTCAACAATTCTTTCTGGCACCAACTAACAAACAAGTGAATTTAGCAGTTGTGCCCATCATTGAGTCAGCATTCAAAGAGTTGAAGAAGATTCCAGTCAACGCCAGAAATTGTTATTTCAATGAAGAGAAGAAACTACGATTTTACAAAGTTTACACAAAAAACAACTGTGATTATGAATGTTTGCTGAATGTCACAATGATATTTTGTGCCTGTTTGCCATTCTTTGCTCCACGTAAGTGATCATTATAAATGCTTTATTTATTTATATATTTAATTATTTTTCTACTTCCGTTAGGAATAGACGTTTTATTTCACTTCTTTGAGGTAGGTAATGAACTGCATTATTTAACTAGTGAAATAATGAGGTAACATAGCAACAGATATCTTGGTAGATGAATTCTGATGTGTTATTCTTTTATTTTTTGAATTTATAACTGTCATTAATATGTCAAAATTTCATAATTTCAAAAACGCTCTTTCGTATTTATTAGAACGGAAGTAGAAAAATATTGTATTAAACTAGTAAGGAAATGAAGGATATTACCTTACTTATGTGTTTACATGCGTAATGTAATAACCTTCATTTCCTTACTAGTTTCATAAATTGCTATTATGTTACGCTGTACAACAGGAACTTAATCCCAATTTCAGTACAGGGTCCGCACTGATCGAGCCGCAGTGTAGTAGTTTTATATAATTTTTAGCTTGAGTGCGATTCGAACTCGGGATCTCCGGTTTCGAATTTCGTTTCGCTATCCACACCACCGTACTGACGGACATTATATTAAAAATGCTAGTGACGTAGCTAGAGCTTGGTTCCATTTGTTACGAATACTTAAATAAAAGAACAATAAATATATCATCACGCCTTTTACTTATTACTGGGTGTGGCACTCTGCCATAGCAGTTTTTGGTAAATGATATATTTATGCGTGACCAGCAAAGATGTTCGTGGAGGGAGAGCCACAGAAGTAGTTTTATCAATAACGTTCTAATTAATCTATTAATTTAATTAAATTAATTTAAATTAATGGGGTAGGTGGCTCAGTGGTGGATCTTGAGAACCCTGGTTCGATCCCACAGTCGACAAACAAATAAATCTACCCCTGTGGCTCCCCCTCCACTAACATCTTTGGGGGCCGTGATTTGACGGCATTTCACGCGCATAAATATATCACTTACCGAGATCTGCTTAGGTAGAGTGCCACACCCAGTAATGGGTAAAAGGCGTGATGATATATTTATTTATAATTGGGATTAAATACCTGTTGTACAAACAAGCAAATGAATAACTGATGCATGAATGTATTTCAGGTGACAATGCGACTAACATATGTGGGTTTCGAAGATCGTACTGTCAAATTGAGGCGAAAGGTGCGTTCAATATGTAAAATACACTGCTCAATATTATACCGAATTTTATTCAAATATTTGTAAAATACCCTAAGGTATTATTTTTCGAAATACCTACTTGAATACAATTTATACTTATATATTTTATAAATATGTATTTATGAAGCCTTTTATATATTTAATATTAAGTTTTAATTTTACATTAAATTTTTTTAATATTTCTGTACAAATTTGAGCAGTGTATAATAACGATTAAATAACTTATAATAAAATCAGCCAATCTTAAGTATTTTCTGTGAGTATCACGTATAGATAAACAAATATATAAATATATATATATATATATATATATATATATATATATATATATATATATACTTGGAAACGTGGTATAATCACTTTCGTATATTCATCTGGTCAAAAACTGGCAAATTAACATCTAGAATAAATGAAATAACGAAAAATATGAAATCTCACACACAAATACATCAAAAAGTATCGTCGCCGTAGTAACAAAGACGTAACTGCATTTTTAACAAACTAAAGCTATTGCTAATGTTAAACATTTTATTTAAATTATAATTTTGATTTTATTTTATTTCTATTCATTGTTTTATTTGTTGTATAATCATAACGAATACAACACGGGTGTTTAAAGTTGTCAAAATCAACATGTTATTTTAAACAAGCACTCGTCTTATGGCATCGTGATTGCCCAAAATAATACGTTTCGTGGCAACACAGAATATAATAGCAAAATAGCGTTTTCAATGCCATTTTTGAAACGTTCAATTATTGGCGCTCTCTTAATTATTTTACATCAAAAAAGTTAAATAGTTTATTGTAGAGAAAACTGCATTTTTTACACTAACATTTACAATTTTACTCTACCTGGAACCGAAAAAATCATAAAAATTTTTTTTCTACGATTGCTATGAAAAGTTGACAATTACGCTCTCATTTGTCATCGTAAAGTTAACGTTTTCTGTGGAACAATCGAAAAATATCTTTTTTGCGCGTTTCCAATGGCAACTCGCAAAAAGACGTTAAATGCGCGTGTTTCCAATGGCAACGCGCGAAAAAGATATTAAATGCGCGCTTATTTCAATAGTTACCAGGGATACAAACAAAACAGAAACTTGTCATATTGACAGTTGACAGAACGAATTTATTTTCAGTACGTATCCGTTTTTTTTTAAATAATTTAATCGCAGAAAAAATTATGTGTGTATCACGAGCGTAAAGTTGCACTATTGCAATTACCATGCTCAAGTAATAAAGATTTACTTTACGCTCTTAGTACACAAATAACTATTAATTAATACATTTGTTTTGTTATTTCATGCCACTAATAATTATAAGAAAATTACCGATAAAACATTCATCATTTTTACCAATAATTAATTATTTCAAAACTACTCGTAGCATTGAAAACACTATAGAGCGTCCTTCGTTTCATCACCCTGTATATTATCTTGTAATTATTTATACAGTGACAATCATGCAATATGAAAACTTGTTAAAGAAGAATAAAATTGATGAGAAAGTAAAGGCGGAACCAGCGTTCCAAGTCTTTCAACAGTGCGGTTGTTTGCCAGGATGTGCTTCCATCAACTATAATGGAGCTACTTCCGTCACTGACTTCTATCTCACGGAAGAAGTTTTTAATAAAACTAAATTTCTGGATATGGACATAAAGTTGAAGTAGGTATTAAAAGCTGTATTCAGTTTGTAAGTATGATTCAATCACAACAGCTCAATGAGCTACCTCATATACAGGATGTTTCACAACTTAGAGCAAAAAATTAAAGGGTATATTCTGTACGACGTGCTGATCATAAAACAAAAAGATTTTTTTTTAAATCGCAAAACTATTTTCCATGTTTCCCAGTCCAAAATATTTCGTTGCCACTGTCACTGGGTGGATGATTATATTAAAGTTATTAATTAAATAAAATTCTATTATAAATAACTGCCAATAATTGAATTGTGTAATTATTCTTTCGTAGTTGATACCTACTTCATTGTTTGTGTTTAATAGGAAAGCGAATCAGTGCAGTACTACAAAAAATGTTTTAGGTTAACAACCCTTTATTTTTCGAATTTAAAAAAAATCTTTTTGTTTCATGATCAGCACGTCGTACAGAATATAAACTTTAATGTTTTGCTCTAAGTTGTGAAATACCCTGCATAACTAGGCAGGAAAGAAAAGTTGTTGCTGATCGTCAAAATGTGGTGCCTGATGACGTCATTTGTTACTCACGGCGTCGCGGTTCCAGATTGTACTAACTAGCTTTTGCAATTATATGTTTCGCGCACTGACTAGAATTTAAATAAATATTATTTTTTCTATAATTGCTATGAAAAGTTGACAATTACGTTCTCATTTGTCATCGTAAAGTTGACGTTTTCTGTGGAACAATCGAAAAATATCTTTTTTGCGTGTCTCCAATGGCAACGCGCGAAAAAGATGTTAAATGTGCGCGTTTCCAATGGCAACGCGTGAAAAAGATATTAAATGCGCGCTTATTTCAATAGTTACCAGGGATACAAACAAAATAGAAACATGTCATATTGACAGTTGACAGAATCAATTTATTTTCAGTACGTATACGTTTTTAAATAATTTTAAGATGCAATCGTAGAAAAAATTATGTGTGTATCACGAGCGTAAAGTGTCTTTGTTCCTCTTGCACTATTACAACAAACTTGAAAAGGTTGTATACATTACTATATGTGCCTAATCTGTAATTGCAGATCGTTGACTAGTTGCAAGTCGACAAATTAATACGATTAATGCAAGTTCAAATAATCTATTTTTAAACTTTTAATAAGTTGCATTTATAAAATGTACATTGTATATGACCCCATCAGAGGGTATGATTTTATTAAAAATGAAAAATGTAAAATATTTTACAAACCTTTAAGACTCAGGAAAGATTTGCTTTGCCTGCCTATACAGGAAAATAATATATTTCCTGCCTAGGCATGAAAGAAACGTGAGTATCTAGTTACATCATTTTTAGTACTCTACAAACAATAAAAATAATTGAATTTATGCAAATATTTAATACTGTTTTCAGATGTAATAGTTATTTACGTAAAAAGTCAGGGAAGTGTACAATTACAAAATGAGTAGACAGCTTACGAATCCTGTACGACGCTTTACTGACGTGTTACGTATAATATTTTACCTGAAACTTATACACAAATAATACATATTTTAAATTAATTTAAATTATAAGAAATATTTGACTTACATATATTCAATCAGTATTTTATAACACTCACGTTTCTTTCATTACCTGTCTAGGCAGGCAAAATGTTATTTTCCTGTCTAGGTATGCAAAGCAAAGCTTTCCTGAGTCTTAAAGTATAATTGTAATTTATAAATTTGGCGTTTACAAACATTCAATTAATACTTAAAATTAACATCTTTATTTTGTCAGTATATATGCCAGCATTTTTTCACATAAAATTAGCAATAGTAATTGTAATTACAAATTAGCTAGCAGTATTGTCAGTGACGAAACACTCATACCATTTGTAAAATACCAATCATTTTAATTCTATTATATTTCTGTAGGGACCTGGAAACAACCAATTTAAAAGTATTTTTCAAAGACCCAAGCTTTTCATCGAGTGGACGCAGTGAAACTTTCGGACAAACAGATTTCCTAGCAAATGTTGAAGGTCTTCTAGGATTGTTCTTAGGTTTATCCGCGTCGTCGTTCGTTGGACTCATCCATTTTGTTGTTATCAAGTTGTTTTGGTCGCAGTTAATTATAGGAAGCACTGATACTGACACTAACACGAAAACTGACTTAAATAATGCGGTATCAAATGTAGATTTAAGGGACCAGGTATAAAACTTTGTAAAGATTATAATATGTTTGATAGTTTTTGGAAAATTTGTACACCCATAGTTAATTCGTCTCTATTGTGTCAATATCGAGCTGTTCAATTAAATAGGATAGCACGAACCCATCAAGAATTCAATGAATATTTATCTTTCTCTGATGTATTTCTTTCGCTTTAACCTCATTCATAATTTCTTGGAGTTGTTCATTTGGTATTGTAATAAAATATATAAATAAATAAATTTTTTGGCATTATATAACTTCTGGAAGCGGTACTTTACTTGAAGCCTATACATACATCACGCTATATCCCATTAAATGGGGCGGCACGAACCCCTGAAACAATCATATACACGATACTCGTTTCGACCACATTAACACTTCCTCCATACGAACTCTTTCTTTCATCACAACCAAAATCCATCATCACGCAACAAACATCCATCCATTCGCTCCTGTACACCTGTTTCGTAAATCTTCACTTACGCCCACTTCTCTAACAACGAATCTATAAAGAAATGAAGGCAGCATCCCCTGCGCTTGTTTAAAAATACAATTACAGTTACACACTGTATAGTAAAAACTGAAACCTATAATAGAATTTAATGAAAAACTATATTCATATATAATCCAAACCTTTTCAAATTTGGTATATAAGATTACTATCTCAATAGAAATAACATAATAGGATTTGGTTAAAATGGACTAACCGGAAGTGATGACATGAAGCTGCTAACAGTTGAAAAAAATGTTATTATTTTGATTTTAAAAATAAATGCTGCAAATAAAAGTTTTAGAGAATTAAATTCTGCGTCTAGCACATTAAGAATTATTAAATTAGCATTTTGTATAAGCGAGATATCTAAATTTAAAAATTATATATTTCTTGTTTCTTGTAATTAAGTTTACTATGGATTAGAACAAAAAATAACAAATTTAATGTTAATGTAAAATTACGGCAAATATGGACAATAAAAAAATGTAGCTATAGTATAATACGCGTACAAGGAAGGAAATTACACTGTTTTCAAAATAAACCGGACCTATAAAAATATACAAACAAGAATTATGTCTTCATATTTGATGCATTTTCTACTGGTTTTTCTTTACATTTTTCCTTGTTATATTGAATCAGCCTTTTCTTTTTTAATCCTTCTTTCCAATTTCTTTTTCGTTTCCCTCACCTTCAGCTCCTCTATCACTTTTTCCTTCCTCTGTTTCCATTTTCCGTTCCTCAAAGATTTTTCCAATATATTTTCATCCCATTGTTCCATATGCTCAAACCACATTCATTATAATACTGTTACTTATTATAATTTATTAGTTCTTTATTTTGTTTATAACCTACTTTGAGTAGTGAATTCTTATACAAAAAGACCAACAAACAGCAACTGTCTATATACAACTTTATTTACAATGTCACTAGTTGTTGCCGAGACATCAGAATAAGTTATACGATAGCTAAAGTCTTTCCTGCTCGCCGCAGGATTTTCAGCGTACAGGAAATCCATTTAATTTAACTGCAAGCCACCATAATGTTACAAGGCGAGTAAGTTTTAGCTGTCTGGTTATGGAAAATAATGCGGCATGTATTCCGCAAAGTTGAAAATGAATAATTTTTTTCGGAACAGATCTGCAAGTCTTGCAGCTCCATATTTCAGTACATATTGAATGTTCTGATGCTTTGCTTTTCTCTTCTTTTGATTTTGGATATTTTGCTGCTGGAATCAGAATAAAATTGTTATTATTAACCGTGTCCAAGATAAAATTATAATTCTTGTTTTTATTTATTTGTAAAATGCTGGTAATCTGATGAAAAATATTTTGTTACATTTTGACATTTAAAAAAAATTGATAGTCACATAATTTGTTTTTCGTAACACATGCACAAGAAACACGTTCTTATTCCCTAATTTTAGAGAGAGAAACACTGCTTTTCTCCCTAGGTTGGATGTTTCTCTCCCTAGGTAGCATGTTTCTCTCCCTAGAGACTACGATTATTAGCTGTTTGCGGCGTTTCCTAGGTAACTAGTTACGCAACCCATATTTGACATTTGTCCCGATAAGACAGTAATTTTTGTGCACTTGTTACGACAAGTATAATATGCTTCACGGCAGGGCGCGATTATCCCTTGTATGAAGTTGACAAACCTCGACTTCAGCCCTCGCTTACGTCTCGGTTTGCCAACTTCTCACGCGGGAATAATCGCTTGTTTCCCTCCCTTGATGCATAACATACTATAATAACTCTGTCATCTTCCTTCATTTGAGAAAAAGAAAGTGACATTTTCATCCCTAGGGAGCAAAATAAAATTATAACCATGGCAACTGGAAAACAAAGGCATGATTTGATATTTGCGACAGCTGAATGACATCAATAAAAAGAATCATAAATTTTATCTAAATTTACAATTTATTTACGAAAATTTAATTTTCTGTTATAGTAGTAAAAATAGAATATTATAATACCAGTGAGAAGAAGGTTGGTGCACGAGTGATAGTACGAGTTTTGCAATGGCCCTTCCCCACGTGTGTTACATTTTTTAAACATTAAACATGAAAATTACATTTTAAAGTTTGCGATACAAGAAATTTAATAATTATTTTATGTAAATCAAAGGAGTTGTGCAAATGCAGTCAACATGTCAAATGACATTTCCCTCAATTGAGTTGTGATAGTAACCGTTTCCCTCACTAGTGAGGGAAGTTATTTACTTTCATCACTAGTAAAGGAAGCGGTTCTTATTACAACTAAATTAAGTGAAGTAAATGTCATTTTCAAAAGTAATGTTGAAATAAGTTGTATGTACACCTCGTGAAGAAAGTGTTACTTTTCCTTTATATACCCCGGGAAATGAAACGATAGCTTCAAGAAGAAATCAGGTGATTTTTAAAAACAGCTTCAAACGTATGTAATTAGGTAATTATTTATTATAATTGACTATGAAAAATGCCACCAATTGTTCAATTTAGAAGGACTCATTTCAATGAAATAAAGGGAATTGTTTCAAATTGGTGAAAGTTATACGATTAAATGCTAAAACAATCAATTAGAGTCAAAATGATTAATTTCAAATTAATTATTAATTGACAACAAAAAATGTCTCACATTGCGATAAACTCAGACATGCTTATTATATCAATCTTTGTTTTTCACGGCACAATTTGATACCATTTTAAAATCACCCTATATAAATAACTATTGCAGGAACAACATGAGAATGCTCGAGGGGCATACCACTTGGTTTTGGCATATACAGTTATTTAGAATATTTTGCATCTTCATTTATTAGTAAAAATAATTTTCACCAAATTAAATCTACCCCTGTGGCTCCCTCTCCTCTAACATCTTTGGGGGCCGTAACTAGTCGGCTTCACGCGAAGAAATATATCAATTACCGAGATCAGCGTACGGCAGAGTGCCACACCCAGTAATGGGTAAAAGGCGTGATGATATATTTATTTATTTTTATATTTATTAGTACTATACATAAATTATTCAATAAGTATATTTACCTCTTGAAGTTTGTTCTGTTGGATGTGCCTTCTGTTGTTTCGAGGCGTCTTTTTTTGACTTTTTTCTGACCATCGGTGATTTTTTTATAAATTTATCAAGTTTCTTTAGTACTTGAAATATATTCATATTTACTTAGTTTCGACTGTTTAGTAATTGTACTGAAAAAAACAAACAAAAAATTATTGTAATTGAAATTCAAATTAGTCGATCGGTTAATCTGTTCAAATTACTTAATTTAATTAAGTAATGACAATAATATTTTTGTTTACAATCTAACAACCGGTCGAGATAAAGTAATAGATAACACATGTGACAGATAAGTGAACAAACATCATTATTATTAAATGACATTTTATACAAATATATCATCACGCCTTTTACCCATTACTGGGTGTGGCACTCTGCCGAATCAGATCTCGGTAAGTGATATATTTCTTCGCGTGCAGCCGTCAAATCACGGCCCTCAAAGATGTTAGTGGAGGAGGAGCCACAGAGATAGATTTAATTGTTTGTCGGTTGTGGGGATCGATCCAGGGTTCTTATGATACCACTGAGCCACCTACCCCATAATACAATTTGTAAAATTGATTTATAAAGAAAATTAAGTCAACACCCAATTTGAATGCAAAATTCTTTTAGCACTAGAATCAAAGAATTCTGGATTCAAATCCTGGCTCTGGCCAATTTTTTTATCTAAAATTTTTTCATCTACAAGTTGCCAATAACTACTGACAAAATAATTGAAACAATATCGCATCAGAAAATAGCATAATTATTATTTATCACGGCGATAGTTATTGCAAACTTTATCCGGGACCGTAACCAACAATTTATTTATTTATTTTGTTATTGTTACTTTCAAAAATATTAAAATAATTTGTACTATAATTTTGATGTATTATTTAATTATTTACCAGTTGCATTGATAATTAATAAACTGGTATTTAACAACAAATTGTCCCGCGTGATAGTCGCGCGGGTTGAGGGCCTGACTCGCAACCATAAGGTCGTGGGTTCGGGTCGCGCCCGTGGCGACCATACAAAGAACATATCGGCATATGACCTTAGTAGTTGGTCCGATATATAAATTAAAAAAAAAAAACAACAAATTAGTTAACTGACAATATTAAATTGTTAGCATGACTCACGAATTCAGTTTGTTAATTAGTTTAATTAAATATTTAAAGTTCCTACCTGTCATATTAACAATGTATAAATAATCACTTAATAATAATTGTATATTTGACACAAAACAAAAGCAGCACGTATCATCAGGGAGTTCCCTTACAATATACCCAGCCTACTTTATAAAACGTATGTAAATATATGAAAGTATGAATCATACGAGTATAACAGGATGTGACATATTTCACGTCATCATATGGCGAGTGCGGGTAAGGAATCTACGTCTGTACGTGAAGAGTGCGGGTGAGGAAATGACAAATGAGATAAGTTTTATTTTAGCGTAAATTTCATAAAATTCAAATTTAAATCTACTATGAGTATTAGTTCTAAATAAATAAAATAAATATATCATCACGCCTTTTATCTATTACTGGGTGTGACACTCTGCCGTAGCAGATCTCGGTAAGTGATATATTTCTTCACGCGAAGTGCGTCAAATCACGGCCCCCAAAGATGTTAGTGATGGGGGAGCCACAGGGGAAGATTTAAATTGGTGATAATTGTTTGTCGGCTGTGGGGATCGAACCTGGGTTCTCAAGATCCACATTACCCCATTAGTATTAGTTCTTAATTTCTTTAATATCCTAGTTGATAGACACACGCATAAAAATTGCTATGTTTATTAACAAAATAAAAACTGTTTAGAATTAAAATAAAACAATTAGTTTTATTATCCTGGCGAAGATACAAGTTTCGGGCGCCAAAAGACACTTATATGCCGTAAAAATAATGTAAAGCTGACCGGCAATACGACTACGTAAAAATTGGGGCTCGGTGTGTACGCATGGACTGTAATACCACAGGAAGAACTTCTTCTTCAGCAGAAGATTTAGATTTTTAAATCATTTTGCAAGCAAATGTATCATCGCAAATATCGCTGCACAAAGACCAGAATCGGCGAAAATGTTGGGCAAAATGCAAAAAACTTCTCGCCAAAGCAACGTAAAAACTCAATTTGTTCCCCTGAAAGTAAAATAAATAAACTTTATCGTCCTGGTGGTCAATTGAGTGCACGATTTTTTTCGCACACGGTACAAAGTATCAAATTTTGCCATTTTTTTTACATCAGGGACATTTTTCATCGTAGGTGGCTGGCGGGGGTGGGACGGATTTGGAGATACATTAACTTACCTGACCTTAAAAAGAAAACTTGAAAATTTTCGTCACTCAAGAATTCAACAATTTTCGACCAAATTCAACCGAGTTATGACTCTGAATATTTGGCATTTTTGGTGCATTTTTTCCCCGAATTTATATTTCTCTTCGTAGCAACATTTAGAATTGAAAGTAACTACCATTTCTTTATATAAATAAATAAATATATCATCACGTCTTTTACCTATTACTGTGTGATATATTTTTTCGCGTGAAGTGCGGTTACCAGCCGTCAAATCACGGCCTCCAAAGATAATAGTAAAGGAAGAGCCACAGGGGTAGATGTTTTAAATTAGTGAAAATTGTTTGTCGGCTGTGGGGATCGAACCAGAGTTCTCAAGATCCACAGGCCGACCTACCCCATAATGTAAGTATGTATATTTACTGTTTCACAAATTGACAGTCTTTTATTTAATAGTATTTATTAATCATCTAAAATAAACATTTAAAAGTTTATTATGTTATATTAATTAAATGAATAATGAAACCAATTTGTATAGCACTATATTATATATAATAATAATAAATTACAAAAAAAAATCGATACTTGAAACTTCGTTTTGTTTTTATTAATTGACACAAAGTTTAATTGCGATGTTATGTTGGTACCACTGACAATAAAATAAAGTTAACATGTAGATAAATTCCTTTTTATTTCGATATTTAAACTCATTAATTCGTCAAAAAAAAAATTGATTGTTTAAAAGCAGTATAACACCAATATCTTGTTTCATAGAATTTATAGCCACGCAGCCATGTCAAACACAATTGATCACTTGTTTACATTAAAGAATTAAATAATTAATCAGTAATTGATCGAGGATAAAGTAAACTTATTCAGTAATTTGATTAGACCAATAAACAAAAACGAAAAACAATAAAAATAATAATAATCCGAAATGTTATACACTAAAACATAATGAAAATTCGTAACATACGAATAGATAGAATAAAGAAATAATGATTGTTTTAGAACTCACGGACAACAGTTACTGGACATATCCCACAACAACGGATATCATATCACACAACTAGGACTAACACATCTCGAACAAGAAAGAATACACACATATTTCAATTACAACGTCACACCCCTATACGAAAACTTCCATAAAATACATAACGCAATAACAACACTACTCCAAGAGACAGAATCCATCCAATTCCTAAACCCTAATTATATGAAACTCCTGAACATTACATTCATAAATACACAAGAACAATTAGATAAACTAAAATATAATAAAAGACAAAAAAGAGGATTAATTAACGGATTAGGTAGTATTATAAAATCAATATCTGGAAATCTAGATAGCAACGACGGAGAAAGATACGACAACCTCTTTAAAATAATTAAAGATAACGAAAGTCGACTATCTCAAAATGAAAAAAAACTTTTCAAAAATCTTAAAGAAATAACTGAACAATTTAATAAACAACTGGAAAACATCGAATTAAACGAAGAAGAAATTAAAAAGGAAATAGTCTTCATAAAAGATATCATGAAAAAAAAAAGTGTGGCAAGCAAAAATCGAGTTTGAGAATAAAATTCAAACAATTATTAATATTCTAAATAGTATTCAAAATTACGCAAACCAAATAGAAACGAGCTTAACCTTTTGTTCTTTAAATAAATTACATTCCACAATTATCAGTCTGAGCAGACTCTAAAGTTTTATTGAAAATCAAAATATCTTCGAAATAGTATCATTAATATCCACACATTGTAACTATGATGGCGAAAACATATACTACATCATTGAAATACCTATAATGAGTCTTACCCTATATCCATTATTCCAATTCACACCTATACCATTCATAAATCAAACAAGCACATACATGTTAAACGAACATTATACACTCTACACAGAAAAGGTAGATACAAATATTATTACTAATACCTGTGTAAAAAATAAAAATTACTATTGTCAATCGGACAACCTAGAGATTAGGAAATGTATCAATGACATTATTGTTAATCATAGAAATGATGATTGCTCATATTTACTTATCGAAAACGAAAATAGTATCGAACAGATACCTAATACCAATGAAATAATTGTTGTAAGCCCTAAGATTCAAAATCTAAATGTCCATTGTAATAATAACGAAATTGATAAAAAAATTAAAGGAAATATACAAGTTTAATAATAACCAGCAATGCACTTTGAATAATTATCATTTTAATAAAGTAGAACAAAATTATAAGGAATTAATATATGAAGGAGAACTGAATGAAATAAAAGACTCCAGTATTCAAGTAAAACAACTGTTAACCTTGTCAAAATTAAATATTACCGATTATAAATTACAACAATTAAAACCCCTGAACATAAATATTAACAATCATCATACATACATTTTATATGCTATTATATTTACTCTAATCTTAAGTTAAATTTGTTATAAGTTTTATAAATGGAATACTGATAAGAAAATATCCTCGAGAACTGTCACGAAAGATATAGAATTAAGTGAAATTAACCCTTTAAAATAATAAGTAAGAAATATGATAAAATCTTGATGGGGAGGAATTATGAAAACACTCCAGGTAAGATTTCATCATATTCGCCACACGTGTGCACCGGTCAACCTCAGTTGACCGCGGTAGTTTTCCATAACTTTTAGCAACATAAGCACTAATCTTAAGATATTATATAACATGTATCCTAGTTAGAAAAATCCACTCTTGTACTGATTCTCGACAAGTAAACATCATCTTGAATAAAAATTCTTCTATATTGAAAAAATAAGTGTTTAGTTTTTTTCAATAATTATAATCTCCGAAGGCGAGAGCTGTAATAGTGTAAGAGGAATAAAGACACTTTACGCTCGTGATACACACATCATTTTTTCTACGATTGCATCTTAAAATTATTAAAAAACGTATCTGTACTGAAAATAAATTCGTTCTGTCAACTGTCAATATGACAAGTTTATATTTTGTTTGTATCCCAGGTAACTATTAAAATAAGAGCGCATTCAATATCTATTTCGCGCGTTGCCATTGGAAACACGCGCATTTAACATCTTTTTCGCGCGTTGTCATTGGAGACGCGCGACAAAGATATTTTTCGTTTGTTCCACAAAAAAACATCAACTTTACGATGACAACTTTTCATAGCAATCGTACAAAAAGTACTTTTCTGTAACCACTAAACAATATCATAAAGTAGTTATGGTACAGTTGAACATAAAGTTATTTTAAAAATCTTATGAATTTAGTACACGACTATACAACTCAACTTATAATAAAATAAATAAATACAAATATATCACTGTTTCAAAATAAAAAGCATTATGTTAGAATTCAAATATAATTATAATATATTGTTAATGTATACAAATATACACATATATTTGCATGAAATAATAAATATAAAATAAATATAAAGACATTCTCATTTTTATGAGTCTCTAAATGTTTTTTCAAGCGATATTTTTCTATAAATTGTTTATTACAAATTGATCATTCCTAATCTTTAATATTCAAATGACTTTTCATATGTCTCTTGAATCTACAATTTCCTAAAACATTCATAAGCTCTAATAACTTCATGTAATTTCATATGTAGTTTCAAAGAAGTATTTCGTGTAAATTTCTTTTTACAAATTAAACATTCAAAATCTTTACTATCCCTCATGTACTTTTATATGTATTTTCAAATTACTATTTCGTGCAAATTTCTTTTTACAAATTGGACATTCATAATCTTTAATACCTTCATGCATTTTCATATGGACTTGCAAATTTTGTTTTGTAATAAATTTCTTTTTGCAAATTGAACATTCATAATCGTAAATACCTTTATGCATTTTCATATGAACTGTCAAATTATTCTTTTGTATAAATTTCTTTTTGCAAATTGAACATTTATAATCGTAAATACCAGTATGTATTTTCGTATGTAATTTCAAATATTGTTTTTGTAAAAATTTCTTTTTGCAAATTAAACATCCGTAATCTTTAATATCTTCATGTATTTTTAGATGTCTTTTCAACAGAGATTTTTGTGAATATTTCTTTTTGCATATTGAGCATTCGTAATCTTTAATACCTAAATGACATTTCAAATGATCCCTCAAGTAACTTTTCGTGCTTAATTTTTTATTACAAATTAAACATTCCACATCCGATAAAGTTTTAAGATGACCTTTCAAATGAATATAAAACTTTGATTTGTCTATAAACACTTCTTTACACACTGAACATTGAAGCTCTTGACTGTCTGTGTCTGTATTGGAATTAGTTTCATCCTTATCCAATGCATTGCTAACTTCACTAGTAACACTTGATCCACCATCTTGTTCACCATCAGATACAGACTCGCTGCTTATACAGACAAGTTGCTGGGCACGTTCTCGGTCTGCGCTGTTTTTAGATGCAAGAGATTCTTCCTCGATGCCGATTTTATTTTCTACAACAATATTGCAATCAACTTGTTCTTCTGATGACAGCAGTGCATCTTCATTTTCATTTGGAAGATTTAATTTGATACCAAAACTTCATCGACATCCAATTCGTCCTTGACGACGGTGTAATTTGCTATTATAGATTTTTGATCTAACGCATTGATATCCTCATTAAGAACACTGAAACCACCATCTTGTTCATCATCTGATACTGATTCGATCTTCACAAGTTGCAGGTATTTACGAGATTCTTCTTTTATATCGATGTAATCATAAACCTCAATCTTCTGGTTATGTTGTTCTTCCCATGACATCAATGCATCTTCATTCTCTTCAATAATTGAATAAATGTTATTATCATGTTTTATCAGTTGTTCACAATTAATTACTCGGATTTGTAATTCGCTGGAACTCTGATCCGAGGTGGTGTTGCTTCCTTGCAATATTTTTATATAATCAGTCAAACGACTATAGTTGTTTAAACACTTTTTCTTAAAAGCGGAATAAGAGCGAAGCGTTGTGTGGCACGAGGAACAGATGTATACAGGATCCTTTGGATTCAAAATAGTCTGAAAGAAAAGAAAAATCATGAAAAATACATTATTTTTATTAACGTTTCGATCTATTTCAAATATCTACCGAGTTAAAATATAGGAGGGATTTTCTAGTGAGACTTAGTTGAAGAAGAAATATTTATACAGCGACCTAGAGACATGCGTCCTGCACAAAAGATGTAGTTACTAGTTCATGCACGTAAATTTAAATTTCCATCACATCATATTTATTCTTTGTAAAAGAATTAAGTATACAATTCCTTAAAATTGGCAATACTGTTTTTGACGTCATAAGACTTTCGGAATCTATAATAGAGATAGTTTTACATACTTATAACGAGTTCCATAACTGAGAACTCAGAAATTAAGTAATGCATTAGTGATAGCATTGATTAGGTAGGAAGGAAAAGAAGCCTTTGTGTTAACATCAGCTTTGATTTTTAGTCAATAACGCTTTATTTCATATATTTATTTTATTTTATTTAATGTTTTTATTTTCAGAATATGGATCGTTCCAGCTTCAAGTTATCATTACGACAACTTGCCAATAAGTTTATTGGGAAGGACTTAATTTTTATAACCATTCCGCCAATTTCAAAATTGGAAAATGATGACCAATACTGGAGAGAGGTACCTAGTGAATACTCTGTAATAATTCTACGTATATTAATCGTTTTATTATTTGTTCTCATTCTCAGATTCGCATGGTTTTTTATCTTGGATGCTGATAAGTTTCTCATCAACGAAACGGGCCGCATTATAAGGAACGTATAGAACTGGTAGAACTGATTTAATCCACTTGAATCAAAGAGGTTTAAATGTTCTTTTAAATCAGCTGTACAGCTTGATTTAAAACAAAAAACGGTCCTTTTCAGGGCCACCACATAAATAAAAATAGAGATTTTATCAAATCACAATTATTATTGCATATATTGGAGATACATTATCAAGAAATACAAATTGTTTATTGATTTATATATATTTATTTATGCTACTATGTACAACAGGAACTTTACCCAAATTATAGTACAGGGTCCGGACTCACTGAGAAGAAGAGAGTATTTAATAGGGATGGTTTTACTGAATCTATTGCTGGGTATAAATATGTCCATAACGGCTCCTTTAAATTAAAAATTCACTTTTTTATTGATTGTTTATTGCAGTACACGTAATTGTTTATATGTGTACGTGTATAATTGTTTATATGTGTACGAAATTTCATAGCTGTGAATGAACTAGGGGCGGTTTTATCGTAATCTATTTGTTAATTTAAAAATTCTTACGCTCACTGGACTCTACATCTTTGAAATGGCTTGTTACATTTACAATAAAAGAACAAATTTAGAATTAAATTGTAACGTGCATGGTTATAATACTACACAAAAGAACGATTTCAAAATCCCTGTTTATAAATTGAACATCGTTAAAAGTTCTCCAAATAGAATAGGCCTGATTATCTTCAATAAATTGCCAGAATTAATTAAAACTAAACGTACTCCTGCTAGTTTTAAAAAAGCACTCAAAAATTATTGAATTGAGAAAAAATTTTATACACTCAATGAATTTTTATAAGACTAAATTGGATATGTACCATGTACCTATATTATTATTATCTACCTGACTATTTTCTATACATATTTGTGTCAAAAGAAAAGTAGATATAATTTTTCTATTTCTTATAATAAAAAAGTTAAGAGGAAGGGGGGTCGTCCTCCCAGAATCACCCAGTATAATACTTCATTTTAATTGAGATTTAACTTTTTTGTTGATTGTTTATTGACGTACACGTAATTGTTTATATGTGTACGAACTTTCATAGGTGAGATTTAAATACGGGCGGATTTATCGAAATCTATTGCTAGGTATAAATGTGTCCATAGCACCACATTTAACGTAATATTTCACTTTTTTGTTGATTTGTTATTGAAGTACATGTATTTGTTTATATGTGTACGAAATTTTATAGCTGAGAGATTACCAGGGATGAAATAAATCAAATCAATTGCTGGAGACCGCACAAGTCACACATGACGTATATATTGATGACGTCACTTCGCTGTGTATCTGCAGTGCTCCTTTAAATCTATTGCTGGGTATAAACGTCTTATACTTCTATTTGGACCAATGTATCAATTTTCAGTTATTTGTTTATTGTAGTAAACATTATTATCTATAAATAAACTAAATTCCCCATGAAGTTTAATAGTTAAGGAAATAATGAACTATTGCTGGTTGGTATTGCTGCGAAACTCTCACTGACAGCTAGCAATACATTTGAACGGTAGGACTATAGTTGAGGTAGGTTAGTGTATTGCTGGGAAAAAGTATTACTGAATTCAAATAGATAGTTGTAGAGGTTATGTAAACGTAAGTTTATACTAACTTAAAATCAACAACTGTATCATAACTAATATCGACTTACAAGTTCTGGTAGAGCATATTTAACAATTATAAATATTTCATCTGCTGTATTATTGAGTAACACTTTCTTTAAACTCTTGTCATTATCCGTTAAACACACGAAACAAATATTTTTCAAAACATACATTGTTGTAAATAACACTTAAAAAATAACAGTATTCAAATTTAGAACAAAAGCACGAACAGTATTTATATAAACTACAAGAATTGGGGTGACACTGCAACAGCCGAATCTATTGCAACAGATTCTAATTGAACAGAATCTACTGCAGCCGATTCTACAAATCCCGAAAATTTTAAATGTGGCGCTCTGTCTACATCGCCCGATTCTACAAAAACCGAAAAGTGGGCGTGGCTAAATTTATGTCCGCGTCAGCCGAATGTAGTCTGCACCGATAGTAGTTCCAGCCTAATGCTATGTGTGAAACCTTTCCGATAGATGACAGCATAAAATAGTAGTTGCTGCTCGTCACTAGATATCAAACTGAGCATTTACCAACATTTTATTACCGACTTGAATGCCAAAATATAAATATGCGACATACGTTTTAACTGTCAAAATGACAATTCATATGTCAACATTATAACTTTGCAATGAAATACAATGCCAATTTTTAAATAATAGAAAGAAGTAAACAGGGTTAGCGTTCAATTTATAATGTTTCGTATATTAAGTTTTCTGCACGGTCATGAATTTGAATAAAATTAAGGTTAGTATATGTATTCATGGAAATATTTTGTATATAAATGATCAAACTTTATTATAAGTCTACTTTGTAGGGATGTTCTGGTCGAGAGAATTGGACTGCTGAAACGTTTATTCGACGGTTTCCTACAGCATATGTCAAATTCATAAAAGTCCTAGAAATCATACAAAAATAAAGTTGGTTGGAATAAAAATAAGATGCATTGGTAATATTTGTGCGTAAATGATCTATATTTATGATGTTTTTACTTTATAGACATTATCCGGTGAAAAGAATTGGAAATTAGTCATTAGTTTTATTTATATACATATAATGTAAAATATCTTACCCCAAAAAGAATTGAGCATAAGTTTACTCAACGATCTCTTTCCTTCGTTTTTCTGAATATTTTTCGGATCAAGTTCGATCCCCTCCTGTGTAAAGTACTCCTGAATATAAAGTTGTTTTGAGACTTCATCAACACATTCAGTCGGATATCCCGATGACTCTTGTTTTATTTTTAAAAAATTATCTATATAATTAACAAATAAACCGCCAGACTTTGTATTTTTATCATACATGGTAACATTGTAGTGCCACACCTCATATATTTTAATAATTTTGTACCCATATTGAATTGCTTTACGAATTTCATCTACAACCCATGTGCCATCAAACTCTCTTTCTTCTTTCGTATGGGAACATTCTTCCTGCACAAGATTGTCACAACATGTTCGACATAATGCAAACATTAATTTACCGTGAATTTTGCGGGGTAAAATCGGATGGTATAAATGAATAGGAGGTAAAACTGTACATTTAATTAGCCCTTCTACACGATCAATATTATTATCAGGTCCTACTATAAGATTACAGTCGTCACCAACATATACGGTAGGATGGCCTATCGGATATTTACCATATTTGCAAACATATGGATAAAGCGAACATACGTCGACATATTTAATTTTCTCCTGTCCTTCTGTTTTATAATACATGGATGTATTTCCTGTACGACCACCAAAGAAAGCATCTCGTGGATTTAATGGTAATTTTATTAATAAAGGATGATTTTTCAAAGTAATTTCCAAATTTTTGTCGTTTCTTAAAATTTTGTTAAACTCACACTCCCATATTTCTACAATAGTATATCCATGATTACGCAGTTGAAGTGATTTTTCTCTTGTACTTTCTAACCTCAAGTTTAAAGTTTCTTTTGATGTTGTAAATAACGGTTTATCGCGATTTGTACGGTAACATAAGTCATGGCCATGCCAAAAACAACCATAGAATTCAAATACTAATTTCGAAGGTGCATAACAACCGTCAACCTTAAATTTTCCTTCTAAAACAATTTCTTTACCATTACCTGCATGTCTGATTTTAATATTTCTATTTAACTCTTCATAAATTAACCACTGTAATCCAATTTTTGATTGATTGTCGCAAAGTCTATACCCGCGCGGTGGAATAATACCTATAGTATTAGGTTTTAAAAATTTTCTCCTAAACACACGATTACAGGCTGAAGCTATCGTGACTGCCTCGGTGAATGGACACACAGCGCAATCGTTTAAAAAATTAGATCTAAATTTGAGGCATGCACGGCGAAGTATGTCAACATCTGAAATACAATATTCTATGATTTCTTTTTTCATATCGAATACAGTCTGATTCTTAACTTGACTATTGTACCATTCCAAAAAAGATTTACGAGAACTAGAATCCATGAAATCTGCACCATAGTACTCAAGCGCAGGCAAAGAACCGATATAATTTTGATTTTCTTGTTTATTAAAATAATGCGGAAAATAACCTTTTTTTATTGACGCCGGTAAATCCATTGCTTTAGTTAATTTTGCCAAAGACATTGGTAAATAATTAATTGAGTCAATAAATCTAATTTATTTATTAATATCCAATAGTAAAATCTTTGTTCCATTTAAAATAATTTTTGGTTTTATATTTAAATGTTCCACGATATATTTCAAAATAAATTGAATGTCGAAACTTTTACCATTATGGGCAATGCATGTTACAGTTTTAAAGGAAATTCGAGGAAGTAATACATACTGCATGAACTGAATGATTGGGTTTCCTTTAAATATATGCTGTCTAACACCACAAGATGTACACTTGATATTAATGTCTTCAATGTTACAACACTCGTCGCACGATTGTTGCACAACACACAAATTAACTTCATGTTCTTTATTGTCTTGATTACCGTCACTATATTGTTTTTCTTGTCTCGTCTCCAAATCGAAATATATAAATAAATGATTAGCGGTTTTTACAGGTTTTTTATCCACTTTTATAAAACATTTATGATCTTTTTATTTAAATTCGTAACATAATTTACAAAAAGTTTCTCCACACTCGTGTTGTCTTTTATTATTATTAGTGTGATATATTTTGAAACACTTGTTACACATTTTTATATTTTTACAGCGTGCAGTATTTAAATGACTATTGAAACATTCTTGTCCATGAAAACGTCTATTGCATGCTGTACACAAAATTGAAACTATATCACTTGGACAAGGTGGTGTACGATAACAATAATCACATCGATATTCACACCGATGCCGATTTATTACATGATAGGGTTTGTGACATGGTTCACAGAAGTAGCTACATGCAAAAGCCGCCGTTAAACTTTTTATTACTGAAAAATGTGACTGGTGGTGTAACAAGTTTATTCTTGGTAGATTCGTACCTCGAGCTCCTTCAAAAAGTACAACTCCCTCCTGGTTGAATTCATACACTACTATATTAAACTGTTTATAATGCTTTTGAAATTCTGTTAATTCTAATATACCGGCACCATCTTCAGGAATTCGAACATCAGCATTTATGCATAATTCGCGAGCTCTTTGTAATTGAATATTGTCAACATTCTTCGCAATCTTTTTAAAATGTGTCATATTTGTTACCCAAGCTTCCCCTACAATTAAGGCTCGCGGTAGGCATAGATTATCATCATTATTTATTTCTACAATGCCTTGTTTTTGTTTACATAATTCAGCAAAACTAAGTCCGTGCTTTCGTGATCTACCTTTACCTGTAGGTACACTAACTCGCGTCAATTCAACACAAAATTCTCCATTGGAAAAGATTTCGGCATTACTTTGAAGAATTCTTGCTATAGCATCCCAGACTACATCAATACATAGTTGATCTGCACGTCTGAAACTTAACCAAGCAGGATCGTCTTCTAAACGAGGGGTGTTAAATGTAAATCCTACATAATCCGCTGGAGGAACTTCTCTTAAAACATATGTTACTAATTCATTCAGGCTTTCTTCAAACCATGAAATAGGATTTACAGTAGAGGGCGGATCAAGCATTTTAAAAATAACACGTTTACCTCTCATATTGACATGTTTAACTTGCTGATCAATCTCACTAATAATTTTAAAACGTTCCTGGCTCGCCACTGATGTTGTTGAAACATTTACACTATCGGTCGTAACTCCTGAACCAAGTTGCGGTGTTGCTAGCGAGTCTTCTAATAAATTTTCGCATATTTGAAAAAAGTTGTTGTAATTCTCTTCACTAGTTGACAGGGCTTCATTATCACTCACTTCACCACAAATATCTAATATTGTTTGTAAATTATTGAAATCTTCATCAGACATTTTTCTGGTTTAAATCTCAAACACACGTACAAATAAAATAGCAACATTACTGTTAGGATAGATACCAAACTAAATTTATATTCAGGTGTTTCTCAGTTTTAAAGAATATTGGTAATTGATTTTTAATGGATTTACGTAAAATCAGTGGTACTGAGAAATTTAAATGTATAAGCATTTACAATTTTTCAAATATAATAACAACGCAAACGCTATTTTCAACCCAATCATATTTCAATACTACATACATTAACTAAATAGAAAGTTTGCCGTAATAACAAATAACTTTCAGTTTAAATATAGACTCGCCCTAATGACAAATAACTAACAAAAACAATTTATTCAAACACAAAAATATATACATACATAGGTATTTTATGTTTACAATTAAATAACATTCAATAATAATATATTAAAATGTATAAGCATTTACAATTTTTCAAATACAATACACGTAGCTTCTCTGGCTAGACCGCAATCCTTCTTTCCCTTATAAATCATGGCTACACGACCATTTGATTCGTTTAAATATTTTATATCCTCATCAGACATGTCGTCAAAGCGTGTTGATAGAAAAACACCATAGTCTTTGAATTCTACTTTAACTTTTCTTCCAATCTTTGTTTCTACAGCTTTTGCATTCACTACGTTATATTTTTCATCTTGTACGAGATCCGTAATTTTCTTTGTAGGTTTCAAATCTTTCAATAAACCTAAATTATTTATTTTATCAAAATTCATTGTTCTGTAAATAAAAATAATAAAATTAATATTATGTATAATAATAATAATAATAAATAATAATAATATAAACAATAGAAAATACTTACACTAATGCACTTCGAACTAGCCTACTTGATGTTTGTATAGTAATAGAAAGAAAAATAATTAATTTTCTTCTTTTATACATATCATGCTGTTATATACAAATATATTTCACAAAAATATATTTTACTTTCAAAATTCTTTCTTAATTACGGAAAACGACAATCCAAAATTCACAAATAATCTAAAAATAAAAACCTACATACATTAACTAAATAGAAAGTTAAATAACTTACAAATACAAATTTTTCCAAACTCTTTCATAATTACAAATCGTCAAAAATCATACGTACCTAAAATTTTCCCAGATAGAAAGTTAATTCTGTTGACAAGCAATTCGCAAAACAAATTTTTGAAAATTCTTTCTTAATTACGGAAAACGACATTCCAAAACTTACAAATAACCTAAAAATAAAAATCTACATACATTAACTAAATATAAAGTTTACCGTAATAACAAATAACTTTCAGTTTAAATATAAACTCGCCCTAATGACAAATAACTTACAAATACAAATTTTTCCAAATTCTTTCATAATTACAGATCATCAAAAATCATACGTACATAAAATTTCCCCAGATCGAAAGTCAAATCTTTTCCAAATTCTTCGAAAACGACATTCCAAAAATCACAAATAACATAACCCCACCTCACCCCTCACAATCAAATTCTTCGAAAACGACATTCCAAATTTCACAAATAACATAACCTCCCCTCACCCACCATTCCAAGGTCAATAACCTAATTAGTACACCTGCACGTCATCTACACGAGAGTGCCACCTATACTACTAACCATTAATTATTTTCTTACAATATCATGCTAAATTGTCAAGAAATTACTATCTCTATTTGTATTTTTCTCGAATTAGCACACAAACAGTTTAAATCAGAGCTGTCCAGCAAAATATTATGACACCAAATTATACATATATGATAATAATGTACATTTTCCTTTTTTTTTGAAGAATTTGGAGCATCCTAAAATTATTTTTTAATATATACGTTTCAGAAACAATTAAATCGTAATTAAATGACAAAGAATGTTATCTTTTTTTATATTAAAATATAAAACAAGAATGCAGTAAAATATAAACAGTACAAAAAAGAACACAAGTATGTCTGTTTCAAAATATGATAATTCCATATTATATAAAAAATTTAAGTAGGTATTAACATGCCAACAAATTTATAAAACGAGAAAATAGTTATCAATTTTATTAAAAGAAAAAAACACACATTTCGATAACATAATTCTTAAATCATAGGTTACTAAAATGTAATATCACACAAAAAGAACAAATATCACAAAACTTAAATATATAATACATTTTTTAAATAGTATACAATATACATTACGAATTATCTAATTAGCCTTTTGTATAAGCGAGATATGTAAATTTAAAAATTATATATTATTTTGTTTTTTGTAATTCAGTTTGCTATGAATTAGAACAAAAGACAAGAGAAAAAATAAAAAAAATCATGTTATTGTCAAATTAAGTCAAATATGTGCAATAAAAAAAATATCTATAGTTTCATACGCGTATACGGAAGTCATGTGGTGTGCACATCAGATTTTTAAATAAAATTTAGTTGTACATATGATGTGCCGCTTCATCACACCATACGACTAAAACAAACTACCAGCCCGGGTAGCTCAGTCGGTAGAGCATTGGACTTTTAATCCCAGGGTTCAGGGTTCAAGTCCCTGCTCGGGCGGTTACTTTTAACCGATTTTTAATTTTAATTCATAATATGTGATACTTTTACTAGATTTCTCTGCCTGAAATTTTTAGTTTCATACTGAATTCGGTATATTTTGAATAACTTTTGAAAAAACAATTGACGAACGGTTAAATGTCAATTTTGACATTTAACTATAAGTCATAATGATAATTTTTGTTCTTCACATGTTTTATAAAAACAAAACGATTTTTGAAATGATTAAAATTATACAAATAAACCAATAAAAATATCGAACAATGTTTTAAACAAAACTTGTTTTACATCAAACTAGGGTCCACTTTAGTTATTTTGTGCTAAATAGTTTACGAAATAAATATCAATTTTTTTTTTAAACCTTCAATAAATTTGTGGTACCACTGTTTGAATACAGCCCACCAACAAACTCAGCCTCGCTTTTTCTTGTAAAAGCTTGAATTTAAAGTTTCAATAAAAAAATTCATCGCGTTTTTAAGTTATTGTGCAGACAGACCGACAGACTTTTATTTGGATTGTTATTTGGTGAAGATTCATAAAAATATTGAGATCGGGAAAAATCATACAATACTTTCCCTATGTTATATTCGTTGGAAAAATAAAAACAAATGGGAGAAAATTTTATTTGTTGTATTTTGTATTTAAAATAGTTTTATGTATATGAATTTAGAAATATTTTATATCAGGAAAAATATTTAAATTTTGATGACGTCATTGTTGAACAAATGTTGTATCAGCCTCTTTAGCTCAGTGGTAGAGCACTGGTCTTGTAAACCAGGGGTCGTGAGTTCAAACCTCACAGGAGGCAACTAAGTTTTGTAGTTGCAACTAACATCATTTCAATTTGTATTTTCAAAACAACATAATTAATGTAATATATCTAAAAATGCACACAACGATAAATTAATAGCAAGTAAATCGTCGCGTGCTTTGATCGAATAGAGATTGCTTTTTGTTTGCAATATGAATAAAACTAAGAAAACCGCTAAAATCTATTTAATATTAAATATCATATAATTTGCTTCTTATTTTTTTGTTTATAAACAATAAAGACAAGTTTCCAATGCTATCTATGTTACTCATTATCATTGGTCAATTTTGACATATTTATACATATACATACAGGATACAAGTTGTTAAAAAAGATTAAAAAGCTTTGAAGGCTAACACATTCTAATATGTTGATTATGAGATATAAATAAAATAACAGTAAATATATCACCATTTAAATGATTTAATAATAATTCATTATTATTTTTATTAAAAATTTCATGTCGGCCAGTGTCTCTAAAAATATAAACTTCAAGCACCAAGTCCTTAATTTAACAAATTTTGAAAAAAAAATTATTTTTGGCTGAGACAGAATAAGTTCACTATAATATAATGTAATGAACAGCCTGTATGGTTATAACATTGAGCAGAATTGAAAATCTAACAGTACTTGCGCTCTCATTCATGCTTTGTAAAAATAAATCAAAGTAATGCTCGATAAAGAAGGCATAATATAACAAATTGTATATTTTCATAATTCTGCTGTAGATTTTATTTGTATTATCTAATCATGGATTTTAGTATACTTTATTTCATTCCACCTTAATATTTATACTTACCACTGGCGCACACCAGGAGAGGCGGCTTCACTTATATTTCAATATTTATGTAAATGTAATTAAGGAGTACTTAGTCAATTACTTTATGTAATAATCTTATGGGGTCATTCAGCTCGTGCCATTAAAGTTATTCGTCTGCAAAAGAAAGTTGTGCGCTTAATAGCTAACGTAGGCTCTAGAGAATCCTCTCGCAAATTATTAAAAGATCTTAAAATTTTACCACTGCCATGCATTTATATTTTAGAGACACTAGTGTATATTCATAAGAATATGAACCTGTTTGTCAATAATGGCAATACAATACGAGATCTGTCAATGTCTTACGAAAAAATAGTTTTAAATTTGAGACTTTAGCTAGAAATACAGTAAACCTAGATCTATATAATCATTTACCAATTTCGTTAACTATTTTGGATATTAAACATTTAAATTAAAAATCAAATATTTTCTTTAAGAATATTGCTTCTACTCTCTGGTAGAATTTTTGAATTACTCAAGTAATGCTCTGTAATTCTTTAATTTTTATTTTACAGCTCTTGCTGTCTAATTTTATTTTATTATGATATGTCCGACTTGTCATAAATTGTATTTAAATATGTGACCAATAAATTTATTATTATTATATTATATGTCCGTCAGTACGGTGGTGTGGATAGTGATACGGAATTCGAATCCGGAGATCCCGAGTTCGAATCGCACTGAAGCTAAAAATTATGTTAACTATCACACTGCGGCTCGGTGAGTGCGGACCCTGTACTGTAATTGGGATTAAATTCCTGTTGTACAGCGTAACATAAATAAATAAATATACTTTGTTGTGCAACAACATACCATGATAAGATTTTATATCCAATTTTTTTAAATTTTAATAAAAATATTTTATAGTTTACTTATAATAATAATATAATAATAATAATAATAATAATCTTTATTGACACTCGTCAAAGGCGGGATTCAGCCAGAGGCTGCTCTTCCACCCAACCCAATATTTGAGAATTGCATAAATTTTACAATGTACGCCAAATTAAACATAGATCAAGTATATATAGTACGAGTAATATGTAGAAACAAAATTTTTAAGTTTTCTTGATTACAAATTTACACAGACTGTATACATTTTTAACATATGACTTCGACTGAACGTACAGTAATGAAGATAATTTTAAAGTTAAATTTTTATGAAAGAAAAATTCGGATGACGCCTGGATTCGAACCAGGGACCCTCCGCTTGCCGGGCAGAGATGTTAACCGCTACACCACGTCACCTGTGTCCGACGTATGGCTTCAACCGAATTCTTCTTTCATAGTGTCTAACGTAGCATCGATCCCAAAGACTCCTATATCTATGATAGGCATTGACAACGGGTTTCGTCTACAGCGACACAGTTCTGATTTATAGGGAATCATTCCACGAACTAATTTTTAACATATGACTTCGACTGAACTGAATTATTGAAGCAAAGTACGCCTGCACAACGGCCGACATTTGGTCAGCTAAACGGCGTAGTTTTTTTGGCGTGACCTGCCACTGGTTTGATAAAGGTTTAAAAATACATTCAGCTGCTTTGGCTTGTCGCAGATTTTCAGGAACTGATTCTCACGACAGAATTCCCGATATATTGGAAGAAATTCACTTAAATTTAGATAACAATAAAATAGTAGGTAGCTACCATAACAGACAATGGATCTAATTTTTTGAAGACATTCAGTGAATATGATTGAAACATATTGAAGATGAATATGATGATTCAGATTCTGAACAGGCCAGTTCACTAAACTTTATTGCCATAAATTCAGATTCAGACGATGATCCTTCTAAAACAGCTGGGATGGATCACTTGGGTGACTTTGGTTACTACTTAAATTGGACTTTTGAAACTTTTTCTCTAGAGTATTATAAAATTTGTTATTTACATTCAGAGTTACCAATCTGCAATATCCTTTACTACGTAATGGAGTATTTTGGATTACCCAAGCAACCCAAAATGCCAACATTTACACCATGGATGTAAGGGAAGGACGATTTTGGGCCTCCGTCAGCATTATTTGAGCCGGAACCATAGCACGACACGTAGGTCGTTAGCCAACGCCATCTGCACATGCGCGGAGAATTCGTACTCCGACCCTTCACTACGATCATCAAGCTAAGTAATTATTTAATTAGTGCTTTTTGGGTTATTTAATTATTATTAGTATTGTAACTATATTGTTTTCCTAAAGATCGCGATTAGCGTATCCGCTGTGTGGCGAATACTTCAAGCTTGTTTTATTAAAAGTAATCACTGTTATTTTCAGCTGTGTTTGGCTGATCTGATCACTACCGTCATCAGTAATTGAGTGCATGTTTGGCACTGTTTCCGTGTCCACCTGAATACGGCTAGTATTTATGTTTACGTATTCTCGTTTCGCACACCTCGGCAAGTCCTTGACCGATCAACGACGCCCCGTCTGTGTGATGTGTGTATTTGTTATTTATTTAGACCCGAATCCTGGGTACCGCTGTGCCAGTGCGCTACACAATAACCTAGTTAAATTCATTCGTTAGTTTGGTGTGAACGGATTCGTTCGAACCGCAGCGATTACATCCGTTTATTTGTTTTATCATTTATGTTTTCCAGTTCATTTAGTTTTATTTATTCATTATTCGTCCCATACATCGTGTATTATTTAAAACTCAATATACGTTACAATGTGTTATCGTTAGATGCTTCTTTTATTGTACCCACTGTCGTTGTAAACAAAATTGCTACGGCTCTGGCGACTCTTACATTTATGTGTCGGCTCAAGCGGATATTTACCATCTGTCACTCAGATCATTTGGCACCCATTAAACTATACAATTAGTACTGGAATTTGGTTCACTAGACAACGATACCTGGACCACACGTCGTCTCCATTGCTAACTGTGGTATAGTCAGAGCTCCGTGAAGAATTATTTCGTAGCAAGAGTTTGGTGCCGCAACGCGCAGCTCCAGATTAACGTAACAATAGGTTAAAATTATTTAGTAAATGTAGGTTCGTACCTCGTACGTGAACAAGCTTCAGAAATGGTTTGTTATTATGTTGTGAATCATTCATAATCTTTTCTACCTTCATGCGTTTTGTTATGTACTTTCAAATAACTACTTTGCATAAATTTCATGCATTTTAATATGATTTTTACAATTACTTCTATCTGTAAATTTCTTTTTGCAAATTGAACATTCATAATCTTTTTTACCTTCATGCGTTTTTTTATATATATTCAAAGTACCACTTTGTGTAAATTTCTTTTTGCAAATTAAACATTCATAATCTTTTATACCTAAATGAGATTTCATATGTTGTTTCAATGCTATTGGTTTCCTCATTTCTTTATTACAAATTAAACATTTCAAATCCGCTATATTATTAATATGATTTCTCAAATGGGTATCGAACGTTAGTTTATCAGTAAACACTTCTTTAAATAGTAAACATTGAAACTCCTGACTGTCTGTGTCGGTGTTGGAATTGGTCTCATCCTTATTCAATGCATTGTTATCCTCTCTAGTATTGCTTGAATCGCCATCTTGTTCATCTTCAGATACAGACTAGCTGAGTGCACAGAGACGTTGCTGGGCAAGATCTCGATCTGCGCTGCAATCAGATGCAAGCAATTCTTCCTTCATGTCGATATTATTTTGTACTGAAATATTGAAATCGATTTTTTCTTCTGATGACAGTATATCTTCATTTTCATTTTGATTATTTAATTTGACAACAAAAACCTCTTGGGCAACCAATTTACCTTGCACGACGATGTAATCTTCTATTACACTTTTATGATAGTTTTCCTTATCTAACACATTGTTATCCTCACTAAGAACACTTGAACCGCCATCTTGTATATCAGCAGATACTGCTTCGCTCTTCACAAGTTGCTGGTAAAAGTCTCGGTGTGCGCTGTCTTCAGACGCAAGAGATTCTTCTTTGATATCGTCTAATTCAATTTTCTGGTTATGTTGTTCTTCCAATGACATCAATGCATCTTCTTTAATATTTAAATGAATGTCATTCTCATGCTTTATCAGTTGTTCATAATTAATTACTCTGATTTGTAATTCACTGAAACTCTGGTCCGGGGTGTCGTTGCTTCCTTCCAATGCATTTATATAATCGTTCAAACGACTATAATTGTCCAAACATTGTTTCTTGAACGAGGAAAAAGAGTGAAGTGTTGTGTGGCACGAGGAACAAATGTATGCAGGTGTCTCCGAGTTCAAAATTGTCTGCAAAAAAGAAAAGCTCGGTAAAATCACTTTGCAATGAAGCTACAATTTGTACGAGAAAACAATTCTACTTTTCTTTTAACCATATTATAGGTCTGCAAATGAAAGTAATTCCTCGACAGGAATGCTTTTTAACTCCGCCCATTCGGTATATAAGGAATGTTGTGATAATATTTTGGCGCGAATGTGAAATGTAGAGTCACAGTGAAACAGTATATTGTAATACTAGTAAGGAAAGAGTTTTACCTGAGACTGACAAGAAAATAAACATTTGCCTGACCTTTAAGAACCAGGAAAGCTTTGCTTTGCGTGTCTAGGCAGGAAAATAACATATTACCTGCCTAGGCAGGCAATGAAAGAAAAGTGAGTGTGTAGGTACTTAGTAACAAAATACTGACTGAATATGTAAGTCAAATATATCTTTTTATTTAAATTAATTTAAAATATTTATTATTTGTTTATAAGTTTCAGGTAAAATGTTATAAGTATCATGTCAGTAAAGCGTCGTACAGGATTCGTAAGCTGTTTCAACTATTTACGCATCCTGTAAATGAACGCTTTCCTGAGTTTTTACGTAAATAACTATTATTGCAAAACTAATTCGAAAGTAATTCTAGTTTTGCAATGGCACTTTCTCACATGTGTTTTTTCATCATTTCACGTGAAAATTAATTTTTTTATGTTAATAATTATTTTATATAAATCAAAGATATTATATTTGTAAATGCACATTACCTTTCCATGGTCACCTTCTCAAATGACATTTCCCTTATTCAATGTAATTGTGATACGAACCGTTTCTCTCACTTGGGAGGAAAGTTATTTACTTTCATCATTAGTGAGGAAAACGGTTACTATCACAACTAAATTGAGTGAAGGAAAAGTTACTTTCACAAGTAATGTTGAAAAAACTATTTTAAATATAGTTTTCGTAATTTGTCAACACAAAACAAATATAGGGATATCTTATAAATTATGGATGCTGAAAGAGCAATTCTATAAATTTGTAAATTTATAGCTAACAGTTTATAAGTATAAACCCTTTACAAATTTACAAATATAGTAATTCTGTTAGTACATCTGTAAAGAGCTGGGTTACAGATACTATATTTTAAAGATTTTCTAGTAACGAAATCTTGAGTTCACTTCATGCAAAATTTTGTTAGCCAAACGTCAAAACTACAAATTCAAATTATTTTTATATTTCACAATCAGTTATTAAAATAATTCAGTATGACCAGTGAGTATAAAAGTAAAGAGTAAGAAAGTCAATGTTATTAGGTGTAATAAGTACGATCACTTTTGTTATAAAATGACGTTGCAATAGCTACAGGATTTCTAAACTTTAACGTAATGATGGCAGCTCTACTGCTTAATTTACAAGTGGATATCTAGTGACGAAAGTCTGAATCTTTTTACTTCCAGAGCACGTTAGTATTTTTAGCTCCGGGTCTGTATGACAATTGGAAAATGCTTTTAGGATATTTTATTTACAGCAGCAGCTCGAAGAGTATTAATTTAAAAGAATTATTATTATCATGTTTAAAATTTACTTATCTCACAAAGGTTTAAATGTAAAAGCTATAGTTTGCGATGAGAGTTCAAATAATAGAGCCGTTTATAAAAAATTCGGAGTAACATTTAAAAAACCGTACTTTTTGTATAAAAAAACCAAAATATAAAGTTTTTTTTGATGCGCCTCACTTAATAAAAAGTGTACGCAATAGTTTGGAAAAACAAGATATATTCATTGTTGGAAAGCGAATCTCTTGGCAAGTTATTAAAAGAACGTACGAAATAGGAGTAATCAAAGTTACTTATAAACATATTCAATCAAATTCGTTTCAAAAAATGTATGTAAAACTTGCAGTGCAAATTAATAATGAGTGCATCCTTAAACATGACTAGTGAGAAAAGTAGTTATGAAAATTACGACGATGAATATTTAGTTAATTAATTAGAAATTAATATGATCCTATAGATATAGTCACAGATAGTAGTATTTTAGAAATGGAATCAAAAAATACAGGTGATACTGACTCAGCTTCATCCAGTTCACAAGAACAAGCGGCATCACTAGAAATTTGCTCTATTAATTATTTTGCCGGATATTTAGTTCATAGTGTATTAAAAAAAATTGGTTGCGAAATTTGTTCTCAAAATTTAACAAAACCTGAAAACATGTATGACGAAGATGAAATTTTGATGTAAATAAAGATTGCGGAGCTACAATGAATTTACAATGTAAACTTAAAAGACCTGAAGAAACTATAACAACAACTAGCTTTAAATTTATATGAAAAAATATATGAAAAGAAATCATTCGCAAATAATATTAAGAAATATATTTTGAAAGAAATAGTTAATAACTAAATAATGGATTAATAAAGACTTGAATAATTGTGTTCACCATATAACATATATTATGAATCATTTAAAAAGATCAAAAATTGTCCACGGAACAAAAAAAAAACGTATTAAAGAAATTAGGTCAAATGTACAAAATAAGGATATATTATCAAAACTGAAACGTATAAGAAAACTGAAACTTAAACAAGTAGATAACTTCTGAACGATAATTTTATATTTACGTTTCATATTATTACGTAGGAAAATGTAAATACACATAATTCTTCCACTTATAACATATAAATAGATCATTGATTTATGTTATTTGTATTTGTAAATAAATAAATAAATATATCATCACGACTTTTACCCATTACTGGGTGTGGCACTCTACCAGAGCAGATCTCGGTAAGTGATATATTTCTTCGCGTGAAGTGCGGTATTTATAATAGCATATAAGTATAATATTAAAATAAAAAATGTCTACGACGTCTCGCATTGTGATGTGTAGTGTCTTTATTTTATGTGTATATCAAAATAATTTAAGTGGTGTATTAAATTATTTCTATGACAATGTAGAAAATAATTAAATAAAAAATTTTAGTCATCTCAAACAGTTCAAGGAAGTACAAATACAAAATTGTTGACTGCATTCCTGTCTATTATTATTTCCATCAACTGTTAGAGTCGAAGAATTCATCTTTTCAATAATAACAACAATGTAAATATTATCTAAAAATGTTTTAAATATAAATTGATGCATTGGCTACATGGAAATATGTTGATATCCACTAGAGCAGCGATTATCAACCCGGGGTACGCGATAAAAATTTAGTAATGGCGGATTTAAAAAATATACTATTCTTCTCTCGTCTCGATCCATTTTCAGAGCGGTGGCAAACAGTGGACAAAAATATTGTTTTAGCGCTCACAATTTAGAAATAAAATATTGTTCGAAGTTATGTTGCAGCGCAATACTAATTATTTTCGGCCGCTACATTTCTTTTCAGCACTTCTTATCTGAACATACATTGTATTAGTCCTAGTCAGGTACCGTGCACACAATTCTTGCATCATATGAACAAATACCGCAATAAGCTCAATGCAGCTCCAGATTTAAGATTATATCTTGCATCAATTGAACCTGATTTCAAAAAACTATCTGCCTCAAAGCAAGCTCAAAGATCAAACTGAATATAATAAATTCAGTTAAAATTAATGTAAAATTGCGAATATTTAACTTTATGTTTATAATAATTTATATTTTTCTTGTTTTTTATTAAAAAATTATGTATCTATAAAAAATCTTTTAGTTTTCATCATTAAACATTCTGGGTATACACCTTCACACGTTATTGCTATTTATTTAGTGTTAGAACAAGTTGAAAATAATACCAAATACATACGAATATTTCAATTATAAACATGTTTCTAATGTAAGGGGTACAATTTAGGATAATGAACTGTCAAGGGGTACGCAAGTCAAAAAAGATTGATAACCGCTGCACTAATGAATACCACCGTTTGGTGATCACTGTTTAGAAAGATATTGTTTTCATCCCATGATATTCATTATTGTATAAACCACAATGGCACAAATTAATATTAAACCAAAAGTCACTTTTTGACAGAATCAAATAACACATATTGTTATTAATGCTTTCAAATCAGTTACAGACACAAAATTATGGAATTAAATGTTGCACTGTTTCTTAATTTTATTGAAGTACATAAAATACTAACAAAAAGAATTAGCTGTTTGATTAATTCGCCCGAGATTGCACTTCGTATTGATTTATTTGCACAGGTTAACGTTAAATTATTTAGAAATTTGTTTATTAACCAATAAAATAAAGCACTAAAATCAAAATCTACTTACAAGTTCTGGTAGAGCATATATAATTTGTTTTTGTATTTCTTTGTGAAACACTGCACTTAATTTACTCTTGTTCCTTAAACACACGAAACAAATACTATTTAAGTAATACATTTCTGAACAAGCTGCAGTATTTAATATTCAACGGCAACTACACAACAGAAATATTCACTGAGCACTTATAAACAAAGCTACAAGCATCAGCTGATTCCGTGATGCTCTGAACTCAGCAGTACGGTGTAGTATAGTCCTACCGTTTTGTTAAATGTTCTTCAATAAAAATTAAAGTAAATAATATGATTTGTGTATATTAGTATATTGGTACCGTTATCTTATCATAGGAATGCATTTCTACGATATACAAACTTGAGAACCATATTTGAGAGATTAATTTAAATATTTAGCTCTCATCATGACCTCAACCTCCGTAAAAAAATGCTACTATCTGTTAGTCAACATAAAAGTGCCATGTTTCAGAGGTCTTTTACCTACAATAAAGTAACGCTTTACAGTTTGCTGCCAAACAACTTAAAATATTAAAATTTAGTCAACTTCTAAAGAACCATATTTGATATTTTAAGGGCTCACTTGTAATTTGATTCACGTTTATACAGGGTGTTGCATGACGTATCGTACAAACTCAAGGAGCAGGGATGTGCGTGTAGTCTACTGCAAGTAATCTACGCAATTCTCTACGTGTAAACAATCATGTAGTCTACGTCATCATTTTTCATGTATACAATGTAGACTATGTAGACAATGAAAACACCTGTGTTCACTTAAGTCATATCAAAAATTTTATCCCTAGAACTAGGGAATTTTAAATGTTGGTAGAGATTTTTAATTTGTATTCTAGGGATTACATGAAAAAAATTAATTGTGCAGGGCAAAACGTTCAAAATTTGTCAACTGGTTACTGTTAAAAATAGCGCCAAAGAAAACTCCTTCTGGTGAGATGGCGCGTTGATCGATTTTAAAAATATGTTCGCTTAAGACAGACATTCGTCTAGTAATGTATTAGCACTTGCTTTATTAGTTTTATTATATAAAGACCGATAATGACCCGAGCTTACGAATACGAATACATGTAATAGTTACAAAGGAATACATTTAGGTTATGTTGAATTTTACAACTGTCAGATGCATTCAAGGATGTTATATATTTACCTGGATGGCTGACATCTGTGAACTGAGTGAGGCAAGTGGTGGGGGTACGCCGCCATTTGCAGTATAGGCAAAAGAGTATATTTGTCATATGCGTACATGTTAATTTACGCTTCATTTACGTGAATTTACAAGTACTTACTTTCCCTGTTATATTATTAAACAATTATAGGCATATTGTTTGTAGTAAATAGCAACTTGCTAGTGTCTTGCAGTGTATATGGCTGCACAAACAGGCATAGCAAAGATAATCCCCGGCAGTTTTTTCAGTACGTATATAATTTTAAATTTTTGTGTTTTTACTATTTTTAAATGTAAATTAATATAACTATATTACAGATTTTCTATAAACATCAATAGTTTATTAATTTTATGGGGAAATGCAGTTAGTCAGAAGAGAAAACTTTGTCCCTACAAAAGCTTTAAAAGTTTGTAGTGATCATTTTGTGGATGCAGACTATTTGAGACGGCCTGGAACATATATTAGACGATTAAAATCTAATGCTGTACCATCTGGTATTTCCAAGCTTTTCTTTTGTTAATAGAGATGGTCTTGTTAATATGTCGAAGTCTGTTTTCATTATAGTTAAAGAAGCTGATAAAATGTTTACATTTTATACTAATAATTTAAGTAAATTAAATCGTAATGACACTTAATTTAAAAAAAAATAGAAGTCATATACTTTCATTAGATGACCATATTTTTCCAAATTTGCAATATTTAAAAGTTAGGTTTTTCCTTATGGAATGTATAATTCAAAAATTATAATGAATCCTGTCAGCAGAAGACATCAGTTAAGTAAACAAATATTATTTTCGCATACGTGATACACGTGTTTAAATATAGTTTGTAAAATAAAATATTTTATATTTAATTGATTTTCTTTTATCAAACCAAATTCACTTTATAAATTACAGATCCCATTTTTAGATAGAAGTATTTGTATATTTTTAACTCTAGAATGTTTGAAAATCGCGCGCTTATTTGCCTATACTGCAAATGGCGGTCGTTGCGCAGCTTGCCTCACTACTGCGTATGCATAAAGTATACATGTTAGCTATCCAGCGTATATATAACATCCTTGGATGCATTATCTACATTGTTTACATTGTCTACTTCGCTAGAATTGTCGACGTATTGTCTACGTGTAAATGTAGACAATTAAAGATTACACGTAGATGCACATCTCTGGCGTTCATGTATAGATGGTTGCATAGTAAAAATCACGAATTTTTGTTCAACAATTATTCAATTACTAGAACACTTATGAATATGAAATAAACTGAAATGAAAAGATTATCTTTTGTTACAAGGCACTAGTATATTCACTAGTAAAATTTTTTTTAGTTAATTATATATTTTTTCTAAATTTTCAATAACACATTAAATTACAATTATATTATACTTAGGACATGGATACCATATTAAAATATATAAATTTCATAATTTCAACATCTATATCCCAATATAAAGTCAGAAAATGTTGAACAAAAATTATATATGCTGAGTAGATTTTAGGTAGCTTGTTGCATGAAAAATAGTTCACGCTACTTTTAACAGATGTCAGCACTCCCGAATTCAAAACCATGTCGATAATGCAGTTGAATGTAGGTTTTCGTTTAAAATTACTTAATGGATGTATTTTGTAACTGATGCGTGTATTTTAACCAATGCACAAAAAAATTTAATTTAATTTGACACAATTATTTTTATTAGTTAAAAATTTTTATGGACATTTAAATCGTAAAGAACTGTTTATTTAGCTCTGTCTCTAGGGGCTACGAGACTTTTAACGGGCTACCCGTGTAAAAATTATAACGGGCTGTTGACATGGTCATTATGACAACATATCTTATTTGCAACGTCTGATACTTAAATATTTTTTTGATTAAACAAAATCTATCAGATTTTCAAAGTCTACTTGGATTGAACATTTTAGTTATTGTGTTATACTAATGCAATTAATTTGATTAAATATAAATATATTGCGATTCAAATGCCCATAAAACATTGTACAATGCTCGACCGTTATCTTAAATTTACAGGCTCATACAATTCTGGTCCAATATGTCAAATAATGTCAGACACAACAAACAAATTGTTATTTTATTTCTCATGGCACTCTGATAATTGCTTTAAAGCGTGTATTTTCTTTTGCTTCTAACTCGGACATAAGAAACAATTGAACAACAAACTTATACGCAGTTTTTAATTCTGAACATTTTTCTTCAGTAAACTTTTGTTCTAAAATTAATAGGTAAAGAGATATCGCTTATTCAAAATTTTAACATTTAATTTCCCATGTTCTGAAAAAAAAGTAGACACCCGGTATATATATATATTTATATATAATTTATAATTATACTATGTTTTTTATTAATGAAAAGTCCACTTTATCGTATTGATATTGGCATATTTTGTTGAACTCTTATTTGTTCAAACATTTTTATAGCAGAGCAGAAGCCACATTGAAGATATATTTGGCTCACTAGACCAGAACCTCGACAGTTTTCGTCTGTAATCTCAAGTTTTTCTATTGAACATATTTTAGAATGCTGATATTGAATAGAAAGAGTTTTATTAATGACGTATTGCAATTCAACAATTCTATTTCCTGGAATTTTAATATTTTCTGGTAATTTTGCAACATTTTCTACGCACAATTTATGTTCTTTCAATCTAAAAATATTTAAATATATTTTTTTTAAATACAAACCGTAATATATACTGGCGGATTTCTCATGAATTTAAATCACATATGATACATTTTGTATTTCAGTTATCTAATTATATCCTCGCATAGCTCTCATATTCCTCCTCCGAAATAAATGATATTGACGGTATGGACGGGTCATTATTTTTACATGAGTTTGTAGTAGATGGACACTCAGTCACATTAAAATTTACTTCATCGCTAACATTACAAATAATATATGAACTTATAATTAATAAAAGTAAATAATAACAACCATAATCTTACATGCACAATGTTGTAATTTATTTTAGTCTTAAATCGTGATTGTTGGCTCATAGGAGCTTTATTTTGTTTGTGCCTTCTACTTGAACAAACTTTTTGTTTATATCCCATGAACACAATTTAAATATTAAGCCTTCTTATTACTGAGATCTGAGACACTTCACAGTATAAAACAAATTAAAAGGCCATTCGCTCATTGTGAAATTTAAAGATGTTATATTATTCTAATATACTTACGTATTTCTCTTTTATGATAAGTATATTTAATTGATGTCGCAAGTGCAACAATCACAATATATCACAACAATCAATACAAGAAAAAATAAATCAGGCGTCAGATTTACAAACATTTACGATTTGATATTGTCAGTCTAACTAAAAGACGCAACAATTCAAATTAACTGTACTTTCAATGTATTTTATTTTTATCTGACAAAAATGTTGTTACTTTATTTCTTTATTATTTATACATATTTTACATTGATATTCAATACAGAATAATATCTTTTTTGTAAAGATATAAATTGACGAAACAAACATTGCAGAAACTACTTAAATGTTTTAAATGTCAGCAATAATAAATATTTCAAATATTAAATACATAAAATCTAACTTTATACTACAATTAGTTCTGTCAATAAAATTACATATTTATAATATTTTGCTTCACAAAAACATAAGTAGAATGTGCATTTAAATGAGCAAAATACTTTCTCAGTATAGCATAATTCATCAAATATTTATTCGTTCTCCTGTAACAAAATCACCACTACATAATCGAGATCCGCGAAACTGTATTTCTCCAAACAGAATTCGTGTATATTTGTTGCTCTCTGGTAAAATGTTACAATGTAAATTTATCCAAAACACACACCAATATTTCAAATCGGTAGCACCTCAGTGACATCTATTTGATAAAAGTGATTATAAGAGGTAATAGTTGCATATTAGACAGCTATATCACGGCGGCGCTTCGTTTCGAACGCAGCCTTAAATAATTACAGAATTTATTCGCCGAATATTACGCAACCCTTAGGGCCGGGGTGCACAGGTGGTCCTTGACATAGCTCGGTTGGATTTATTTTTGCAAAGGTTAAACTATGGGTTCAAGTACATTTAATTAATCCTTCAATTAAGGAATCTTGCGATTTGACAGGAAATAACGTTCTTTTTTTTGCAATTTCTACTGTGGGTGAGATCGCACGCATATAATCTTTTGTCGTATCGAATAATTTATTGTGAAGAAATATACCACTTTGTGGGATTTGAAGATTAGTGCTTTATTGAATATTGTTATATTTGTCGGCTGTGCCGGATTTGGAGGATCCACCCCAGTTTAAAATACTTTCACTTAAAGCCTAAAGGTAATGAATCTGTATTATTTGCTAGTTTACAATTAAAATCTTGAACTGAAGGAGTAGCTTAATTTTACAATCAGTGATTCACAATTAACATTATTTCATTCTTGCGCACGAATTATTTGACTTAGCAATGGCGTACTTGACCTTTGTAAAAATATCCTAACCGATGCATGTTCTTTTAGGCTTTAATTTTCCCCGTTTGGGAATAATAGATCGAAATCGATCCACGTGGTTTCCCTCGATAGCCCGTGAGCGATATTTTGTTTGGCTGTACGAAATTCATCATCTGCGCTGCTGTTCGGTCAGATCTAGACGTCTGACACATCAAACTTCGGAATGCTCCGGCCACAACCGAATTCAACCGAGTGACTGCCGCTAACGCCCTCCAGTGATAGCCACGCTACCAGTCAATGCGCTGGACTTCGCTACAGCTAAGACAAAATTATTTGTTTATTCCTGGTCAGGGGCGCCGAGAGAAAAAGCGGGCCCCGGGAAAAAACAAATTCGGGCCTCCTTTAACTTTGAATATTTATTAATTAAATATAAGATACCAAAAAAAACATATTTATAAATATATGTATGACAACAATAAGAATTATTAATATCTAAATAAAGTTATAACAATATAAATAAAATTAAATACAAAATTCTGAGTTAATTGGTGCAGCGATGTGTATTGTATACTCACTGTATGACTATCTAATATCTAGTTGCATATTCGATAAATGCAGGGGATACCAAAACAGCACTACGCACAAATGTATAGAGCCTTTGCCTATGTGTATTGTATACAATGTAGTAATATAAGAAACAAAAATGCAACAATGTAATCATGTACTTTTGAATAGTGTATAAATTTATTTAAAATTTGCAACTGGGGCCGGCCCTTCATCAAGCATTTCGTCATTTAGTACTTTATACAATGTAATAAATTGTAGAAAACGTGTATCAGACATTTCGTTATACATGTTTTAGTAAAGAATATAAAAAATTGGTGAAATAGTAGAAAATTAAAAGCAATTTATAAAATAGCATCACATCCGGGCCCTTTGAATTCCACGGGCCCTGGGTATTTTACCCCACCTACCCTCCCCTCTCGTCGGGCCTGTTCCTAGTTTTGTTTCACGTATTCTGTAATTTTAGTTGTACTTACTATTAGTTTATTTTTAACGTTCGGCAAACATTTACTATCGGTCAACTTTAACGCTTGTTTGTATAATCGCATCAATTTCTGTCATTTCTATTATTTAGTGCTTTTTCGCTCGCGGTACCATAGTTGGTACGTACGTCGTTTAGGCGAGCAGGACTTACGCTGTTAGGATTGTCACGCTTACACATTCACGAACAACGTTGTTCGATCATCGGTGCCCCTGTGTCCTTGTGGAATTTATTTTTCTATATATCCTCGGTAGTCCTCGACGCTTCCTGCGAACGACCTGCTATCGGGCCTCGATTATATTTATTACTGTACATTATAAAACAACAACAACAATTGATTCGATTCTTGAACGATCCTGTATGATTGCGGATTTTTTAAATGCTAGCCGCCGATACTTTTGTATTACTTTACTTCTTAAATATAGTTACTTAAGTCATGTCAAGTTGCGCGTTTTAATTTCGCTTCACGACCTTGTTACCGGGAGGTTAGTAGATCACTTTTAGGTTGAACGTAGGCAGAGATCTACTGGCGCCCACTCACATCCTTCTGTTCCGACTGCGACCCACAGTCTCACGAGCTTGCCGTGGTTCAACCGGATTTGCCCGGGATCCTGTCACCAGGATCGTAGCAATTTTACGCGTACAAATATATTACTTACCGATTTTTACTATGGCCGAGTCCACACCCTGTAAAGGGCGTCATAATAATTTATTTATTGAATAATCCAAGTATATTTTCGGCAGTTTTCATATATTTATAAATTATATCTTCGTATTAAGTATGCCACTATACAACAAATTTGCAGTGGTGGGTGGAGCTTGCCGAGCCCGGTTTACGCACAAAAATAAGTTAATGATTTAAAATATAAATTTTACGTAACTGTCAAAGTTGGCATAAATGCGCAATATTTATCCCGTGATATTCAACTTTTTCGACGAAAATTCATTATCAGATTGTTAGCTACTTTAACGGACTTAAACTAATCAAAAACACTATTACCAAATGACGCCGATAAACAAAAAACAAATTATTGTTTTTAAGTCTACTTGGTAATACAGTCATATTTATAATAACCATCATTTCGAAATTAAATTTGTAATTTTTGAAATGAACACCTCGACCGCGAAATAATTTGTTGCGCTGAGAAAATAGTCTGCCTCGGGTTTCAGTGTCTAACCAACGCACACAAAAAATCATTTTACGACCTACATACACAAATAACTATTATCCTGTTATTTTTATTGGACATTTATGTATTTTGCTTACAAATATTACTGTTTAACCTTACTTTCTTGTGATATTTCGTCTCACATTTCTTTAAAAAAAATAGAAGTATGTTAATTAATTTATTTGTTGGTATTTATTAGCTTTCAAGAAGCAACACGGTTAGCGTTAATAACCGGTGATCAATGCAAAACGTATTCGGATCATGGGAGACATTTACAGGAAAAAATCTGACATAAATGTAAGTAAATTTAAGTTTTTATTATTTGTTTTTAATTTACAGATAAGACTTATCAATTGTTTTGCTAATTCCAAAGTTCATTCAATAGTTTAATATCTAAATCCAGAGGCGCCGACTTGACAAAATTTTGTGGCATGCATTGTATTCTTAAATTTTACATATTTAAAAAGAGAAATAACAAAACACAAAGGAAAATAAATAATTTTGTAAAAAAAAATTAACCCAGTCTAGATAATATTTATATCAATGCTTACTGACAGTGGTTGTAGAAATCAATAATCATGAATCATGAAAATTAAAACGAATAGATTTGTTCCATAAAAATGTAATTTAATAATTAGTATGAACTATTAAAATAGTTCCTTCAGGTCACTGCGGATTATTTGTAATAATGTTTAATTAGTTGATGGTGTTCTTGTAATACAATGTAATGTAAGTCCTGGGCTCGTATTCTAGAACTCATTTAAATAAATTCGCAGCATATTGTTACTGTGGTTTCAATCACAGTTTGTCTACGAATTTGTTGCTATGAATTCGAGAATAGAGTCTTTGTGAAAAGTAACAATATGTTGAGTAAAATACAAATTTAGACATGTGTGTGTCCGTCTTTTTAATGTTTAATATGAAAAATAAATATCCATAAATTTTTGAACATCCCCTCAATAAAATTCTGTGTGCGCCACTACTTACAGAGGCAGACGGGGTTATACTTTTATTATTTTTTATTTCAACTCTCTATGTAACTAATGCCTATGGCACATTGGTCGAAGACCATCGATTAGCTCTTCGATGAAACAACAGAACGCACCCGTCATCGACGAGAATTAGAGGCTCCTCTATTTCCATCGAAGAGCTCATCGATGAAACGAACGTATCTCATATCACTCGTATCTTTTGTGTCTCATTTCACGTTAGCATATTTCTCAACTTTAGAAGCTTTTATTGTTTGTCAATGAAGGATGCGTTCTGTTGTTTCATCGAAGAGCTCATCGATGCTCTTCGACCATGCAGTGTGCCATAGGCATAAGTAAATTAATAATTACAGCGTGTAGCCCTATAAATATAACAGGCACGTAGAACAGACCTGTAAAATTTTACAAGGTGTATAAAAAAAAAACTAATATAAACTAATTAAAAGTTATTACTTGCATCATCTGCAATATTTAGTATATTTTCTTGAACTGCAAGAAAATCGCTCTCGAAATCTTCGTCGGGCATTCAATCCATCATTTCAAATGATTTATTTCTAGAATTCTAGAAATCACTATATAAAATGGCAGAAAGAGATAGGAAATATGTCGGTTCCATGATGTAATGGTTAGTACTCTGGACTTTGAATCCAGCGATCCGGTGGAAACTTTTTCTTATAAAATTTAGTTGTACGTATGATGTGCTGCTTCGTCACACCACACGGCTGATGCAAGTTATGAGCCCGGGTAGCTCAGTCGGTAGAGCATTGGACTTTTAATCCAAGGGTCCAGGGTTCAAGTCCCTGCTCGGGCGAGTATTTTTAACCGATTTTTAATTTACTGGTTCATTTCAAAATTCCAGATACTCGTCATTTTGTCGTGTAGTATGTTTTTAAAACATTTTTTTGTATATTGTTCCCTTGGATTAAAATTCCATTGCTCGACCAACTGAGCTACCCCGGCTATTTGACAATGACGTAATTAAAAATGTTGATATATTTTTTTGTGTGCAGCACAATACTTTTGAAAAAAAAGCAATTATTGATCGGTTAAATATCTCATTTAATATATTTTTACCAGAATTCTATCTCTGAAAGTTTTAATTTGATACTAGCCATGTCAAAATTTGAATACATTTTTAAAAAATAGTTGACAATAGCAATACCTTAATTTGTGATACTGTTACTAGATTTATTTCTCTGAGATCTTTAATTTAATACTAAACTCGGGGTATTTTGAATAACTTTGGAATCAACTTTTTACGAACGTCAATGTCAGTTTTAACGGTTAACTATAAGTCATAATGATAATTTTTGTTCGTCACATGTTTTATAATAACAAAACGATGGTTCAAATTATTAAAATGTTATTACTTATATCAAATAAACCGATAAAAAATTCGAATAATATTATAAACAAAACTTGTTTTAAATCAAATTAGAGTCCATTTTAGTTATTACGTATTTTGTGCTAAATACTACTGTTAACGAGATAAACATCTAAACTTAAAAAGACTCGTCAATAAAGTTGTGGTACCACTGGCTGTATACAGCTCACCAACGAACTTAGCCTCACTTTTCCGCTTAAAAGTTTAAATCTAAAGTTTCATTAAACAATTTTATCGCGTGTTTAAGTTATCGTGCAGACAGACCGACTTTTATTTGGACTGTTTTTTGGGTTCAGTAACCGTGAAGCAAGGGCGGTTCCAGAAATCGTATAAGGGAGGAGCAATTACATTTTTTCGTACCGTTAATTTTTTTCGATAAACAAGAAAAAGGGTTTTACACATTTACATTTTGAAGTTAAACGACAATATAACAACGTCTGTTTTTTGACCAAGCGAATCTTTCTAATAGGTATGACTTCAGGCTTTATTGAAATGTCCTGATGCAAATGCATGAAAGCAAGTTATACAAGATGATTTTCAGACATGTGACTTAATTTTTTTCTAATTCTAATGAAACAAATGGAACTTATACAAAATCTCAACCAAAAAAAAACTAACCCAAGGGCGGGAGGCATGGCCCCCATGCCCTCTCCCGTGCATCTGCCCTTGCCATGAAGATTCATCAAAATCTCGAGATCGAGAAAATTACCATCACAAATGGGAGAACATTTTATTTGTTGTATTTTTTATTTGAAATACTTTACTGTGTATGAATTTCGAAATATTTGACAGCAGGAAAAATATACAGAATTTTGATGACGACACTGTTGAATAAATGTTGTATGAGCCTCTTTAGCTCAGTGGTAGAGCACTGGTCTCGTAAACCAGGGGTCGTGAGTTCAAACCTCACAGGAGGCAACCAAGTTTTGTAGCTGCAACTAATTTAATTTCAATTTGTATTTTCAAAACAACATAAATAATTTATTATATCTAAAAATGTACACAACGATACCTAATTTAACAGCAAGTAAATCGTTGCGTGCTTTGATCGAATAGAGATTGCTTTTTGTTTGTATTGTATTTGCAATATAAAAAAATCTAAGAAAACCGATAAAATATATTTAAGGTGAAACGTCCCCTTCATAAAATCTTAAGTTAGCTTCAGAACACTTGATCCGACTTGATCTCTTTCAAATAATATATCTTTGTTTTTTTGAATGAAACTTACGATGAATTTATACTTATACATAATTTTAAAACCAATACTTCAAGGTGTATTAATAATCTACATATTATTACATTTATGTACAAATAATTGATAGAAAAAGGCTCAAAAAAGGACTTGAATTTCTCAAAAATGCCGAGTACGATTTTCATATTTTTTTTTTATATTTTAGAATATGGTGCACTATAACATATACAATTTTATCCAATTTGAATTTGTAACTTTTGAGAAAAAAAAAATAAATATGCGAAATAACGCTCAAAAGCAGGCTTTTTCGGATATTTGTTTTATCTTTAAAAGTTACAAATTCAAATTGAATATAGAAGACCATATTCTTAAATATACAGAATTTTTAAACAAAATCGTACCCGGCATTTTTGAGATATTCAGACTCCAAATTTGGATATCGTGATCTGCTGCATTTCAATTCAAATTTGTTTATTTTATAGTAATTTCACCATCTTTTTATTCTACATATCAAAAGGTGAATGTACAGAGATTATGACGCACTACTTGTTCCTTCATTTAGATTAGAATAAGTAGATAAAATATTTTTTTGAAATTTGAAGTTGTACTAGCAACTTTGCGAAATACTGATTTTACGCAATTGATGTGTGTTTTTTGTACACTCAGTGCAAAAATGAATATAAACATTATTATTCATAATGACATATTTCACGAGGTAGATATACACATGATATGAATTGAGTATTTCAGAATTTGTGATTGGGGACATATCTATTTTATTGTTCGTATTTCATTACGAAGCATCCCATAGCGTCTGAAACCACAGCGTCGACATCCCACAGTGTCGATAAGTCCATAGCGTCGACAACCCATAGTGTCGACAGCACCTTTCATTCCAATGTTCATAGTGTATAAATCGTGTTCGTATAAGTTTGCATTGCGTTGCCATCCCCGCTGACAATTAGTATAGCAAATATATAATAGATGGCGCTGATTATTACAATGAACCAAATGAATCGACAACAAATTTCAAGATTTTTTAATGCAATATATAAAAACAATATTCATATATCCCTTTAATTGTAATAGCTACGTGAAAGTAAATATAATTAAAAAATTAACAGGTACTATATGAAAACAAATGCAATAAATTTTATTATTTATTGCTTTTACAATTACATTATATCAAAGCTACTATTATATTTTACCAATTATATATATATATATATATAATTATATTATAGGAAGGTTGTTTGTAAAAAGACAAACTGAATTTATAATATACAATATTATAAATTCAGTTTGTCTTTTTACAACCAACCTTTCTATAATATAATTATTACAAACTGACATGGAGTCCTTCATTACGAAAAAAGAGAATATATATATAATTAAAAGAGTGTAAACACAAAATAAATTATGATTTATTTTATCATTCTAATTTATTTATTATCTATATAAATTAAGTGAAATATTCTTGATATTTTATAAATAAAAATACAATTGCATTTAATAGTTTTACTTTAATAGTTGTTTCCAAATTTGAAATATACAGAAATTAAATAACACTAAAATAGAAGCATACAGTGATAAGTGGTAATCAGTCAATTTTAAAATATTTACAATAAAATGTTCCGAATGTTTCCTAGAAAAAGATAAATCATTTATAACTTGAGCAGCCAACAATTGTTAAAGTAATAAACAAGTGATGATACAAACAGATATAGTTTCCACACATCATTTAAAAACAAGAAAAACTAAATATACATCTATCTCATTTTGATATTCCAGTCTACTGTTTTCTCGTAAAAATTTATTTAGCAGATTTATAACGTAAATAGCTATTACTGCCATAAATAAACTGCTCTGTACAGCTTTCGAGTCGGCCTGTGAATCTTAAGAACCCTGGTTCGATCCCGACAGCCGACAAACAATTTTCACCAATTTAAATCTACCCCTGTGGCTCCCTCTCCACTAATATCTTTGGGGGACTTGATTTGACGGCTGTTAACCGCACTTCACGCGAAAAAATATATCACTTACCGAGATCTGCTTAGGCAGAGTGCCACACCCAGTAATGGGTAAAAGGCGTAATGATATATTTATATTTTTTCAAAGATGTGTCGCCCAAATTATTGGAGAAAAAAATCATTCAAATAGGTATAAGTTTGTAGAGAATAAAATTCTATTTCTTATTGTAATTGAATTTAAAATTCCCTAAAATTAGCTATTTTATTTTTAAATACTACTAACCGCGGAAGAAAACTAAATTAATGTAAATGTCATATAATTATTAAATTATATATTTCAATAGTACACATCATAATTGATATTTGATTAAAATAATAAATATTTAGGCTTCTAAATATTTGGTAACTTGGCATCTCCTTAGTATATCCCTCTGTTTATTAGGACCTCAACTATGTCCTCCCCATGGCTTATGAGTCTTGTTGTTCATGTCTTCATTAATAACTGTAGGGTTGATCTTATATAAGTGTAATACTCTTATCAGCCAGTTGTGCGGCACATATAGGTCGTATAGGTCTATATATACGGTTTAACAGAAAACAGGTTGCAAAAATTGTCTAGAAATATAGTAAGATTACTAGAGAACAGTTGAGAAATATTTGTGAGAAGGATTAAGGTTGAAAAGAGACAAATCCGAAGTACAAGAAGAACTAAAGAGAAAAAGAAATATCAAAGGCACAGTAAGTAAAGTTCTGAACAATACTTAGCCGGCATTATTTGTAGGTTACGAAGTGTAAACATGTGCTGAGTCGATAGCTCAAACTGAATAGGTGGCGCCATCTATTGGGCAATGGACAAAGTCACCACGGATACGAAACAGAAACTAGCAAGGTTAAAATCCAATAGTGACGGGGCCGATAACTTAAATAAAGAAGAAACGTTTAGTAAGTGTCGTAAAACAGTAAGGTCTCCAACTCCAAAAAGGAAAGCCAACTCAGAGGAAAATATGAACGAACAAATGCTAGCACTCCTACAAGATATAAAGCAAGAAATGACGGAAATAAGAAATGAGAACAACGAGCTAAGAAAGGAAATTAAAGAAAATAATACTAAATTGATAACAATAACAGCAGAGCTACAAAAAGAAGTAAAGGATATGAAAGCAAAAGGAATACGATGGGAGCAGGAGAGAGAAATAATAATGAGTAGAAGGTTAACAGCACTAGAAAAAAGAGAAGAAGATAGAGACAGAAGGGAACGCAAGAATAATATAGTAATACATGGTTTGCAAATCGAAGGAAATAAAGAACTGAAGCAAGAAATAATTACTTTTGTAAAACAGGAGTAAGGGATTGATGTCAAGATTAATGATGCCTATAAATTCATTAATGCAGCGGAAAAAGAGATAATAATTGCAAAAGTAGCAACATGGAATGAAAAGCAGAAAATTATGGAGAGCAAAAAGAAATTAGGCGAGAAAACCATATTTATTAATCATGATTTGACAAAACACGAAAGAGTAATACAACAAAAGTTAAGAGAAATAGGAAATGAAAAATTTAAAGAAGGATGTAGAATTGCGGTAGCTTACAAGAAAATTAAAATAGGGAACATATGGTACAGGTGGAGTGAGGAAGAAAATAATATTGTCGAGCAAAAGGAAAATTTTTTATAAGGAAAGTAAATGGGAAACAAGGTACAGTAGTCAAAAAAGAACATGTTAAAATAGGATTTTGGAATGTAGCGGGTATAAAAAATAAGGATTATCAATTTTGGGAATATATTAATATATATGAAGTTGTTTGCATGCTTGAAACATGGATGGATGAAAAAAATTGGAAATAATTTGTCAATAATTAAATACTTATTTATGACGTTAAGTTGAAAATTATACAGAAATTGTAATTATATATGTTGGCCATATTTTTAAAAGGTTTTTTTCTATTTTGCGGTCATAAGGAAATTACGCAACATATTATTTTAGACGGTTGGTAGTAGTGGATGACAACCTAGTAAGCTGAGAACATCAAAATTTTTATTATAACCTCAAAATCTGATACATAAATTACCCTAAATTGACTTAGTTTATAATGTTGCAGATTTTTTTTTTATTTAAATTTATAAAAGACACAAAATAGAAAAAAAAGTAGGCTCGTTTTTTAATATGCTATTTTAATATTTATTGATTAAAAGTTTAGCGAAGAGGTATTGTGTACAAATACAGCCAAATTAACAAACAAAAGCTATTCCGCATATTGGTTATAGCAAACATGATTATATATCGAAATGAGCAGATTTATCTGAACCATATTCTCTGAACAAAATGAAGAAGTATATTTGAGAACATGGTTGTAGTAGTTCTGTTGAAACATAACCAGAAATTCGGAGACATTGGCTGAGAATTTTCTAGTATGTAATAGATATATTTATACTCCATATATTTCGTATGAATATACTGACTAAATGTGTCGTTTGATAAGGAATATATTATATTGTAATGTGTAAGTAGAGTGAGAGTTTTGTGCGCGTGAATAGAAACTGTAAATGAAATATTTTTGCAATTTAATGAAGAATAATAAGAATACGGTGCTACATGTTTATATGAAATTCAAATGGAACTTGTGTGTTACGTTTCGTAGATATATATTTGAAATTAAGAGGGGAGTGAGGGCAAACACAGATTTTCTTACTTTCACAATGTGTACATACTTTCAACTGTCGCTTGTATATAAGCTTCAATAATAAAACATTCATGAATACATCTCATTAGTCATTTATTTCTAGTTTCCTATCGCTACAGATTCACCATTCAATAATACCAAAAATAGTATTGTATATAAATGGCAAAATAATAAAAATAATAATAATGATATATTTGCTAACGATAAAAAAAAAATCATACAAATGAGTAGACACAATGGTTAAATATTTGCAGACTTGGGAAATAAACAGATTGTTGTTTTAGCAGCTATGCCAGTTAAATATAAATGTAAAAGTATGTATAAAGCAATGACTTATTCAATTAATACAAAGGTTCTGATTTTCAGTGCAGTGAGTATAAAATTATATATATTGTATAAAACATCAGCTGATATGTCTGAGAGGAGGGCTTGGTTAAGCTCTTGATGAGGGACGTTGTCCAGGTATTTCGTCAGGAAATGCTGTCTCGGTGCATCGTATAAAGGGCAGAAGAATAGGAAATGTTGAAGGTTTTCTTTTTCGTGAAGATTGCACAGCGTGCACAGGTTGTCCTGGTTGAGTTTGTAAAGTGAGCCTCTATGGGAGATCGTGAAGTTTTCTGAGTTCGCAGTCCTTAATTGGCCAACTATTCTGAGAACTTGATAGGGGAAGTTTAGAGCTAGAAAATTAGAATTGTATAAATATGTTTGAAAATAGGGATTGTAGGATGACTTTGAGATTCTCATGGTATCATTGTTGTGGAGTATATTGTTGTAGGAAAGTAAAATGTTGGGAAGCTCTTGCTTTATAACTATATAATTTTGTTGCTCCCACAGCTCAAGAAAGTTAGCTTTTACTAATATAGTCTTGATACTGCTACACCAGTTGTACTTTTGAAGCTTGTCATCTGATATAGAGCTCTGGTTGTGGAGGTATAGCAACTTATTGTAGCACATCTTGACATACCTCGATTCTGGTAGCAATAGAGTTTTGAGCCACCAGTTTAAAGCTTGTTTGACAATTTGAACCTCTAATTTGTTTTTACCGGTTTCTCTTCGGACCACGTAATTTGGAGTTGATTTTTGCCAACCAAGAATATTTTTGAAGTAGCTGACTTGCCCTCTTTCAACAGCTTCATAGTAGTTGTGAGCCCATATTTCTGCAGCATACAGGAGGGATGGTGTTACCACTGAATCAAACAGTGTGTTAATAGTTTCCCAATTATAAACTTTTGCCCCAAGTAGAGTGCTTTTTATACCTCCAGATAATTTATTTGTTTTTTGCAAAGAGTTGTTAAGGTGATCGTTGAAACGTCCAGTAGTTTTGAAGGTTAGCCCGAGATATGTGTATGTCTTGGTATGCTTTATTTCTTGATTTCCACATACATATTTCCTGTTGTCTCTTTTTGGTCTGCCCAGATGAAAGTGCAAAATTGAAGTTTTGCTTGCGTTGACTTTGAGATCTAGATTGTCGCAGTATGCGTGAAGTGCATTCAGTTTCCTTTGTAAGTCCTGAGGAGATAGTGCAAAGATGACTAAGTCATCAGCATACTGCAGCGAAAGGATATCTTTTTTATGATTGATGAATATGCCTTCAAGTTTTGTTTCCTTAAGTTTTTGCTCTAAATCAGAAATGAACATTGCGAACAATAGCGGGCTAGTGGATTCGCCTTGAAGAACGCCTTTAGTTACATTTATTTCTTCAGATAGGGAGTTATTTGACGATATTTGAATAGTGGCTTCGTGGTATATGTTTTTAAGGAGGCGTGTGATTCGTCCACTAACACCTAGTGCGAAGATCTTGTTCCATAGCTTTTCGTGGGGCACAGAGTCAAAAGCCTTTTCAAAATCAACGAAAAGAGCATAAGTCCCAGCTTTAGTAGTAAGAAAGCGAGATTGTATTATGGTATTGAAAACAAACAGATTATCTAAACATGATCTATTTTTCCTAAACCCTGATTGCGCTTCCGGGAGTATCTCGTAGCTTTCTGTCCATATTTGCAAACGGCGATTTATGATAAAAGTGAAGGTTTTTAGAAGACAGCTGACAAGGGCAATTGGTCGGTAGTTGTTTAGGTTAGTTCGGTCTCCTTTTTTATGCAGCATTGTTAGTTTGATTTTTGATAGATATTTTGGAATACGTTCTTCGTTTAGAAAAGTATTGAAAAGGTTTTTGACATAAATCTTAGCGTTATATGGTAGATTGTGCATGTGTTCATTCAAAATATTATCTAAGCCCGGAGCTTTGTTAGGTTTGCTTCTGCTGATTGCGTAGTTTAGTTCCTGTGTAGTTATCTCGCCATCTAAGAACGGATGTCTCGCGTCGATGTAGTTAGTTTCGTTGTATATATGTGAATTAAACCATTCATGGAAGTGAGTAGTCCATTCCTCAATACTTATTTCAGAGTTTAACTGTTTTCTTGGGCTTAGTGTTTTAACTGTCTTCCAGAATTCCGTTTGATTTTTTGTGTTTATTAGTCTGTATTTCATTTGGTCTCTATATTTATTCTTCTCTAAGTATATTTGGGATTTATATATTTTTTTCGCTTGAATGAATCTTTTGAGGCATTCTTCTTGAAAGTTATGTTTTCTGCATTCTCTTAGGGCCCTCTTCATTAACTGTTTAAGGTTTTTACATTCGCTTGTGTACCACTGTTTATTTTTACTAATATTTTTCGGGTGGGATATCGATTTTTTCATATCTAGTTTTTCTGAGACTGTGTTTATTGATGTCAACAGTTGTTCATAAGCCTGTTCCGCATTATAAGAAGAGATATTTGGTACCATGTAATGGAGTTCTGTCCTAAACTCATCCTCTTTATCAACATCCCATATTAACTTTGTACTTTTTGTTGGCGGAGTTTTGATTATTTGTTGAGCTTTTGGGGCCTTTAAAATATTCAGTAGGGTGAGTTCACATATAAAATGATCCGAAACTGTAATTTCCATACATATTTTGAAGGTATTTATAAGCGGGAAACAATGCACGTTGACCCATATAAGGTCTATCGTACTCTTCCCTCCTGACCCTGCATAGGTGAAGTTGGCTGGCGTGTCGTTCGCCGTTCTGCCGTTTAACATATATAAGTTATAATTTTCCATAGTTTCTAGTAGCATTTTACCTTTTTTATTCATCATATGATCATGCACTGAGCGTTGAGGCGACAGGATTGTGTCAGCAAATAAAGAGTTGTCCCCCTGGTTTGATATTCCCACTCTTGCGTTATAGTCGCCACCAATAATAAGAAAATGCTGCGGAAATGTTTCTTTTATACAATCTAAAGTTGTTGAGAACAACTCTAATACGGTCTGGTAATCATATTTAGGGGAAAAATATACTGTGCCTAGAATGATATTTTCAACGGGAGTTGTAATTTTTAAAAATATCCAATGCAACTCCTTCTCTATTATCTTCGTGTTCATTAAGTTTAATTTGTGCAGAATTATTAATCCTCCAATAGCTCTTCCTGCGCTACAGTCTTTTTTTGCTTCTTGTTGAATACTGTCATAATCCTTCAGAAAGGTAGGAAAATTAATCACTTCGTAGTTTGCCCAAGATTCCGAGATGCAGATGATGTCATATTTTTGTAGTTTAGCTTCTTCCTCGTGATTTAGGTTATATAAATTATTGAGTCCCCAAATGTTCCAAAAGATAATAGAAATATTCTCCGCTGTACAGTTTTCTAGTTTTTTGCTGTTGTGGGATTAGTTACCGATTGAGATCTTGTTTTTGTTCCGAAGTGTAAATCGTGTGGGCCCACAGTATAAGGCTGTAGTTTATCTTTGTTCTTGGACTTCTTTACGGTCTTTTTTGTTTCTGTAGGAGTTGAGTACATTGTAGTATTTAATTGAGTGTCTTCAATGTTGTTAGTTACAATCCTTTCTTCAGTTTCGTTTGCAGTTTCCGTAATAAGGAGATCATAGCTGTTTGTGTTCATTTCTTGTAGAGAAACAGAGAGCCTGTTATTAGGGATGCTATTGCCAGTGCTTTCAATGTTATCGTAATGCATATCAGAGAATTCTGAAGAAGAATAAGCTGCACCATTGATTATAAGCTTATCTCTACGCAAGAACGCCTTGTTGCCTTCTTTTCTGGCTTTGCTGAGGTGTGGTTTTAGTATCTGTCTCTCCCTGATAATTTCCTTTGTATAATCATGCTCAATACGAATATTTGATCCTTTCAGGTGAAACAAATTGGAAAGAATTGCTCTTTTAATTTTTTTTGAACTGAATTCTACAAGAATCGGTCTTATTTTTGCTTTATCATGTCCAATTCTTCTGACGTCTTCCAGATCGTTAGAAGTTACATTATCTATCTTTAAGTATTCTTTAATCGTTTTGATGATTTTCTGCTCCGTGTTTTCGTTATGATTTTCCGATACTCCAAAGAAGATCAGGTTCCTTTCTCTAATCTTTTGTTCAAGTCTTTCTATGGCTGATAAATGGCAAAATAATAATTATCAATTATTTCATAGCTTATTAAAAGCAGTAAATGCTTTAGCATCAGTGAAAAATAATATTTGAAGGTAAATACAAATTAATACAATTTTAAATTAATGAAAGTAAATTTAAAAATGTGTTATTAATATTTAAAATTCTGATGTGGACACCACATGACTTCCTTGTACGCGTATTATACTATACCTACATTTTATTGCACATATTTGACGTAATTTGACATTGACATTAAATTTATCAGTTTTTTCTTATTTTTTGTTCTAATCCATAGCAAACTTAATTACAAGAAACAAGATTATATATAATTTTTACTTCCTTGTACGAAGTAAAGGAAGTATTGTAATCGCGAAAATTTTCGGTTCTCAGCTTTCAGCAGAAATACGCATTTTGATTATCCCTGTATCCATTTTGACTAATTTCGTCGTGACGTCTGTACGTACGTACGTATGTATCTCGCATAACTCAAAAACGGTAAGCCAAAGAAAATTTTGTATTTAGGACTGTTATAACATCTAGTTGTGCACCTCCCTTTTTGGTCATTATATAACTTCCGGAAGTGGTACTTTACTTGAAACCTGTAATAGATTTTAATGAAAAACTATATCAAAATATAATCCAAAACTTTTAAAATTTGGTGTATAATATATCAATGGAAATAACATAATAGGTTTTGGTTAAAAGGGACTAACCGGAAGTGATACATTACATGAAGCTGCTAACAGTTTTTCTTGAAATTTTTTTTAATTATTCTGATTTTAGAAATAAATACTGCGAATAAAAGTTTTAGAGAATTAAATTTTGCGTCTAGCACATTGAGAAATATTTAATTAGCCTTTTGTATACGCGAGATATGTTAATTAAAAAATTATATATTTTTTTGGTTATTTTAAATTAAGTTTGTTATGGATTAGAACAAACAATAAGAAAAAAAATTAAAATGTAATGTCAGATATGTGCAATTAAAAAAATACCTATAGTTTAATACGCGTCCAAGGAAGTCATGTGGTGTCCACATCAGATTTTTTTATTATATATATATCGGACCAACTACTAAGGTTCTATGCCAAATATATCCTTTGTAAATGGCCGTCACGGGTGGGACTCGAACCCACGACCTTACGGTTGTGATTCAAGCTCCAACCCGCGCGGCTTTCACGCGGGACAATCACTCTATTTAGTTGTGATAGTAACCATTTCCCGTATAAGTAATGAAAGTAAATAACTTTCCTCACTAGTGAGGGAAATGGTTATTGTCACAACTAACTTGAGTGAATCGAGTATCGTGTGTCAGGATGAGAATGTTGACGGGTTCGTGCTACCCCATTTAATGGGATATAGCGTGATGTTATGTATGTATGTATGTAAATTGAGTGAGGGAAATGTCATTTGATGTGCATTTGGTTTATATAACATATATATCACCATCACGCCTTTGACCCATTACTAGGTGTGGCACTCTGCCGTAGTAGATCTTGGTAAGTGATATATTTCTTCACGTGAAGTGCGGTTACCAGCCGTCAAATCAAAGTCCCCAAAGATGTTAGTGGAGAGGGAGCCACATATAACATAATTATTATATTTCTTGTGTCGCAAACGAAAAATAGTTATTTGTGTATTAAGAGCGATTATTTGTTACTCGAGCACGGTAATTTTTTTCTATGATTGCATTTTAAATTATTAAAAAACGTATACGTACTGAAAATAAATGTATTCTGTCAACTGTCAATATGACAAGTTTCTGTTTTGTTTGTATCCCTGGTAACTATTGAAATAATCGCGCATTTAATATCTTTTTTGTGCAAAAAATTGTTTGTCGTCAATATATTTTATTTAATTAACATGTAAAAATGGTCGTAGAAAAAAATCATTTAACATTGAACTAGTTATATACTAAATAAATAAATATATCATCACGACTTTTACTCATTAGTGGGTGTGGCACTCTGCCTAAGCAGATCTCGGTAAGCGTTTTTTTTTCTGCGTGAAGTGCGGTTACCAGCCGTCAAATCACGGCCCCCAAAGATACTAGTTCCTAAAATATTTACTATTCCTTCTGTGATAGCCTGTACACATCAAAATTTTGTCGCGTTACAGACGAACTATAGTCAAGTTTTCATTATTATTTTTATTTTTCTACTTCCATTATTACAATGTCATTTAACGTACTGGTTTCCAAGGCGCTAAATAACATCGTAATCACATGTTGACAATCTGCGGCTTCAGATGTTTTAGTCACGGCATAAATGTATCAAATACCGGATGAGGTTAACTATTTTGTTGTTGTCTTAATTTGCAATCGTAGAAAAAGTATAGTGACTCATTTTTTTCGTAACTATAGAACAGTTAAATAATATACTATTTTAATGTACGTTTAAAACATTGTCCAATTCAGTAATTAGTTAATGAAACATACCTTCATTATTTATGCATTAACTGGGCTTGGCTATCATAAAAGGGTTGTGTGTGTCTGGTCCTTGCCGCAAAAACTATAGTTCATTTAAACATCAATTAGTTCAACATGAACGGTAAAGCTAATAGCACTAGGCCTGAAGGAAGAAGGAAGGATGGCAGTGACGTCCCACGCAGCCCTGATAAGAAGAAGAAGGATAAAGAAGAGAAGACGATGTCGGAGGCACCCGAACTAGATAACAATGAGATTTTTGATGCAATCTACGATTTTTGTTCAAGTTCTGATATCAATGGAATTTCGTATTTGACGGATGATGAGAAAAGTATTTCTGATAAGTAAGTTGTCATTTTATTCTGTATTGTAAATAATTGTCCGTCAGTACGGTGGTATGGATAGCGGAATTCGAATCCGGAGATCCCGAGTTCGAATCTCACTCAAGCTAAAAATGAACTACTACACTGCGGCTCGGTGAGTGCGGACCCTGTACTGTAATTGGGATTAATTTCCTGTTGTACAGCGTAACATAAATAAATAAATGACAAATGAATTCATAAGATTGCTGTAAATAAATCGATTCGATATATTTTGCTTAAATGGTATTTGATATTTAAGATTTAGCGGTGCTTCCTTCCATTGCGATATGGTTATTATGCCTATTATGTGATTAAAATTTCTAGTTTTAAATTTACACAGCGAGTCAAGTAGCGGCTGTAACGAGATACGTTGTAACTAATATAACCTAGTAATATTGAATGTGCACAATTCCTAAATAAATAAATAAATATATTATCACGCCTTTTACCCATTACTGGATGTGGCACTCTGCTGTAAGCAGATCTCGGTAAGTGATATATTGTGCGGTTAGTTAGTGGAGGAGGAGCTACAAGGGTAGATTTAATTGTTTATCGGCTGTGGGGATCGAACCAGGGTTCTTAAGATCCACAGGCCGACTGGATACATTAAATATAAATATATTTTTGCAAATAAATGTTTATTTTCAAATATTTTAAGGTTGTTTTTGTAACTTAACAGCGTGGTCACTTTAAATTAATTGAAATAAAAATCGCTAGATGACATTACTTCACGACCAAATCTGTAAAAAAACTCACGACAAATTTTTATATGGCAAAACAATGGAATGAAACGGCCATAATAAACGTAATGTAATTCAATGAAGTTGGCCATGCTAATATCATTGAATAGCGCTACGTTTATTATTGTCGTTTCATATGTCAAAAAACAATGCAGATATTTATTTGTAAATTGTTTCACGTGTTTTGTTATTCATTTTATCTTGTTACATTTTGTTTAATTTCGCATAACCACCTAGAATAGTTGAATAAAAATAATTTCAGACATTTCTCAATTATCTTATTTATCTCGATTTTTTTCATATACATTTATGACAAGTAATACATCGTTGAAAAGAGAAAAATATGGCGGTTTTTATTTTAATAAATTTTAGGTTCCTATTTGAAAAATGAAAGTTGATAGTCATATCATGTAAACCTAATTTTATAAAAAAATTATATACGTGTCATAAAATAGTATATTTAATATACTAAAACTTCCATATGAAGAAAATTTTTCTATTTCTTATAATAAAAAAGTTAAGGGGGGAACCGTCAAAGTGACAGTCAAATTAGGATTTTTGTGAATCAAAACGAATTTATTTTAAATTGTTTGATATCAGTTAGCAATTTGGTAAATTCATTTAAACATGATACATACATGGCTGGCAAATATAAAAAGTAGTTCGCCAGGAATTGAACCTGGGGACCTATGAACACCAGTCAAATTGTGATGCTTGATAGATGAATTAAGTGTAAATCTATAAGTTTTATTGATCCAGAAATCTGTATATAATGCAAAAATTACATCAAAACTTATAACATTTTGAAGAAGTTTGTAATTATCATCAAATACTGATAATTTTGTTCATTATTTACATATTTACGGATCTATAAACTTACAGATTTATCGCAGAATTCCACCGTTACCAATTAACTGCTAATAATAAACTAATACATATTCAGTATGAAATTTATAAACATATTAATTTCATTTAATACATGTGGGAATTTAGAACGTTTAGATAAAGTTAATTAAACAGCTTATAATTATAAGCCATATTATGATATGTGTAGATAAGGTAGAGCACGACTTTTACACGAATGTTTTAATTTCATTATTGTGAGTGACTTTTTAGTCAAACATAATTTAATTGATGAAAAAAAAATACCTGAAACTGACAGGAAAATTAACATTTGTCTGAGCTTTAAGACTCAGGAAAGTTTTGCTTTACATGCCTAGTCAGGAAAGTAACATATTGTCTGCCTAGGCATGTAATGAAAGAAACTTGAGTGTCTAGTTACTTAGCAACATAAAATACTGACTGAATATGTAAATCAAATATTTCTTTTAATTTAAAATATGTAATATTTGTTTATAAATTTCATACGTCAGTAAAGCGTCGTACAGGATTCGTAAGCTGTCTACTCATCCTGTAATTGAACATTTTCAGACATTTTACGTAAATAACTATTGATTCGTGGTCAAAGAAATACCCTAATTTTTGCGAATTTCAAAAGTAGTAAATAGGCGCCGATAGCCAGACACCTATGGAGTGCGAGAGAGACAGACATATATAAAAGTCAAGGCAAAGACAAAGACGGAATCCCTCGTGTATGACAAAGATATCTGCCTCTTCGTCCACTCTAAACAACTGCCATAGACGTGCGCCGTGTTCGCGGTGGGCTCTATTGATAGATCTTGTAAGTTAGTATTGTGTAGTGAATTGGCAATGTTGATCTCGCATTTGCAGATCTCGTGACGGGGGTGGTGGGATATTTGATGAATAAAATACGTTATAAGAGTTAATAATAATAATAATAAAAAAGAGATTACCTTTAAGTGTGCCGCCACTGAATGCAGCGGTATTCAAAATGAACTGAATAACATATTCAGTCGAAATAAGCTGACGTAGGGGAATCAGTGGCACCAACTAAAAAAAACCATGAGCCCGTAGCCTATGTACTTATATTTATTTATAAAAAAGTTTTTATACATGTACAAGAATTAACATATAAGTATATTTTATTGAAGAAAAAATATAAAACATAAAATTGAACATTAATACACACTTATATTTATTTATAAACGAGTTTTATACATAACAGAGTTTTATTAGAGCCACCATTTTACAAATATACACACACTCAAATAAAGTAGAAATTATAATAACTATTTTTAAAATATTACATACACTACTAATACTACTACTATTAAGACCACTACAGTAATATAAATATTATATTTTTTGTTTCTTATTAAATCCAAAAGGTTTTGAATTATGTTCACTGTATTTTCTTTTAAGATATACTGGTTGATAAGTTTTTATTTGTTCTCGACTCATTACTCGCCATTGATTGGTACGAATGAATTTATTTGGATATTTTAAAACTATTGGATCTGTGTATTCTGTGACCAAACGAATTAAAGTATCAAAATTAACAATATTTTCAGTGCTAATATTTATTGTTATACCTTTTACTTTATACTCTGTTTTAAGATTATTTTTAACTCGGTTACGAAAAGAATAGTGCTTTGGCCCGCCAGATACAAATGTGTCAATGTAAGAAAGTTTACCGTATTTTTCAAGTTCATTTGTCATATCACCCAGATATATTCCATGCGTAGGCATCCATTCATTTCGTTTATGTGTATAAATAATACTGTCTGTGTCACAATAAAGAACACGAGTGTTAAGTTTATTTAGATATTTGTAAAGGTGAATTCGTGCCAACGCAGTAGTGTAAGTTGCAATAAAAATGTTTGTGGTAGGTGATGGTTGCAAATTTTTTTCATTTTCTTTCCACGTAATGTACATAATGTCGTCGTTGATGGGTATCGATGAAATAATTTCATAATTTGGGTTACAGAAATACGTAACAAGTTCTTCGTACGTGGAAATGATTTTAGTGTGTGTTATATCTTCTCTCATCCCAAAACGACCCCATAAACTATTTAATTGTAATTTTGATACAGATCTTAAACCAGGATTATATTAAATATTCTCTTTATCTAATTGTATACCCTCTCTATCAAAGAAATCTTTAATATATTTAGTTTTTAATATTTCATTATTGTGACATTCGGTTGGCCAATCACTTGCCTCTTGTTTAATTTTTAGAAATTTATTGACATAATCAACAGTTGATTCAAATCGTAAATTTATGGTATCACCGCCTGTATTATACAAATCATCGTCTCGATGTTGTGGAAAACAAGTTTTGCAACCATGAAACTAGCACCCATAATATTCGAAAATTATTTTTCTATCATCAATTTCTGTATAGCCATCTACTTTAAACCCAAGCACAGTATGTTCATTTTTACGAAATGCATGCTGTATTTTAATATTACGAACCTTTTCCTCCCACAATAACCAAACTGTTGCCTCATAAGAGAAATTATTACTTTGACTACATCTGTATCCGGTTGTTGGGACAACAGCAATTGTATTTTCTGGTAAATAATTTTTCCTATAAGTATATAAACATGCACTAGATATAGTAATTGATCGTCTAAATATATCTACATTATTCTTTACCGACAGGCATGATTGTATGCGCTACAGATAACATAAGTTCTCCGTTAACGAGAAATGTCTTATTACTTTGCATTACACTTTCAATAGCATTCACAATAATACTATTGATAAATCCGAAAAATGTTTATAACTTATTCCAATAGGATTGTCCGGTGACGAGTCACTGTGAATTTCTAAACCGATTCGATCAAATGGTGCAATTTTCATATCATAAGAAAGATATTTTAGGATTTTATCAAACACAGAATTTAACCAATCCAAAGGATCAATGTCTGATGAATATTTGTCAATTGCAATAATAATTTCACGCCATGTAGATTTAAATTTTTTCATACTTCTTTGCCGAATATTTATAACTTTAAATAAATTTTTAGTATCATTAATATATTGTGTTGATGTTTGAGATTGTTGAGGCTGCTGTTGTTGAGATGTGGAGGACAATGACGTTGACTGTGTGTGCATTTCATGGTGGCCTGTAGTAGTTTGTGGTTTCACTGTTGGAAGTAAAATCTAATTAAGAAAAACTAATAATATAAAATTGTATGAAAGAATTTTTAACTCACATTATTTGATGGTTGTGTTACTGCAGACGGTCCTGGCTGTACTGCTGAAGATGGACCTGGTGTTGGATCGTTTTTCAATAATCTCTCACCAGCGGTTTCAGCTGATGTAAATTCAACTGTTCCCGGAGTTATTATTTTAAATTCTATCAATGAAGCTGCTTTACGACCTGAACCCATATCCTTCTGGCCTAAATAAATCAATGCCATATTTGCCGTTTCATTAAATTCGGTGATATCATTTGCTGTTAAATTTGAAAATCTTTCAGGTAAAAATACGCTGAATAATCCTAAGTCACATATGATTTTTGCACCGAATGATTTTGTTTTAACTTGTTTTAGGTAATTTATTTTATATGGTTGATTAACAATTAACTCCGGAATACGTTTGACTGGCTTATTGTAGGTTGTCATTTGACCAATTTCATTTAATGTATGCATTTTTATTGCTAGAAAAAATAAAATTGTTGTAAATAATTGAAATAGTTGTATACAAATTTAAAATTCTTACATTTTTGTTGTTGATGTTGTTTATTAAAGAAAAAATCCACACTTGGTGTCAACGACGTCAGCGGCAAGCAACACAAGTTTACAGCACTAATATTTCACGTACATATGAACAAAAGAGATAATATAAAATCATATATATATCATCTTAAAAAATCCTCTCTCTCTTTCTCTCTGTGTGTCACTGCCATGATGTAATTGTTTATTTCCCTTTATAATTGATAAGATATCGAAAATTGCAGACACAAAAAAATAAATATAATTGATTATTAGAACAGTACACGTGTGTGTGTTGTTTTATTTTATTTGCAAAGGAATGCTCTTAATAATAATTTCTCAGAATTAAACCTTAGCTGAAATATTATTGGCTATAATAAGATGATTTTTAATTGGTTAAAATAATAATTTATTTTATTGGTTGACATTTTTTAGTAAAAATAAAAACTCTATGAAATATATTATATATCTCAGTGTAAAGTGTGAATCCAAGTGGGCTGCGTATGTGACTCCTATAAAAGTTGTAGATCTTGAATCTGCAATACAAAGTCTAGAACAACGTTGCTATTGTTTGGCCAAGGATTATGATCACGAAATAGTGTACAAGAAAATCTATTTTGACAAGGAGCATGAAGAGAAACTTAATAAATTCTTCAGAGAACAAGCAGATTGTTATACTGAAGGAGAAATTATATGTGCGAGTTACCTCAATGGTGACATTAATATTGTTCAATTTCTCACTAAATTCAAAAGTATTGAGTTATTGCATGAACTTGACGACGATGAAATAAGGCAGTATTTAGACAAAGACGTTGAAGATTTTCTAGACTTTTTAAAATCACAAGTAGCAACTAAGAAAATCGAAAACAAAGAGGTAAATATATAAAATAAATTATGTATATTATAAAATATTTTTTTTTCTCTCTTTCTTTTTTCAGAATGTCAATAATCAATCCGATGGATAACAATGAATCTCGTTTGTTGTTACAACACATGTTTCAACTTGATAACGAATATAAACATATATTAACAGTAGGAATTTACCCAATAAATTTAGAAGTTGTTATAAAAATTGTAAATTGTAAAGCCAAAAATAATATTATATTTAATGTGTCTGACTGGTGCAATTTTGTACAATATATTCAAACTATTGTAACTAGTAGTAGTGAAGGCAATAACAACTCTCAAATTGAATTTTATGCTATAAAGAAAGATTATAAAATTCACGTAAAATGGCTGCAATATCAAATTTCATTAAATGAAACTACGTTAAATATCATATGTAAGATACAAGATAATATATTAGATGTATCAAACTATTTAAAATCTATAAATTTTATAAAGTTTTACAGAGATATTAATACTCAAGCCTATTTTACACCTGGAAATTCTCTTGATAACATAAAAAATCTACTCTCTAGTAGTAATAGCAATACTAGTAATAATATTCTAGTTATAATATATAAAGAAATGTTAACATTTTATTCCAACTTTATTATGGACGATTTAAAATCAAATATGTATTATGTACCTAGTAATTATAATGAATTTAAATACTTGTTAGAACCAAATAATAATTAAAAAATAAAATAAAATATGTGTATATATAAAAATGTATTTTTATTACAACTTACCTCTATCTGTTAAAATGAAAAAAAAAAAACAAAACAAAAAAATAAAATGGAATTACTAAATAATACACAAACTAATCATTTGCACTTTTTTCTTTATTTTATAATAATAATTGTGTGTCTGACATATAGACATTTGAAAAAAATAACAATAGATGAATACACGTTATAATATAATATTGTCATTCTTCTATCTGCACAACCAAGATTGCAATGTAAATGCATTTCTCAATGCACACGATGGGATTGTTGATGTTGTTGCTGCTGTTGCATCGCTTGACGTGTATAGTTTCTTATTAAATATAGGTCTATGATGAAAACAAGAATATTTTGATGTATACTCATTGTTAACTCTTAGTAATGGCGGCCGTTGATCGTACTCATCCTCGTCTTCTGATAAATCGACAATTGTGCACATTAAATTATTTACCAGTATCTTTTCCATATATTGTTTCTTAACATATCCTTTTAGATATATTTTACAATAATTAGAGGAAAATAATTTTTTAATAATATTCTGTGCTTCGTAATAATGTATATGACCGTCAGACCAGTATAGACCATGGTAATTATTTTGTAACCATATTATTTGCTTCCGGAATGTAGAACTAGTAATTTCGCCCCATGTGCACGGAGGTCGAATTAGCATGTGATGAATTATTGATCCATTTCTATTAATCAGGGCAAATTCTTTAGCCACAAAACGATTCTTATACAAATTGAAACCTTGGATATCAACTACAAACTCGTCCATTCTTGTGCCTTCACTCCGATAACTCAAATTGAACTGACGTTATTAATGTTTGAATTACATTGTTTTAACAACATTCGTCATTGTATTATATTCTACCACTCTATCTTGTAATATGATGCAATACGCACTTGTTTTATCTGGAAACGGTTCCTTTGATTCAATTTCAATTTGAATGTCTACAGGTGCAGACTTTATGGATTCATTTTGTCTTGAACAGTCAATGACAAAAATTGGGGCAATTGTTTTAAAGTTATTAACCCCTAGTAATGGTTCTCCATTTCCACTGATTCGTCCATAATATGATGCTTGGAAACGTGCATACATGTCATACATTAATGCATATTTATTCTTATTCATATCTAAATTCCAATTGTCATAGGGATAATATTCAGAATTTAAATATAACTTAACATTCGTTATGTTACAGTTATCAAAAATGGATGTATCTTTTTTAATGGAATTTTTTCTGTCCGTTTGTAGAACAAGTAATACAAATCGTGGTTTTTCCAGTTGAGCACTTGTTTTCACTGTCCAGGTGTGTTTATTAGTTGCAGGTAATAAGGGGTATTCATATGTTGACCAACTTCGAAAGTTTATGTATAAAGGTTTATTTCGATCAAGTAATTTCAGCAATGCTAAACGTTCTGGATTTGCAACGTACACATATGGAACGCACCACTTTATTTTTGTAAGCTTAACATTTACATTATACTCTTCGTCTGATGTAGTAATTAAAGCATCATTGTCTGATTTTGATCGTACCAATATTAGTTCTTGACGGGCATTCATGATAATTTTATTGTAGTCTTCTGCAAATCCAAGTAGTGTTCTTAACGGTACACAAACATTGAAATTATTGTTTAAATAAATTGAATTTCTTGCATTCTCCATACTCCAGCCTGCATTTTCTAATGCTTTCACTTCGTTCTCTGTAAATGACGCATAGCCCTTCACAGTTGATGTTATGCCTAAACATTTTCTCTTGTCAATTTCAATGCCATTCAATTCATAACGTATTTCGTCAAATAAATACGATATTCCGTTGTTTATGAGTTTTATATTCTGGTCTGGAATTGGATTCTGTCCTGCTACTACAACTGCCTCCACTTTACCCTCTATGTAAATGAAACTTTGCGACGGTAATGTGTATATGTCCTGTTGTTGGATCGGTATACCTATTTCATCATTATTATTATAAGTCGATGTAACATACGGCTGATGAGAATGCCATGCTATGCGAGTAATTGACTCATCAAATGCAACTTCATTGCCGACAGCCAGAATGTCATCTGTCACAAATGTATTAGTATTCATCGTCGTATTTTATTTTTAAATTGTAACCCAACGATTTTAAAATATATTTTCTGCTTGTTGTTATTGTTGACGCGAATGAATCACTTCTGATCTTAGATTCACATGTATTATTATATTTATATGGATCTTGTTGTTGATCGTGTTCTTGTTTTAATAATAATAAGCGGTCTACCCCTCTTATTATTTTCCTCTTCTTCATGAATAGCATGTTATATTTGTCGAATGTGTAGTCTAACTGTCACGAGTTCGTCAAGGATATTAACCAAATTTCTATCTTGGTCTACCACTTTTATAGTTATATTGTCAATAGTATGGACTCGAAGTGGAAGATAAATAATATTTTTTGGTACTTCAACTATTTTGTATCCTGGCGGGACTATTGGTGTAAACTCGTGTATTGTATGTGATAAACGTCCATTCGTATACGAGCCTGTAGTTATATTGCATTCTATGTGAATTGTACTAACTTTAATAATTTGCACTGGCTGAGCAGATCTATGAAGTTTGTTCCCTTCAAGAGTTTGAGGCGTGAACCCCAGTAAATACCCCAAATTATTAGGTTTATTGAAATGTATCGGTTCACTACACAGTATCTCGCTCTGTAATGTATTATTATTTGCTTTCAACTAAAAATTAATATTGCTGGGCAGATTATTTTTTATGTATTTGTTTATATCTTTAATTTCATAAGAACCTACAGGAAGTGTTAAGACTGCGTCACCATAATAAAAACAATTATTGGTCTTATCAATGTTCGGTATAGAATTATACGTTTGAAATAAAATTAAACCCAATGCATAATCATTGTCTTTTTTCAATTCGATTGACGGAAAAAAATTTGAACTTAGCAATGAGCTGTGTCCATTTAAAGTTACTGTTATCGACATCTTGTGCATGCGCGTTTCTCACTCACCGTTTATATTGGGAATACTAACATTATTCATCTATATAACTCTGTTTTTATTCAAAAGAAATTTTAAACAAAGATGTCCACATATTACAGTATTAGGTGACTGTTCACTATTATAATTATAATGAATATTATATTTGCCGAGGTACTTCATTATCTCTACAGGTGGTTGTAAATTACCTATGCTATCAAAGTAGATTACATTTTTACCACGTTTCTTATAAGCAACCCAATGAGTCCCACTACCTATATCACTATCTAAATTTACAATGGCAGATTCATTGTATTTTGGTCGCCGCGGTAATGTATTGCGCATGTAAACATTTCGAAAATATGGAATATTATAATATTTAGCATATGTAATTAAATCCACGGTACTCAGTGGTACGTTCGGCAAATTTAATGGTTTTTTGGATACGGTGAAAGATACAAACCATAACCTTTATTTGTGGGCGTTACTTCAAGGCCTTTTCCTATAGCAATAGCTTCCATAGTACGATTGTGATGTTTATTTTCATCTAGTTGTTTTTTAGCATCTTTTGCTTTAAGTACAGCGTTAGCAATGCTAGCTGCTCCACCTGATAACGCGCCAAGTGCTGACAGTCCCGCAAAAATAGGGATCAAAGGCAAAATGCCTCCTACTTTAGGCAGTGGTATAACACGCTTAGTTGTCGGTAGTAGTAGTTTATGTGATTTGTATTTTTTAACTTCACGTTTGGCAGCTCTGAGCGCAGTTTTAATGACACTTCGTGCTGTTACATTGTCAATATTTGAATTTAACTTCTTTTTTGATTTTATTGCAGATTTTGCGATTTTAATTACATTTTTGAATGTTGGTCTTTTTCTATTTACCACTTTGAGCCCCATACCTAATTTACGTTTTATTTTCATTGTATTAGCCACAGCAAATGCTGATAATTTCTCTCCAGTCGAAGAATCACGCGCAAATACACGTTCCAAAGCTTTCTTTTCTAATACACTATCAGCGTCGTGGCGACGTGTTAAATTATCTTTATTTTCAGAGTATACTATATCGTGTTCCTTGCAATATTCATCCAACTTGTTTATCCCTTGATCGCCACGTTTTACACGTTTACTAAGTTTAGTACCAGGCCCACAATATTGATAGCCGGGTATGTGTAATTCAACAGGAAGACGATTGATTATTGAATTCACCAAACCACTGCCAGTATTATATCGAGATCTTGACATTTCAATAGTCAGTAACAAACTAAAATAAAATATAAATGATTATATAGTTATATATGTAAATATAAATGTTGACACTGGAATAAATTTTTGTCAGTATGTGTAGAGCAATGAAGATAGTTAAACAACCTATATCATTAAAAGTTCAAAATATAGATCCATATGAATCTATTTTTGATGATAAAGCAGATTCTTATAGAAGACACAGTTCCTTATTTCCAAATACATTAAGATGTATTATATGCGGACCGTCGAATTGTGGAAAAACGAATGTTATGTTAAGTCTTATCACTGACACAAATGGATTGAAATTTGAAAACATATATCTATACTCAAAAACACCGTATCAATCAAAATATATTCTATTAGAGAAAATATTGGAACAAATTCCGAACATTGGTTATAATTGTTTCAGTGGCAGTGAAAATATAGTGAAACCTCAAACAGCAAAACCAAACTCACTCATTATATTCGACGATGTTGTATGTGACAAACAAAATATTATTCGCGAATATTTTAGCATGGGTCGACATAGTCTAGTTGATTCATTTTATTTATGTCAAACATACGCCCATATACCGAAACATTTAATTCGAGACAACACAAATTTTCTAATACTCTTCAAACAAGATGACATGAATCTACATCATATATATAATGATCATGTCAATACAGATATGACATTTCAAAAATTTAAGGATTTATGTTCTCTTTGTTGGAAAGATAATAATTACGATTTTGTAGTAATAAGCAAGGATGAGAACTTAAATAAGGGTCGATACCGCAAAGGTTTTGACTCATACATAAGTGTGAATCATTAGTATATTTTTTAGTATCACTGCGGAGCTATAACACGAGTAGAGAGAGAGAGAGAGAGAGAGAGAGAGAAAGAGAGCAAAATGAAAAAAATAAGAAGAATATAAAAAATACAGGTCAAAATAGTAAATTAAAATTACCTAACAATGAGAAACTCATCCTGGATCTAGAGAAAACAGCTAACAACATCCGGCGTAAATACAACAATATAAAACGAAATAAAGTCAGTACGAACAATGCTTTAATGCAACGATTTAAGCCAATTCTGGATCCATTAAACAGCGTCATTGCTAAAATGGAGCCTGCTGTTGTTGTGGATAGTAATAAAGTTAAAAATGAAGAAATCAAAAAATTTTCGCCACCCTTTGACGTCTTACGTCAGTCAGCAACTGGCCAAGAAACTATTGAACAATATCTACATGATTATGTCGGCCCAATTATGAGAGATTATATAAAACAATTAATTTATACCAACGGTAAAAACAGACAATTAGATCTGAGATATGGAATCAGACGTATTGGCGACAATTTTAAAATAGGTGATGCATACATTTCGTTGAACAATAATAATGACATTATCACTATACATGACAAAGAATATAAAGTTACACCAGGGCTTGCACAGCTGTTGTTTCTTGCTAATCCAGTGGATTTTACTCAAGATGACTTGGTTATTTATAAAAATATAATTATAAATACAAATGCAACCAAATCTAATTATTTACCGTTTGGTAAAATTGTGAAGAATAACAAGTATAAGAGAATAATAGAATCACAGTCAGCGGTAACTGGTAGCGGAGGGAGTAATTTGCTATCTGCTTCTAACAATTCTCTTGAATATAAATATTGGAACGATATTAATGAGTTAGTAGATCGTTTATATTTACTTCATTCCGCACGGGCAAGTGGACACACAGGCCTAAACAACGAAATTGCAGCCATCGAAGAAGAATTAAGGGAAGAGAATATTATTGAATAAAAACTCATTCTTATCATGTCTATTTATAAGTTTGGACGTTATTTAAATTCAAGTACATCATTCGTCGCCGGGGGCGGCGGAGGTGGTGGTGGTGGCGGCGGTAAACTTCCATTTTCATTGAGCTATGATGGTAACATTAATTTCAAAAATAAACGTTTGTTTAATGTTGACCTTCCACGCTCGGATACAGATGTGACTACCAAAAAGTATGTTGACATTTTAATCAAAACATTGAGTCATCAGCTAACAGAAGATTTGAGAACAGTTCGAGATAGTGTTGCTATTTTAATTCAGAAGTTAGAACATGAGACACGAGAAGTAATTAAAAAAATTACTATAGTCGAGGATAGTCAATCTATGAAGAATATAGAATTAGCTGCACTAATTACTGAACAATTTGACAATAAACTTAAGTATGTAAATAAGGAGATACAAGAATTTCGAACAGTTGCAAGAGATCTTGCGGCTCTAAAAGAACAAATGGCTTATTTTATAAGTACACAAGACACATCATAATGAAAAGTGACAATATTAAAAAATCACTGACTAACGAACTACATAGGCCTGCTCGTCGCCATTTTCCACGACGTCAAGTTATACTACAAGGTTTTGACAATTTGTGGCAGGCGGATTTAGTGGACATGACAGCGTACGCTAGTTTCAATAACAACTGCAAATTTTTGCTCACAGTTATAGATGCATATTCTAAATATGCGTGGGCTGTACCCGTTACAACGAAATCTGGGTTGGAAGTTACCGCAGCAATGAATACAATTTTTAGCAACGGACATCGAAAACCACGAAATTTACAAACAGACGACGGGAAAGAATTTTTCAATCAGCATTTTAAGAAATTAATACAAAAACACGACATTAATCACTATTCAACGTTTTCACATTTGAAAGCTAGCATTGTAGAACGATGGAATCGAACACTAAAGGAAAAATGTGGCGTGAATTCAGTTTTCAAGGATCGTATAAATGGCTAAATATTATAAAGCGTATTGTGAAAGAATATAATAATTCTAAACATCGCACTATACAAATGAAGCCTATTACTGTTATGCCATCAACACATATAGCAGCATACAGAAAAAATGCAAATATGATTTTAAGTCGACTGAAGCCGGCACTGTTTAAAATAAGCGATCAAGTACGTATCAGTAAATATAAACATGCATTTGAGAAAGGATACACGCCAAATTGGACAACAGAAGTATTTAAAGTGGCCAGTGTTAAGCACACAATACCAGTAACTTATATATTAGAAGACTTGCAAGGAAATCCCGTTGAAGGTGGTTTCTATCAAGAAGAACTGCAGAAAACAAAATATCCCGACAGCTATCTTGTGGAGAAAATTCTGAAACGTCGAAAGAATGAGTACTTTGTTAAATGGCTAGGATTTGATCATCAGTTTAATTCTTGGATACCAAAAGAAAACTTTTTATAAATAGAAATTATTATGTACGTTTGTTTTGTATGAAGAAAAAATACAATATTATATGTGAAATCTTTTTTATAAAATATAAGTGTTTAATAATGTACAATTTTATAATGTTCTGTTCAATAAAAAATATACTTTCATGTTAATTCTACAAACGTATTTTCTCTTGTATATCAAGTATCATTCATTGCACTAAAAAAAAACAATAAACGATAACGAGCACAAACCAAATATTACTTATATATATACACACACCGCTGCATTCAGTGGCGGCACATTTAAAGGTAATCTCTTTTTTATTATTATTATTATTAACTCTTATAACGTATTCTATTCATCAAATATCCCACCACCCCCGTCACGAGATCTGCAAATGCGAGATCAACATTGCCAATTCACTACACAATACTAACTTACAAGATCTATCAATAGAGCCCACCGCGAACACAGCGCACGTCTATGGCAGTTGTTTAGAGTGGACGAAGAGGCAGATATCTTTGTCATACACGAGGGATTCCGTCTTTGTCTTTGCCTTGACTTTTATATATGTCTGTCTCTCTCGCACTCCATAGGTGTCTGGCTATCGGCGCCTATTTACTACTTTCAAAATAGTTATTTTTCATTCTAGATTGCGAAATGTTACTTTTGCATTCGAGAATGCAAAAGCATTTCGCAATCGAGTATCAAACAACGTTTTTTCGAAAACTATGTCCCAAAATTAGTAATAATGTAATGAAAAAATGTTGACGTTTATGATTAATTAATGTGACATCTAATGTCTCCATGAAAACAATGTATGTAATATAACTGCTATCAAATCTGGTATTCTCTGACCAGCAATTGGCAGCTGGTTGGCATTAGAAACCAAACAAACGTTCTAATTTTTTTCTGCGATTTATTGGGATTCGCATTGCATTTCTCAAGAAACTATTCCAGTACACCAGTTAGCTTCCTCAAGTGGGATAAATATGAATAATTGCTCAATTGGAACATTAAATATAAATTTTGTTAAAGAATAGAAGTATTGTTTCTCAGCAAAAAAATAAAGTGACAAATTTTATTAAATTGTGAGCCTTTCTTCTATCAAAAATTTGCATCCTGCATGCAAAAGTCTTTTGCGTTCTGTAGACAAAAAACACTCATTTCGCGTGTTGATAGTTGTCATGTAAATTTTAACTTTATATGACAGTTTTCGAAAAAATAAAATATTTTTGTTCTATAATCAGTATATCAAATTATATATGTCAGTTTTGTGCAGAGGTATAGAAACAACATGTATAATTGGTGGAGCAATTTGTTATAAATACTTTTTTCAAATATGATTTTAGAATTACTTGGTTCATCATATTCATCGTGAGTTCCGTGCTTTGCAGTTTGTCAATAATTGAAGTATGGAATAAATGGCAAGACAGCTCTGTGGCCATAGTGACGTCACCAATACAGGTGTCAATTTGGAAGATTCCTTTCCCAGCTGTCACGATTTGTCCCCTGGATAAAATTCGCCATAGCAAGTACGACTACTCCAAGACATTCAACAACAGGAAGGCATTAACAGGCGACGAGTAAGACTAATTCGTAATAATATAAATAAATATATCATCACGCCTTTTACCCATTACTGGGTGTGGCACTCTGTCATAGCAGATTTTAACATATTACGGCCCTTAACGATTAAAATGGAGAAAAAGAAAGTAGTGAAAATAATTTAAAAAAAATAAATAAATATATCATCACGCCTTTTACCCATTATTTGGCGTGACACTCTGTCATAGCAGATTTTGATAAGTGATATATTTCTTCGCGTAAAGCCGTTTAATCTCGGCCCCCAAACATGTTAGTGGAAGGGGAGCCACAGGGATAGATTTAAATTGGTGAAAATTGTTTGTCGGCTGTGGGGATGGAACCAGGGTTCTCAAGATCCACAGGCCGACTCGATACCATAGAGCCACTTACCCCATAAAATAATTTATAACATGTAAATGAAATATAAAGTAGCGGGAATGCTGATTCATAATAAAATAGTATATCACTAGAAAGCAATACAACAATGTAAAAAGAGTTTATTTAATTTTTAGACTTTTTAAATTTTTCTTAAATAATATCAAAAGTTATCGTTTAAAATTAATCATACATACAGGGTGGTGTAATAAAAGACGCACCATAACGTTTTTAATGCTAGTTTTAAAGTATTCAATTATTGGCGTCCTTAATTATTTTACATAAAAAACTAATATTTTACTTTACCTGCAACCGGAAAATTAACGCAAATGTTTATTGGAAATTTTCTTATAATAACAAAACAAATGGTCCAATTAAAAGTTATTATTTTTATCTGCCATTATTATAATAAATAACTTTTTTATGTATTAAATCAAATAAAATCTTAATTCATATAATATTTGTTTTGTTATTTCATTTTAAGAAAATTACCGATAAACATTTCCGTCATTTTTCCGGTTCCAGGAAAAGTGGCAAAAATGCAGCCTACAATAAACTATATAACTTTTTTGATGTAAAATAATTATTAAAAATATTAAATAAATAAAAGGCTTCAGAATAAAATGTTTATTTTTTTTAAACATTAATTTTTCGGACGTTTCGAGCATAAATATTTGCTCATCATCAGCTCCTTAAAATATAAATACGATAATTATAATATAAAACTAGCAAATTAATCAAAATGTCAAACCTTTAAAAAATATAAAACAATATTTATAAAATGTCAATAATAACAAAAAAGAAAAAAGATATATATGAAAAATAAAAATAGAAAAAAACAAAAAGTAATAAATAATTAAAATAAAATATAAAAAAATAAATTGTTAAATTCCCTAAAAATTTTTGAGCATATTTTAAATTATTATACGCATCAATTTGATAATTAATCGAGGTATCATGGTGTAAATTTATATGTAACGTTTCTAAAATAAGTCTATGCTTTTTATTTTCCATAACATCAACAATTTTGGCTTTGGAAAAATTAAAAATATGTCCAGTAAAATAATTGTGTAAACCAAGAATTGAACAATTCAAAATTAGCATTGAAAATGCTTTAATAAATAATAAATCTATTGTTAAAATTCCAGATTAAAACAATTTTGGGACGTGTCTTTAATGTGTGACCAGAGATGTGCATCTACGTGTAATCTTTAATTGTCTACATCTACACGTAGACAATACGTCGACAATTTTAGCGACGTAGACAATGTAAACAATGTAGATAATGTATCTGACAGTTGTAAAATTCAACATAACCTAAATTTATTCCTTTGTAACTATTACATGTATTCGTATTCATGAGCTCGGGTCATTATCGGTCTTTATATAATAAAACTAATAAAGCAAGTGCTCGTACATTACTAGACGAATGCCTGTCTTGGGTCTTGGGCGAACTGTAATATTTTTAAAATCGATCAACGCGCCATCTCACCAGACAGAGTTTTCTTTGGCGCTATTTTTAACAGTAACCAGTTGACAAATTTTGAACGTTTTGCCCTGCACAACTAGTTTTTTTTCATGTAATCCCTAGATTAAAAATAAAATCTCTAACAACATTTAAAATTCTCTAGTTCTAGGGATAAAATTTCTAATCTGACTTAAGTGAACACAGGTGTTTTCTTTGTCTACATAGTCTACATTGTTTACATGAAAAATGAAGACGTAGACTACTTGATTGTTTACACGTAGAGAATGGCGTAGATTACTTGCAGTAGACTACAAGCACATCCCTGTGTGTGACCTACACGCAGTTAAAAAGGCAAATGCTGACAGCATCACGGACGAAGACGTCATTCTAAATATGAAGGAGGTAGGACTGCCAACTGTCAAATGACACAAAATACTCAGATTGACACGTGGAATATGTTTCAGGTTGCACCAGATGTCGACGATACGATTCGGGACATAAGTTGGAAAGATGATGTATATAACCTGATAGCGGATCATCCGTTCATTACGCAGGGCACTGCAGAAGGAGTTTGCTTTACTTTCAATTCGTTTGGAAAAAGCGACTTGTATACTGAGACTGTGTAAGGAAGATTCTGTTATATATATACCGGGTGTCTACTTTTTTCCGAGCATAGGAAATTCAATGTTAAAATTTTGATTTAGCGATATCTCTTTACCTAGTAATTTTAGAACAAAATTGTACGGAAGAAAAATATTCAGAATGAAAAACTGCATTCATAGAGTATAAGTTTGTTGTTCAATTGTTTCTTATATCCGAGTTAGAATCAAAAGAAAATACACGCTTTAAAGCAATTATCAGAGTGCCATGAGAAATAAAACAAATTAGATACCTAACTTAATAATAGGTATTTATTTGTCTAGATTATGTAGAAAAACAAAAATAAAAGTTGCTACAATTAATTTTATTATTAAATAAAATGCTCGAATAAATAAATAAATAAATAATTTAGAGTAAGCTTCCAATTCTGGTCCAATACGTCAAATAATGTCAGACACAACAAACAAATTATTGTTTTATAAAAAATATAAAGTAAACCCTTGACTATGTTTCACAAAATTCAGCCTCCAAGTCACCTAATAAGAGCGAAACGCGTCTATGGTTACTAATTGTGCTGGCCAGCCTCTGACGATGCCCTCATAAGGTGATTTGGAGGCTGAATTTTGTGAAACATAGCCAAGTGTTTACTTTATATTTTTTATTAAACCTTGTTTCACCAAGTGTTGGATGACAATTAATTTTGTCTTTGTTGTTAATTATTGTTTTATTTCTCATCTATCCGTCAGTACGGTGGTGTGGTGTGTGTAGTAAGTCAGTATTTAGTTTTTCTTTTGTATAAAGAAAATAGTAGTCTCGTTTAATTGGTACATCCTGTATTTATACACAATTTTGTAACATTAGAATGGACAGCTCAGCATACATAGAACACGACAGAAAACATAGTGGGTGGAGCATTGAAGACGGATACCCTAATGACGAGGAAGCATATCCAGACCGAATCGCTCAAGCTGGAGCAGCTAATTCCTTGAACATCAAACTGCACTCGCTTATATACGACCGAGATTTTGCTTGTGGAGACACAGTCTCTGGTTATAAGGTGCGTATATACCTTACATACGAGGTGCTACCCAAAACTTCCCGAACTCATTTTTACTTCCTTGTAAAGGAAGTATTGTAATCGCAAAAATTTTCGGTTTTGAGATTTCAGCGGAAATACGAATTTTGAGCATCCCTGATTCCATTTTGACTAATTTCGTCGTGACGTCTGTACGTACGTATGAATTTCGCATAACTCAAAAACGGTAAGCCGTAGAAAATTGAGATTTTGTAATTAGAATTGTTATAACATCTAGTTGTGCTCCTCTCCGTTTTGGGGATAACTTCCGGAAGTGGTACTTTACTTGGATAATAGATTTTAATGAAAAACTATATTCAAATATAATCCAAAACTTTTCAAATTTGGCATATAAGACTACTATATCAATGCAAATAACATAATAGGTTTTGGTTAAAATAGACTAACCGGAAGTGATGAAGCTGCTAATAGGTTTCCATGAAAAAAAATGGTATTATTTTAATTTTAGAAATAAATAAAATAAATAAATATATCATCACGCCATTTACCCATTACTGGGTGTGGCACTCTGCCTAAACAGATCTCGGTAAGTGATATATTTTTTCGCGTGAAGTACGGTTACCAATCGTCAAATCACGGCCCTCAAAGATATTAGTGGAGAGGGAGCCACAGGGGTAGATTTAAATTGGGGAAAATTGAAACAAATGCTGCAAATAAAAGTTTTAGAGAATTAAATTCTGCGTCTAGCACATTAAGAATTTTTAAATTAGCCTTTTGTATAAGCGAGATATCTAAATTTAAATATTATATATTTTTGAATGGGGTAGGTGGCTCAGTGGTATCGAGTCGGCCTGTGGATCTTGAGAACCCTGGTTCGATCACCACAGCCGACAAACAATTTTCACCAATTTAAAAAATCTACCCCTGTGGCTCCTCCACCACTAATATCTTTGGAGGCCGTGATTCGACGGCTGGTAACCGCACTTCACGCGAAAAAATATATCACTTACCGAGATCTGCTTAGGCAGAGTGCCACACCCAGTGATGGGTAAAAGGCGTGATGATATATTTATTTATTTTTATATATATTTTTGGTTTTTTTTAAATTAAGTTTGCTATGGATTGGCACAAAAAATACAAAAAATAAAAGAGTTAATGTCAAATATGTGCAATTAAAAAAATATCTATAGTTTAATACGCGTACAAGGAAGTCATGTGGTGTCCACATCAGATTTTTTATTTTAAACTTCTAACCAACAAAATATCACCTTTAAGATAATTCCCACCTACAGTTATATATTTATCCAACACCCACTACTTATAAAGTCATTATTGTTGTCATTTTAGATTAGTAAAGTGGCTTATAAGTCACACGTGAGTTATAAGTCATAAGTCACGCATAAATTATGACTTGTAACTCACTGTTGAGTTTAAATAAAACAAAGTTGAAAAAAGGTTGCAGCTGTAGTATTCGAAATGGAAGACGAGAATTTTATTCCCGAAATAATCATTAAGGAAGCGGAAAAAGCGGTTGTTGATATTTGACCAAAAAAGTCTAGAACTTCCTATGAAAAACACTTTCATTTATACCTTTGACGTTTCTAGTTGTCATCCAGTCTTCAAACATATGTAATTCTTTTTCATAGGAACTTCTAGACTTTTTTGGTAAAATATCAACAACCGCTTCTTCCGCTTCCTTAAAGATTATTTCGGAATAAAATTCTCGTCTTCGATTTCGAATACTACAGCTGCAACCTTTTTTCAACTTTGTTTATTTAAAAAAATTGAGTAACCTAGACAACAAAACAAGAAAGTATGGCTAACTAGAATATTATTTGAAATGTAGATAATTGTGTCAAAATTTATATTTTAATGTCTTAATTGTAGTTGTTGGATAAAATTTCGTATGCCACTCGTGTGGTATCGAGTCGGCCTGTGGATCTGGAGAACCCTGGTTCGATCCCCACAGCCGACAAACAATTTTCACCAATTTAAAAAATCTACCCCTGTGGCTCCTCCACCACTAACATCTTTGGTGGCCGTGATCTGACGGCTGGTAACCGCACTTCACACGAAAAAATATATCACTTACCGAGATCTGCTTAGGCAGAGTGCCACACCCAGTGATGGGTAAAAGGCGTGATGATATATTTATTTTATTTTATTTAGAAAATTATTCCCCTCGGCCTGCGGCCTCGTGGACTAATATTTTCTTGCGTGACTTATTTGTAATATAACACACTTGCACCATAAATAACTATTATTCCATTTTTTTTCCACTGTTCAATAGTTATGTGTGTATTAAGAGCGTAAAGTGATTCTTTGTTACTCGAACACGGTAATTGCAGCGCGAGCCGAAGGCGAGAGCTGCAATAGTGTAAGAGGAACAAAGACACTTGACGCTTGTGATACACACATCATTTTTTCTACGATTACATCTTAAAATTATTAAAAAACGTATGCGTACTGAAAATAAATTCATTCTGTCAACTGGCAATATGACAAGTTTCTATTTTGTTTGTATCCCTGGTAACTATTGAAATAAGCGCGTGTTTAATATCTTTTTCTCGCGTTGCCATTAGAAACGCGCGCATTTAACGTCTTTTTCGCGCGTTGCCATTGGAGACGCGCAACAAAGATATTTTTCGATTGTTCCACAGAAAACGTCAACTTTCCGATGACAAATGAGAGCGTAATTGTCAACTTTTCATAGCAATCGTAGAAAAAACACTTTCTGTAGTAATTTTTTTCAATAGCGCTTGGGACCTCCTTCGATATAGTAAATATTTATTTATTTATCTTACGCTGTACAACAAAAACTTAATCCCAATTACAGTATAGAGTCCGCACTCATCCGCAGAGTAGTAGTTCATTTTTAGCTTGAGTGAGATATCATCTTATATCATAAAATTTAAAATGAGAATGTTGCAACAAAGTTATGCCTATGGCACACTGGTCGAAGAGCATCAATGAGTTCTTCAATGAAACAACAGAACGCACCCGTCATCGACGAAAAATAAAAGCTTCTAAAGTTGAGAAAAAAAAACTAAATTTCAAAAATATGCTAATGTGAAATGAGACACAAAAGATACGAGTGAAATGAGATACGTTCGTTTCATCGATGAGCTCTTCGATGGAAATAGAGGAGCCTCTAATTTTCGTCGACGACGGGTGCGTTCTGTTATTTCATCGAAGAGCTCATCGATGCTCTTCTACGCTCTTCGACCAGTGTGCCATAGACATAATAATGGAATCAGACATAATATATAAATAAATTTCTAGATTCTTCTGCACAACCCGGTAGAGACTCCCAGAGTCACTCAACAATTCTTTCTGGCACCAACTAATAAACAAGTGAATTTAGCAGTTGTGCCCATCATTGAGTCAGCATCCAAAGAGTTGAAGAAGATTCCAGTCAATGCCAGAAATTGTTATTTCAACGAAGAGAAGAAACTAAGATTTTACAAAGTTTACACGAAAAACAACTGTGATTTTGAATGTTTGCTGAATGTCACAATGATATTTTGTGCCTGTTTGCCATTCTTTGCTCCACGTAAGTAATCATTATTAAATAAATATATCATCACGCCTTTTACCCATTTCTGGGCGTGGCACTCTACCTAAGCAGATCTCGGTAAGTGATATATTTTTTCGCGTGAAGTGCGGTTACCAGCCGTCAAATCACGGCCCTCAAAGATATTAGTGGAGGGGATACCACAGGGGTAGATTTAAAATGGTGAAAATTGTTTGTCGGCTGTAGGGATTGAACCAGGGTTCTCAAGATCCACCACTGAGCCACCTACCCCATTATAATCAGTAATCATTATAAATGCTTTAATTATTTATTTATTTTTCTACTTCCGTTAGGAAATAGACGTTTTATTTCACTTATTTGAGTTAGGTAATGAACTGCATTATTTAACTAGTGAAATAATGAGGTAACATAGCAACATATTTCTTGGTAGACGAATGCTGATGTGTTATTCTTTTATTTTTTGAATTTATAACTGTCATTAATATGTCAAAATTTCATAATTTCAAAAACGCTCTTTCGTATTTATTAGAACGGAAGTAGAAAAAATATTGTATTTAACTAGTAAGGAAATGAAGGTTATTACCTTACTTATGTGTTTCCTTACTAGTTTCATAAATTGCTATTATGTTACGGTGTACAACAGGAACTTAAGCCCAATTACAATACAGGGTCCGCACTCACCGAGCTGCAGTGTGGTAGTTTTATATAATTTTTAGCTTGAGTGCGATTCGAACTCGGGATCTCCGGATTCGAATTCCGTATCGCTATCCACACCACCGTACTGATGGACATTATCTTACAAATACTAGTGACGTAGCTAGAGCTTGGTTCCATTTGTTACGAATACTTAAATAAAAGAACAATAAATATATCATCACGCGTTTTGCTTATTACTGGGTGTGGCACTCTGCCGTAGCAGATTTCGGTAAGTGATATATTTAGATGTTCGTGGAGGGGGAGCCATAGAAGTAGTTTTAACAATAACGTTCTAATTAATCTATTAATTTACTTAATAACATTCTCAAAAAATATGTGGTTGGTGGCTCAGTGGTGGATCTTGAGAACCCTGGTTCGATCCCCACAGTCGACAAACAATTAAATCTACCCCTGTGGCTCCCCCTCCACTAACATCTTTGGGGGCCGTGATTTGACGGCACTTCACGCGCATAAATATATCACTTACCGAAATCTGCTTAAGGCAGAGTGCCACACCCAGTAATGGGTAAAAGGCGTGATGATATATTTATTTATTTATTTATAATTGGGATTAAGTACCTGTTGTGCAAACAAACAAATGAATAATTGATGCATGAATGTATTTCAGGTGACAATGCGACCAACATATGTGGGTTTCGTAGATCGTACTGTCAAATTGAGGCAAAAGGTGCGTTCAATATGTAAAATACACTGCTCAAAATTGTACCGAATTTTATTCAAATATTTGTAAAATACCGTAAGGTATTATTTTTCTTAGAAGTACTTGAATACAATTTATAGTTTTATATTTTATAAATATGTATTTATGAAGCTTTTTATTTATTTAATATGAAGTCATAATTTTGTATTAAATTTTTTCAATATCCCTGTACAAATTTGAGCAGCCAATCTTAAGAATTTTCTGTGAGTATCACATATAGATAAACGAGTATAATCACTTTCGTATATTCATCTTGTCAAAAACTGTCAAATTAACATCTAGAATGAATGAAATAACAAAAAAATACATCAAAAAGTATTGTCTTCCGGAGGCTATATCTTAAAAACTAAACAAGATATGAAGATGCGTTTAACGGCATTGAATTCCCCCTGTCCTACTTCACTTGTATACAAATTTTTATTTTCTAAGGGGCACCCCTTGAGTTTTTTCAAATTTTAGGTCAATTTTCTCAAAAATTCTTAATCATAGAATATTGTAACGAAAATTCATATACATATATATTTATTATAATAAAAACTGAAAAAAAACAATAACTTTTAATTCATGCATTTGATTTGTTATTTCATGGCACTAATAATTATAAGAAAATTACCGATAAAATATTCATTATTTTTCCGGTTTCAAGTAGAACAAATTTATAAATATTAATGTAAAAAAATGCAAAAACATTTCAAAACTAGCATTGAAAACACTATAGAGCGTCCTTCGTTTCATCACCCTGTATATTATCTTGTAATTATTTATACAGTGACAATCATGCAATATGAAAACTTGTTAAAGAAGAATAAAATTGATGAGAAAGTAAAGGCGGAACCAGCGTTCCAAGTCTTTCAACAGTGCGGTTGTTTGCCAGGATGTGCTTCCATCAACTATGATGGAGCTACTTCAGTCACTGACTTCTATCTAACGGAAGAAGCTTTTAATAAAACTAAATTTCTGGATATGGACATAAAGTTGAAGTAGGTATTAATAGCTGTATTCAGTTTGTAAGTATGATTCAATCACAACAGCTCAATGAGCTACCTCATATACAGGGTGTTTCACAACTTAGAGCAAAAAATTAAAGGGTATATTCTGTACGACGTGCTGATCATGAAACAAAAAGATTTTTTTTTAAATTCGAAAAATTATGGGTTGTTAACCTAAAACATTTTTTGTAGTACTGCACTGGATTCGCTTTCCTATTAAACACAAACAATGAAGTAGGTATCAACTACGAAAGAATAATTACACAATTCAATTATTAGCAGTTATTTAGAATATAATTTTATTTAATTAATAACTTTAACATAATCATCCACCTAGTGGCAGTGGCAACGAAAAATGTTAGACTGGGAAACATGGAAAATAGTTTTGCGATTTAAAAAAAAATCTTTTTGTTTCTTGATCAGCACGTCGTGCAGAATATACTCTTTAATTTTTTGCTCTAAGTTGTGAAACACCCTGTATAATGTCCGTCAGTACGGTGGTGTGGATAGCGATACGGAATTCGAATCTGGAGATTCCGAGTTCGAATCTCACTCAATCTAAAAATGAACTACCACACTGCGGCTCGGTGAGTGCGGACCCTGTACTGTAATTGCGATTAAATTCCGGTTGTACAGCGTAACATAAATAAATAATATCTATGGCTGGTAGCACAAGCTCTGTTTTTGTCTGTTTTAAGAGCTGTGTATTTGGGTGTTTTAGCTATCTCTAACATGTTAAAACCGTGCTCTTAGAACACCCAAAAACAGAGCTTGTGCTACCAGTGTATGTTATTAAAGATACTATTATAAAACTAGGCAGGAAAGAAAATTTGTTTGCGGATTATCGAATTGTGGTGCCTGATGACGTCACTTGTTACTCACGGCGTCGCGGTTCCAGATTGTACTAACTTTTGCAATTATATATGTTTCGCGCACTGAGTACCATTTAAATAAATATTATTATTTCTACGATTGCTATGAAAAGTTGACAATTACGCTCTCATTTGTCATCGTAAAGTTGACGTTTTCTGTGGAACAATCGAAAAATATCTTTTTTGCGCGTCTCCAATGGCAACGCGCGAAAAAGATATTAAATGTGTGCGTTTCCAATGGCAACCCGCGAAAAAGATATTAAATGAGCGCTTATTGCAATAGTTACCAGGGATACAAACAAAATAGAAACATGTCATATTGACAGTTGAGAGAATGAATTTATTTTCTGTACGTATACGTTTTTAAATAATTTTAAGATGCAATCGTAGAAAAACTTATGTGTATATCACGAGCGTAAAGTGTCTTTGTTCCTCTTGCACTATTGCAGCTCTCGCCTTCGGCTCGCGCTGCAATTACCGTGCTCGAGTAACAAAGATTCACTTTACACAAATAACTATTATTAATTCGAAATATTACTGTTCTGTTTGAAAAATATTAACTTGAAATTTTAAAAAATAATTACGGCTGTAATAATAGTTGTAAATGAATGAAACAAATTTGAAAGGGTTAAGTATACATTACTATATGTACCTAATCTGTAATTGCAGATCTTTGACTAGTTGCAAGCCGACAAATTAATACGATTAATGCAAGGTCAAATAATCTATTTTTAAACTTGTACTAAGTTGCATTTATAAAATGTACATTGTGTGATTAGATTAAAAATGAAAAATGTAATTTTAAAATATTTTACAAACCTTTAAACTCAGGAAAGCTTTGCTTTGCATGTCTAGGCTGGTAATGACAGAAACGTGAGTGTCTAGGTCCTTAGCAACATATAATACTGACTGAATATGTAAGTCAAATATTTATTTTAATTTAAAATATTTATTATTTGTTTACAAGTTTCACATCATTTTTAGTGCTTTACTAACAAAAAAATTAATTGAATTTATGCAAATATTTAATATTGTTTTGTATTCAAATGTATTAGTTATTTACGTAAAAAGTGAGGATAGTGTTCAATTACAGGATGAGTAGACAGCTTACGAATTCTGTACGACGCTTTACTGACGTGTTACGTATAACATTTTACCTGAAACTTATAAACAAATAATACATATTTTAAATTACTTTAAATTTGATTTACATATTCAGTCAGTATTTTATGTTGCTAAGTAACTAGACATTCACGTTTCTTTCATTACCTGCCTAGGAAAGCAATATGTTATTTTTCTGACTAGGTATGCAAAACAAAGCTTTCCTGAGTCTTAAAGCTCAGGCAAATGTTTATTTTCCTGCCAGTTTCAGGTAAAATATGTATTATTTGTTTATAAGTGTCAGGTAAAATGTTATACGTAACACGTCAGTAAAGCGTCGTACAGGATTCGTAAGCTATCTACTCATCGTGTAATTGAACACTTTCCTGACTTTTTACTTAAATAACTATTATTCTGTCTTTTATGAAACTAAGTATAATTGTAATTTATAAATTTGGCGTTTACAAACATTCGATTAATACTTAAAATTAATATCTTAATTTTGTCGGTATATATGCCAGCATTTTTTCACATAAAATTAGCAATAGTAATTGTAATTACAAATTAGCTAGCAGTATTGTCAGTGACGAAACACTCATACCATTTGTAAAATACCAATCATTTTAATTCTATTATATTTCTGTAGGGACCTGGAAACAACCAATTTAAAAGTATTTTTCAAAGACCCAAGCTTTTCATCGAGTGGACGCAGTGAAACTTTCGGACAAACAGATTTTCTAGCAAATGTTGGAGGTCTTCTAGGATTGTTCTTAGGTTTATCCGCGTCGTCGTTCATTGGACTCATCCATTTTGTTGTTATCAAGTTGTTTTGGTCGCAGTTAATTATGGGAAGCACTGATACTAACACTAGCATGAAAACTGACTGCGGTATCCAATGTAGATTTAAGGGACCAGGTATAAAACTTTGTAAAGATTATAATATGTTTGATAGTTTTTGGAAAATTTGTACACCCATAGTTAATTCGTTTCTATTGTGTCAATATCAAGCTGTTCAATTAAATAGGATAGCACGAACCCTTCAAGAATTCAATGAATATTTATCTTTCTCTGATGTATTTCTTTCGCTTTAACCGCATTCATAATTTCTTGGAGTTGTTCATTTGGTATTGTAATAAAATATATAAATAAATAAATTTTTTGGCATTATATAACTTCTGGAAGTGGTACTTTACTTGAAGCCTATACATACATCACGCTATATCCCATTAAATGGGGCGGTACGAACCCCTGAAACATTCATATACACGATACTCGTTTCGACCACATTAACACTTCCTCCATACGAAATCTTTCTTTCATCACAACCAAAATCCATCATCACGCAACAAACATCCATCCATTCGCTCCTGTACACCTGTTTCGTAAATCTTCACTTACGCCCACTTCTCTAACAACGAATCTATAAAGAAATGAAGGCAGCATCCCCTGCGCTTGTTTAAAAATACGTTTAACACAATTACAGTTACACACTGTATAGTAAAAACTGAAACCTATAATAGAATTTAATGAAAAACTATATTCATATATAATCCAAACCTTTTCAAATTTGGTATATAAGATTACTATCTCAATAGAAATAACATAATAGGATTTGGTTAAAATGGACTAACCGGAAGTGATGACATGAAGCTGCTAACAGTTGAAAAAAATGTTATTATTTTGATTTTATAAATAAATGCTGCAAATAAAAGTTTTAGAGAATTAAATTCTGCGTCTAGCACATTAAGAATTATTAAATTAGCATTTTGTATAAGCGAGATATCTAAATTTAAAAATTATATATTTCTTGTTTCTTGTAATTAAGTTTACTATGGATTAGAACAAAAAATAACAAATTTAATGTTAATGTAAAATTACGGCAAATATGTACAATAAAAAATGTAGCTATAGTATAATACGCGTACAAGGAAGGAAATTACACTGTTTTCAAAATAAACCGGACCTATAAAAATATACAAACAAGAATTATGTCTTTATATTTGATGCATTTTCTACTGGTTTTTCTTTACATTTTTCCTTGTTATATTGAATCAGCCTTTTCTTTTTTAATCCTTCTTTCCAATTTCTTTTTCGTTTCCCTCACCTTCAGCTCCTCTATCACTTTTTCCTTCCTCTGTTTCCATTTTCCGTTCCTCAAAGATTTTTTCAATATATTTTCATCCCATTGTTCCATATGCTCAAACCACATTCATTATAATACTGTTACTTATTATAATTTATTTGTTCTTTATTTTGTTTATAAATTACTTTGAGTAGTGAATTCTTATACAAAAAGACCAACAAACAGCAACTGTCTATATACAACTTTATTTACAATGTCACTACTTGTTGCCGAGACATAAGAATAAGTTATACGATAGCTAAAGTCTTTCCTGCTCGCCGCAGGATTTTCAGCGTACAGGAAATCCATTTAATTTCACTGCAAGCCACCATAATGTTACAAGGCGAGTAAGTTTTAGCTGTCTGATTATGGAAAATAATGCGGCATGTATTCCGCAAAGTTGAAAATGAATAATTTTGTTCGGAACAGATCTGCAAGTCTTGCAGCTCCATATTTCAGTACATATTGAATGTTCTGATGCTTTGCTTTTCTCTTCTTTTGATTTTGGATATTTTTCTGCTGGAATCAGAATAAAATTGTTATTATTAACCGTGTCCAAGATAAAATTATAATTCTTGTTTTTATTTATTTGTAAAATGCTGGTAATCTGATGAAAAATATTTTGTTACATTTTGACATTTTAAAAATTGATAGTCACATAATTTGTTTTTCGTAACACATGCACAAGAAACACGTTCTTATTCCCTAATTTTAGAGAGAGAAACACTGCTTTTCTCCCTAGGTAGGATGTTTCTCTCCCTAGGTAGCATGTTTCTCTCCCTAGAGACTACGATTATTAGCTGTTTGCGGCGTTTCCTAGGTAACTAGTTACGCAACCCATATTTGACATTTGTCCCGATAAGACAGTAATTTTTGTGCACTTGTTACGACAAGTATAATATGCTTCACGGCAGGGCGCGATTATCCCTTGTATGAAGTTGACAAACCTCGACTTCAGCCCTCGCTTACGTCTCGGTTTGCCAACTTCTCACGCGGGAATAATCGCTTGTTTCCCTCCCTTGATGCATAATAATGAGTCCCATCATTCCGTTGCAACAGTTTTTACACAGCCGTACTGCCGGTTTCTTTAGTCAGATTATTTAAGGCGTATAAGTGACTAGCTTATAGCGCCCGAGTGTGATAAATACATGTAACTGTATTTTTATATTTTACGACAAATCACACATTGTCGGCAGGCGGATTCGAACTGCCGAACCTTGGCTCGGGTGACGTCACAGTATGCTAAGAGATGTGCCTTAACACGCTCGGCCACCGCGCCTGCATAACATACTATAATAACTCTGTCATCTTCCTTCATTTGAGAAAAAGAAAGTGACATTTTCATCCCTAGGGAGCAAAATAAAATTATAACCATGGCAACTGGAAAACAAAGGCATGATTTGATATTTGCGACAGCTGAATGACATCAATAAAAAGAATAATAAATTTTATCTAAATTTACAATTTATTTACGAAAATTTAATTTACTGTTAAGAGTAGTAAAAATAGAATATTATAATACTAGTGAGAAGAAGGTTGGTGCACGAGTGATAGTACGAGTTTTGCAATGGCCCTTCCCCACGTGTGTTACATTTTTTAAACATTAAACATGAAAATTACATTTTAAAGTTTGCGATACAAGAAATTTAATAATTATTTTATGTAAATCAAAGGAGTTGTGCAAATGCAGTCAACATGTCAAATGACATTTCCCTCAATTGAGTTGTGATAGTAACCGTTTCCCTCACTAGTGAGGGAAGTTATTTACTTTCATCACTAGTAAAGGAAGCGGTTCTTATTACAACTAAATTAAGTGAAGTAAATGTCATTTTCAAAAGTAATGTTGAAATAAGTTGTATGTACACCTCGTGAAGAAAGTGTTACTTTTCCCTTAGGTGCTTTATATACCCCGGGAAATGAAACGATAGCTTCAGGAAGAAATCGGGTGATTTTTAAAATCAGCTTCAAACGTATGTAATTAGGTAATTATTTATTATAATTGACTATGAAAAATGTCACCAATTGTTCAATTTAGAAGGACTCATTTCAATGAAATAAAGGGAATTGTTTCAAATTGGTGAAAGTTATACGATTAAATGCTAAAACAATCAATTAGAGTCAAAATGATTAATTTCAAATTAATTAATAATTGACAACAAAAAATGTCTCACATTGCGATAAACTCAGACATGCTTATTATATCAATCTTTGTTTTTCACGGCACAATTTGATACCATTTTAAAATCACCCTATATAAATAACTATTGCAGGAACAACATGAGAATGCTCGAGGGGCATACCACTTGGTTTTGGCATATAAAGTTATTTAGAATATTTTGCATCTTCATTTATTAGTAAAAATAATTTTCACCAAATTAAATCTACCCCTGTGGCTCCCTCTCCTCTAACATCTTTGGGGGCCGTAACTAGTCGGCTTCACGCGAAGAAATATATCAATTACCGAGATCAGCTTACGGCAGAGTGCCACACCCAGTAATGGGTAAAAGGCGTGATGATATATTTATTTATTTTTATATTTATTAGTACTATACATAAATTATTCAATAAGTATATTTACCTCTTGAAGTTTGTTCTGTTGGATGTGCCTTCTGTTGTTTCGAGGCGTCTTTTTTTGACTTTTTTCTGACCATCGGTGATTTTTTTATAATTTTATCAAGTTTCTTTAGTACTTGAAATATATTCATATTTACTTAGATTCGACTGTTTAGTAATTGTACTGAAAAAAACAAACAAAAAATTATTGTAATTGAAATTCAAATTAGTCGATCGGTTAATCTGTTCAAATTACTTAATTTAATTAAGTAATGACAATAATATTTTTGTTTACAATCTAACAACCGGTCGAGATAAAGTAATAGATAACACATGTGACAGATAAGTGAACAAACATCATTATTATTAAATGACATTTTATACAAATATATCATCACGCCTTTTACCCATTACTGGGTGTGGCACTCTGCCGAAGCAGATCTGGGTAAGTGATATATTTCTTCGCGTGCAGCCGTCAAATCACGGCCCTCAAAGATGTTAGTGGAGGGGGAGCCACAGAGATAGATTTAATTGTTTGTCGGCTGTGGGGATCGATCCAGGGTTCTTAAGATACCACTGAGCCACCTACCCCATAATACAATTTGTAAAATTGATTTATAAAGAAAATTAAGTCAACACCCAATTTGAATGCAAAATTCTTTTAGCACTAGAATCAAAGAATTCTGGATTCAAATCCTGGCTCTGGCCAATTTTTTTATCTAAAATTTTTTCATCTACAAGTTGCCAATAACTACTGACAAAATAATTGAAACAATATCGCATCAGAAAATAGCATAATTATTATTTATCACGGCGATAGTTATTGCAAACTTTATCCGGGAACGTAACCAACAATTTATTTATTTATTTTGTTATTGTTACTTTCAAAAATATTAAAATAATTTGTACTATAATTTTGATGTTTTATTTAATTATTTATCAGTTGCATTGATAATTAATAAACTGGTATTTAACAACAAATTAGTTAATTGACAATATTAAATTGTTAACATGACTCACGAATTCAGTTTGTTAATTAGTTTAATTAAATATTTAAAGTTCCTACCTGTCATATTAACAATGTATAAATAATCACAATAATAATTGTATATTTGACACAAAACAAAAGCAGCACGTATCATAAGAGAGTTCCCTTACAATATACCCAGCCTGCTTTATAAATGTATGTAAATATATGAAAGTATGCATCATATTACAGGATGTGACATATTTCACGTCATCATATGGCGACTGCGGGTAAGGAAACTTGGAGATACATTAACTTACCTGACCTTAAAAAGAAAACTTGAAAATTTTCGTCACTCAAGAATTCATCAATTTTCGACCAAATTCAACCGAGTTATGACTGTCTGAATATTTGGTATTTTTGGTGCATTTTTTCCCCGAATTTATATTTCTCTTCGTAGCAACATTTAGAATTGAAAGTAACTACCATTTCTTTATATAAATAAATAAATATATCATCACGTCTTTTACCTATTACTGTGAAAGTGATATATTTTTTCGCGTGAAGTGCGGTTACCAGCCGTCAAATCACAGCCTCTAAAGATAATAGTAAAGGAAGAGCCACAGGGGTAGATTTTTTAAGTAAGTGTTTTATTTTTTTCAATAATTATAATCTCCGAAGGCGAGACCTGTAATAGTGTAAGAGGAATAAAGACACTTTACGCTCGAGATACACACATCATTTTTTCTACGATTGCATCTTAAAATTATTAAAAAACGTATCTGTACTGAAAATAAATTTGTTCTGTCAACTGTCAGTATAAGTTTATATTTTGTTTGTATCCCAGGTAACTATTAAAATAAGAGCGCATTCAATATCTATTTCGCGCGTTGCCATTGGAAACACGCGCATTTAACATCTTTTTCGCGCGTTGTCATTGGAGACGCGCGACAAAGATATTTTTCGTTTGTTCCACAAAAAAACATCAACTTTACGATGACAACTTTTCATAGCAATCGTACAAAAAGTACTTTTCTGTAACCACTAAACAATATCATAAAGTAGTTATGGTACAGTTGAACATAAAGTTATTTTAAAAATCTTATGAATTTAGTACACGACTATACATTATTGATAAAACTCAACTTATAATAAAATAAATAAATACAAATATATCACTGTTTCAAAATAAAAAGCATTATGTTAGAATTCAAATATAATTATAATATATTGTTAATGTATACAAATATACACATATATTTGCATGAAATAATAAATATAAAATAAATATAAAGACATTCATAAGCTCTAATAACTTCATGTAATTTCATATGTAGTTTCAAAGAAGTATTTCGTGTAAATTTCTTTTTACAAATTAAACATTAAAAATCTTTACTATCTTCATGTACTTTTATATGTATTTTCAAATTACTATTTCGTGCAAATTTCTTTTTACAAATTGGACATTCATAATCTTTAATACCTTCATGCATTTTCATATGGACTTGCAAATTTTGTTTTGTAATAAATTTCTTTTTGCAAATTGAACATTCATAATCGTAAATACCTTTATGCATTTTCATATGAACTGTCAAATTATTCTTTTGTATAAATTTCTTTTTGCAAATTGAACATTCATAATCGTAAATACCTTTATGCATTTTCATATGAACTGTCAAATTATTCTTTTGTATAAATTTCTTTTTGCAAATTGAACATTCATAATCGTAAATACCAGTATGTATTTTCGTATGTAATTTCAAATATTGTTTTTGTAAAAATTTCTTTTTGCAAATTAAACATCCGTAATCTTTAATATCTTCTTGTATTTTTAGATGTCTTTTCAACAGAGATTTTTGTGAATATTTCTTTTTGCATATTGAGCATTCGTAATCTTTAATACCTAAATGACATTTCAAATGATCCCTCAAGTAACTTTTCGTGCTTAATTTTTTATTACAAATTAAACATTCCACATCCGATAAAGTTTTAAGATGACCTTTCAAATGAATATAAAACTTTGATTTGTCTATAAACACTTCTTTACACACTGAACATTGAAGCTCTTGACTGTCTGTGTCTGTATTGGAATTAGTTTCATCCTTATCCAATGCATTGCTAACTTCACTAGTAACACTTGATCCACCATCTTGTTCACCATCAGATACAGACTCGCTGCGTATACAGACAAGTTGCTGGGCAAGTTCTCGGTTTGCGCTGTTTTTAGATGCAAGAGATTCTTCCTCGATGCCGATTTTATTTTCTACAACAATATTGCAATCAACTTGTTCTTCTGAAGACAGCAGTGCATCTTCATTTTCATTTGGAAGATTTAATTTGATAACAAAAACTTCATCGACATCCAATTCGTCTTTGACGACGGTGTAATTTGCTATTATAGATTTTTGATCTAACGCATTGATATCCTCATTAAGAACACTGAAACCACCATCTTGTTCATCATCTGATACTGATTCGATCTTCACAAGTTGCAGGTATTTACGAGATTCTTCTTTTATATCGATGTAATCATAAACCTCAATCTTCTGGTTATGTTGTTCTTCCCATGACATCAATGCATCTTCATTCTCTTCAATAATTGAATAAATGTTATTATCATGAGTTATCAGTTGTTCACAATTAATTACTCGGATTTGTAATTCGCTGGAACTCTGATCCGAGGTGGTGTTTCTTCCTTGCAATATTTTTATATAATCAGTCAAACGACTATAGTTGTTTAAACACTTTTTCTTAAAAGCGGAATAAGAGCGAAGCGTTGTGTGGCACGAGGAACAGATGTATACAGGATCCTTTGGATTCAAAATAGTCTGAAAGAAAAGAAAAATCATGAAAAATACATTATTTTTATTAACGTTTCGATCTATTTCAAATATCTACCGAGTTAAAATATAGGAGGGATTTTCTAGTGAGACTTAGTTGAAGAAGAAATATATATACAGCGACCTAGAGACATGCGTCCTGCACAAAAGATGTAGTTACTAGTTCATGCACGTAAATTTAAATTTCCATCACATCATATTTATTCTTTGTAAAAGAATTAAGTATACAATTCCTTAAAATTGGCAATACTGTTTTGACGTCATAAGTCTTTCGGAATCTATAATAGAGATAGTTTTACATACTTATAACGAGTTCCATAACTGAGAACTCAGAAATTAAGTAATGCATTAGTGATAGCATTGATTAGGTAGGAAGGAAAAGAAGCCTTTGTGTTAACATCAGCTTTGATTTTTAGTCAATAACGCTTTATTTCATATATTTATTTTATTTTATTTAATGTTTTTATTTTCAGAATATGGATCGTTCCAGCTTCAAGTTATCATTACGACAACTTGCCAATAAGTTTATTGGGAAGGACTTAATTTTTATAACCATTCCGCCAATTTCAAAATTGGAAAATGATGACCAATACTGGAGAGAGGTACCTGGTGAATACTCTGTAATAATTCTACGTATATTAATCGTTTTATTATTTGTTCTCATTCTCAGATTCGCATGGTTTTTTATCTTGGATGCTGATAAGTTTCTCATCAACGAAACGGGCCGCATTATAAGGAACGTATAGAACTGGTAGAACTGATTTAATCCACTTGAATCAAAGAGGTTTAAATGTTCTTTTAAATCAGCTGTACAGCTTGATTTAAAACAAAAAAAGGTCCTTTTCAGGGCCACCACATAAATAAAAATAGAGATTTTATCAAATCACAATTATTATTGCATATATTGGAGATACATTATCAAGAAATACAAATTGTTTATTGATTTATATATATTTATTTATGCTACTATGTACAACAGGAACTTTACCCAAATTATAGTACAGGGTCTGGACTCACTGAGAAGAAGAGAGTATTTAATAGGGATGGTTTTACTGAATCTATTGCTGGGTATAAATATGTCCATAACGGCTCCTTTAAATAAAAAATTCACTTTTTTATTGATTGTTTATTGCAGTACACGTAATTGTTTAAATGTGTACGAAATTTCATAGCTGTGAATGAACTAGGGGCGGTTTTATCGTAATCTATTTGTTAATTTAAAAATTCTTACGCTCACTGGACTCTACATCTTTGAAATGGCTTGTTACATTTACAATAAAAGAACAAATTTAGAATTAAATTGTAACGTGCATGGTTATAATACTAGACAAAAGAACGATTTCAAAATCCCTGTTTCTAAATTGAACATCGTTAAAAGTTCTCCAAATAGAATAGGCCTGAATATCTTCAATAAATTGCCAGTATTAATTAAAACTAAACGTACTCCTGCTAGTTTTAAAAAAGCACTCAAAAATTATTGAATTGAGAAAAAATTTTATACACTCAATGAATTTTTATAAGACTAAATTGGATATGTACCATGTACCTATATTATTATTATCTACCTGACTATTTTCTATACATATTTGTGTCAAAAGAAAAGTAGATATAATTTTCCTATTTCTTATAATAAAAAAGTTAAGAGGGGGGTGGGGGGTCGTCCACCCAGAATCACCATGTATAATACTTCATTTTAATTGAGATTTAACTTTTTTGTTGATTGTTTATTGAGGTACACGTAATTGTTTATATGTGTACGAACTTTCATAGGTGAGATTTAAATACGGGCGGATTTATCGAAATCTATTGCTAGGTATAAATGTGTTCATAGCGCCACATTTAACGTAATATTTCACTTTTTTGTTGATTTGTTATTGAAGTACATGTATTTGTTTATATGTGTACGAAATTTTATAGCTGAGAGATTACCAGGGATGAAATAAATCAAATCTATTGCTGGAGACCGCACAAGTCACACATGACGTATATATTGATGACGTCACTTCGCTGTGTATCTGCAGTGCTCCTTTAAATCTATTGCTTGGTATAAACGTCTTATACTTCTATTTGGACCAATGTATCAATTTTCAGTTATTTGTTTATTGTAGTAAACATTATTATCTATAAATAAACTAAATTTCCCATGAAGTTTAATAGTTAAGGAAATAATGAACTATTGCTGGTTGGTATTGCTGCGAAACTGTCACTGACAGCTAGCAATACATTTGAACGGTAGGACTATAGTTGAGGTAGGTTAGTGTATTGCTGGGAAAAAGTATTACTGAATTCAAATAGATAGTTGTAGAGGTTATGTAAACGTAAGTTTATACTAACTTAAAATCAACAACTGTATCATAACTAATATCGACTTACAAGTTCTGGTAGAGCATATTTAACAATTATAAATATTTCATCTGCTGTATTATTGAGTAACACTTTCTTTAAACTCTTGTCATTATCCGTTAAACACACGAAACAAATATTTTTCAAAACATACATTGTTGTAAATAACACTTAAAAAATAACAGTATTCAATATCTAGCTACAAATTTAGAACAAAAGCACGAACAGTATTTATATAAACTACAAGAATTGTTTGAATCAAACTCCTACTGACAACAACAAATTCGTAGTCCTACCGTTTTACAAAATGTTCTCAATACGTTTGATCACAAATTGTTCAGTGCATTGAATATTGATATCAAGTCCGACAGTGAAATTAAGAAGCTCGGATCGATTCCTACAGCTAACAAACTTTTTTAACCAAATTAAAATTATTCACGCACTTACCGAGATCTGCTAGTATGATATCCAGTAATGGGTAAAAGGCTAAAGTAATTACAATTATTTGATCGATTTAGAAATTACATCAAAAGGCGCGTTAAACTACATAAAAAGTGAAAATATTATATATCTGGTTGAACCGAAAGTGACCACAACTTTCTTATTTTAAATGGAACATTCTACATATTTTTCAAAATTTGGATTCTACGCAATATTTTGAATTCAACCATGTATAATAAGTGAATTTTTGAAATTATAAACCTCGCAAAAAAAATACAAGTTATATTAATTATATTTTTTATTCAAACTTAACGAATACACTTACGCACAAGCTTTTAACTAAATTTTCAAAATGACATCATACTAATTTTTTTTAAATCAGTAGGAGTAATGAACATCAGTTAAGATTTTCTAGAACTGTACATTGTTTTCAATTTAGATGAATTTTCATAGGTTAAGTCCGATATTGGCGCTGGGGATCTAACGCGGCCAAATCGTTATTTCCATGTAAAACCCAGCATATGCCAACTGATATTGTCATAAGACAAGCGCGGAACATCTGAGTCAGCTCTACCGGAAAATCCTACTCACACGTCCACGAAGGCAAGTGTGCCGCGTAACCTCTGGATACCAAGCGATCAATGGATGATCGTGAGGGAACTGACGGCAGGGGGTGAAGAGCGAAACTCCGGCGCCTTAAAACTGGAACACATTGGCTAAGGGAGAAAACCCCGACAGAAAATCCTGGTCCTCCAAGTATGGGGGTTATGGCGATGAGCCAGCAACTCACCACTTGGAAAACTACAGAATCTCTAAAAACCTCAACAACCAGCCTCGGAATCTGGATGGAAACAACCTAAGACGACGAATAGCTATGAAAAGGACATTGAAATTGGATACATGGTACGTCCGTAGTATTCCTGGAAAAGTACTAGAAATACAACAGGAAATACAAAAATATGACTTGGATATTGTGATATTATCAGAGACCCAAAGGAAAGGATGTGGAAATGAAACTTGTGGAAACTATATACAAAAATGGTCTGGAGTTCAAAAATATCAAAGGGCAAAGTCAGGTATATCCATATTAATAAAAAAACATCTCAAAAGTTTAATACAAGGTTTTAAATACATATCAGAACGAATAATATCAATTAAAATAAAGATGTTTGGATATAACGCAAGAATTATTGGCGTATACGCTCCCACAGATTCAGAGGAGACAGCATTAAAAGATGAATTTTACGATACTCTCACGAATGAAATGAATAGTGTCCCAACTAACGAGGATGTTATTGTACTGGGAGACTTGAATGCCAGAGTGAAAAGCCAAACTGGAAGTGAGGTGGAAGTAAAATACGCAGAAGAAATAGAAAACAATAATGCAGAAAGGTTACTCGATTTTTGCCATGAACACCATATGAAACTCATGATCACGTTTTTTGCTCATAAGGATATACACCGATATACATGGGAAAGACCATCTTTAAACAAAAAATCAATTATTGATTACTGTATAACTAAACAAAAGTCTTATTTTACAATACAGGACACTAGAGTAATGAGAGGAGCAAACTGTGGAACAGATCATCATCGTCTGGTAACCAAGGTAGTCTACTCATATAACTTATCAAAACAGAAAACCAAAAAACTTAACGTCGAACAAGATGATACACCAGGAGTGTCATTGAAGAAGTATAAGCTATATTTACTAAAGCAAGAAAGTATTCGAGAATTATACGAAAGAAGACTAAAAAATGAATTAAATAATAAACTACCTTCAGATGATATTGAAGAAGAGTACACAAATATAAAAAATGCCATACATAAAATTGCTCAGGTAACGTTAGGTGAAATCCCAAATAAAAAACTTAAAAAAACGCCAGCTTTCCTTACAGAATATATTAAAGCATTAATTGAACAGAAAAATCAGGCATATAAAAATACCTGAGTAATAGAAATGAAGAAAATCGACAAAACTACAAAAATAAAAACAGGGAAGTAAGAAGGGAAAAAAAATTAAAAAAAAACAGGATATGGGAACAAAAATGCACTGAAATAAACTGTTATATAGGCGGAGCGCAATCTACGGAGGTATGGCATACAATTAAAGAAATGAAAACACATAACAGAGAAAAAACGTTATCTTTAATTAAGATGGAAGAGTGGAGACAGTATAACGAATCGCTGTTAGTAGAAAATAGACAAGAATTTTTGAGTAAAACAATAGAGAGCATAAACACATCATTGAACAACTCCAGGCCCCCAATGATCAGCTTTGAAGAATTATTAACATCCACTCGAGAAATGAAGGACGGAAGAGCACCAGGACCTGGAAATATCACTACCGAACTAATAAAAAATGGAATGATAAACACTATTAGAAAGAACACAAGGTTTGATGAATTTATGCTTCATTTAAAAAAAAACACCAAGAGAATGAAAATGAAGCTACATCTCATCGCTATACAAGAAAGGAGACAGAAAGATACCAGATAACTATAGAGGAATATCTGTCACAAGTACACTGAGTCGAGTATGGGGTAAAATCCTCCAAAAAAGACTAAGGGACGAGATCAGAGACTCCATTGCAGAAGATCAAAACGGTTTCACGCCCGGACGGTCTTGTATTGATAATTTGTTCACTATACAGCAAGTAATAGAGAAGAAAATAAGTAAGAACGACGAAGTCCATATTGCATTCATTGATTTGAAGAAAGCATATGACAACGTACTTATAAATACAAGTAAGAGACTATATGATGTCAATGATTCAAGAACTTTACAATGACAATAAAGCATATGTGAAACAAGGTAATCGTTTGTCTGAACTAATATACACTACAAAGGGCCTAAGACAAGGCTGTAGCTTATCTCCATTACTTTTTAATATATATGTGGAAATAGCTCTGAGAAAGTGGAGAAGGTCATGTCAGGGCATGGGTATTCCTATAGATGATATGCATCTTTTTAGTTTAAGCTTTGCACATGATCAAGCAGTATTTGCTCAAGATGTCTATGAATTGGAGTTCATGCTTAGGAGATTATATACAGAATACCAGAAATGGGGACTCCCAGTGAGCCTTGAAAAAACCGGCTACCTGGTCATTAATTCTGATGCCAAATATGATGTTTTAATTACTGACGATACGACGATTAAACAGACATAGAAATTCACGTACTTGGGTGTAGTAGTAGACAAAAATGGTATTGGTAAACAAGAAATAAATAGTAGAATACAAAAAGCAACAAAAATTATAGGTGCCCTGAACTCTGTATGGTGGGACAAAAACATTAGCAAGCGAAATAAAAAAAGAATTGGTCAAACAATGGTAGAAACTGTATTATGCTACGGTAGTGATATTTGGGCATTAAAAGAAGAAGAGAAACGAGGTCAGATATCCAGAAGGGATAAAGTTCGAAATGACGCTATTCGGGATATAATGGAAGCACAAGAGACGGTCATTTAAAGGATCGAAATGCGGGGTCTAAAGTGGTCATCTTCTATGAATGGAAGAAAATAGATGGCCACAAAAAGTATTCCACTGGAAACCAGCCGGAAGAAACAAAAGAGGACGGCCCCGTAAGTCATGGAACGAAGGTATGCGGCAAGCAATGAGAGATCGAGACCTGGAAGAAAACATGGCATATGATAGTGAGGAGTGGAGGTTGAGATTGGGAAAACAACACCTTGTTGTATAATTGTTGTATTGTAATTATTATTATATGAATTTGACATGTACACAATTAATCCCAATATATATATATATATATATATATATATATATATATATATATATATATATATGTAAAGCATTTAAATTTAGATGTATATATAAGGCTTTACTTTATTTAAATAAATTACAATAATAATATTGAATGTAGAAATAAAATATAAATATATGATGTGGAAGATGTGTACACTTTTAAGAATGTAAGAAGAATGAAAATAAATAAATAGTTGACAGAAAAGTAAACATAAACAATAGAGTAATAATTAGAAGTTACTTGGAGACGAAATAATGTAACGTCGCCAAACTACTTGATAGCGACGCTACATTACTCCCCCCTCAAGAAAAGAAAAGAGAGGAAAAAGAAAGGACAATAAAAATGTTTTGCTCAACATCTAAAATATTAAATTTAATGTGTGAATGATAAGAATAAAGAGATAGTGAACAATACATTGGATAAATATCATCCAGAAACGAAGAAACCAAAAGAATGATAATTTCAACGGAAAGAAGTTAAGTAAAAATTGCTGAAAGGGGTTATTGAGAAGGGATGAAATTATCAAGAATTAATTAAAACATTACTGAAAGAATTTAAGAAGTATTAGTAGCACTAGATTGGCTTTAAACTAAATGTCACACAACACAACATTGATATTGATGAAAATGGAAAGGAAATAGTAAGAAAAAGCACGTAACACATAATGTAATGTAGTGTTTGGTAATGTAGAAAATGTGTTGCAAAGGTAATAATAATAATAATAAAATTATCTAATCAAGTAAATCTGATTAGTTAATTGTGTTAGCGTACGTGTTAGTGAATAAATGTATGTGTTACGTGTTGAAAGAATAGAAATAGAAAATAGTTATAGTTACATTAAATACTTAATAAAATAATTTAAATTAAAATAATGTTCATATTTCTTGAAAGATAGGTAGACTGGCAGAGTTGGAAGGACTGGTAGAATTGGGGAGACTGGTAGAAGTGGGTAGACTGGTAGAAGTGGGTAGACTGGTAGAAGTGGGTAGACTTGAAGAATATCAGGAAACGTTGGGCACTTTGTTAAGCACTATTACATTCGCGGCACTGAATTATGATTTTTTTTCTTTTTGTCGGGGGTCACCAATGTAAAGCATTTAAATTTAGATGTATATATAAGGCTTTACTTTATTTAAATAAATAACAATAATAATATTGAATGTAGAAATAAAATATAAATATATGATATGGGAGATGTGTACACTTTTAAGTTTGAAAGCAGAATGAAAATAAATAAATAGTTGACAGAAAAGTAAACATAAACAATAGAGTAATAATTAGAAGTTACTTGGAGACGAAATAATGTAACGTCGCCAAACTACTTGATAGCGACGCTACATATATATATATATATATATATATATATATATATATATATATATATATATATATATATATATATATATATATATATATATATTTATTTATTTACAACCTTCCAACAGGATAACAAGTATCCCAATAACAGGAAGGTTAAAATACAAAAAAAGATAGCACAGCGTGCTTACAATAAATAAACACATGGTCACAAAAATTAAATACAGAATAATGAAATTATAGACTACAGTAAATGTACATTCTTATATAAGTAATTTTTAAATTGTTGAAGACTAAAGTAAAATATATCTACTACATCATCAGTTGAACTTTCAAAATCATTAAAGATGAGACATAGCCTTTTAAATGGATCCTTAAGGTCATACTTTCTTCTTAAACGAGGAAGATGAAATGTTTTAAGGGAACTTGATGAGAGACGTGGAATTTTAAAATAAATATTACCTAAACCTGAGACATCATCAATGCTATTTTGTAGTAGTTTATAAAGATATATTAGAGAGCATAATTTGCGCCTGGAATCCAATCTATGCATATTAAAATAAGATAAAGATACAGTATAGCTATAGGTTATTATAATGAAAGAGCCAGATGTTTTACGCATACAGAATCTAACAAATTTTCTTTGTACCCATTCTAGTTGAATGCTATATATATATCATAAATTGGATTCCACACAATAAGACAGTACTCAAGTTTAGTTCTGACTAAGCAGTAATATAAGGATTTTAGAGATGCAGGGTTAGTAAAATGCTGTGTATTTCTGATAATGAAGCCTAATGTTTTATAAGAACTATTTACTACATACTCACAGTGAGAACTAAAATGCAAACAGGGATCAAATACCACCCCCAAATCCTTATATAACTCAACCCGGACAAGACTCTTATCTCCCATCAAGTATGAAAAAGAAAACAAACTATGTTTCATCGAGAACGACATGACCTTACATTTCAAGATATTAAAATATAAACGTGAAGAGGACGACCAATCTAGTAGATTATCTATGTCACTTTGAAGCTCAATATAGTCAGAGTTTGAATTAATAACTTTAAATAACTTAAGGTCATCAGCATATAGCAATGAGAATGAGTATTTAAGGTACTTAGTTATATCATTAATGAATAATATAAAGAGCAGAGGGCCCAGATTGGAACCTTGAGGAACACCAGAGTAGGTATTAAAATTCCTAGATTTAAAGTTATTATATTGAACACATTGTCTGCGATCTGAGATATATGAACGCACAAGCTGTAGTAGATCTGAGGAAAAGCCAAACTGATGCTGCAACTTATACATCAAAACATCATGATTTACGGAATCAAAAGCCTTGGCGAAGTCAGTATAAACAACATCTACTTGTGAGTTAGCACTAAGGGCATTAATTGTAAATTCAGTGAAGTTAGTTAAGTTGGTTGTTGTCGATCTACCCTTTATGAAGCCATGTTGCATAGGCGTAATTTTATTGACAACAGCATGGTAAATATACTTATATAATATTTTTTCGAAACATTTAGAAATATTTGAGAGAATATAAATTGGTCTGTAACTGGAAATATTAGTTGAGTCACCTGATTTGAATATTGGACAAACTATGGACTCTTTAAGACATTTAGGAAAAGTTTTATTCTCAAAGCTGAGATTAAACAGAATATACAACGGTTTCACAAACAGATCGCAACACCCCTTCAAAATATAGGCTGGAAGATTATCAGGGCCAGGTGAACATGAGACTTTTAGGGACTTAATTGCAAGAACAATATCTTGCTCTGAAATTTGAGATATAGATACAGATTCATTAAAATATGTTGGTAAATAGATGTCAGAGAAGTCTGTGATACTCTCGTTCAAATAAACACTAAAAAAATAATCAGCAAATACTTGTACAATGGAAGAGGTGTTAGTATAGTTAATATCATTCCAGTGCATGTTCCCAGGATTACGCGTAGAGTTCTTTTTATTATTTATATAAGTCCAAAATCTCCGTGGCTCACTAGTGATTACATTTTCAGACTGACGTACATAATTTTTATAAGCTATTTTTATGTTGGTTTTGATCTTTTTTCGGAGAATCTTAAATTTTGAGTAATAAAGTTCATTATTATTTAATTTATAAAGCCTATGATTTCTGTCTTTTAATTTAATATCGGAGATTATTTGTTTGGTAAACCAAGGTGGGTAACAAGATTTCTTTCTACGCGTGAATGGAACACATTGTTTAAAAATAGAATCTAGAGTGGTGTAAAATTGGCTAAATGCATCATCAACATTGGGATAATCCAGTAAAATATTCCAGTCAACATTTTGAAGTAGATACATAAGAGGAAAATTGGAAAAGCGAAAATTGTAAGATAAGTTGGTATTATATGTTGAGTTAGGTGAAACAGACGGATAAACATTTAGTGAGATTATGAGAGAAGGATGATATAAATCTTCATGAATTAATGGAAAGTTACTTCGGGAAACATTGCAGTCTCTGTTAGACAATACTACATCAAGCAAGCATGAATCATTGTTGTGTACTCTGTTACATTGTACAGCATTAAGAAAACTGCAAAAAATTTCAAATCTAGAGATAATTTGATTATTGAATCCATGTGAATAATGGTAAGCTAGTTTACTGATATTTAAATCACCAAGCAAAATGAAATCGGACTGCATTATAGACGGACAAGTCTCCAGACATTCATAAATCCTATCATGCTGTTCTATGGAAATAGGGGGTGGAGAATAAATAACAGCAACAATCAAACTTCTGCTCGATCCCAAACAAATGCGAACACATATAATATCAGCAACACAATTCATATTTAAATTTAATTTTACTTCATGTGATTTAAATTTAGTGCTAATAGCACATAAAACCCCACCGCCTCTGGTTTTACCCACTCTAGCATTATCACGGTCTTTTCTGTAGATCCTATAATTGGTCGAGTTCAGAATCTCACCACTATATACTGAATCATTAAGCCAGGTTTCTGTTAAAGTTATAACATCGAAATTGGCAATAAAAGAATTATTATAGAAATCATCTAGTTTGGTGTTCAGTCCACGAACATTTTGGTAATATATATCCATAACAATGTAAACATACAATAATAAGAATAAAAATAAATATAAACAGTTTCAGTAGTCAGTATAAACATACGAGAATACGTGGAAACCAGCTATTAATTAGTAACGTTAATGAATCGCAAACGAAAACAAGTTAATTTAGTGAACAGTGATATTTACAAAATAGACATATAGTTAATCTGCTCCATTTGACAGAAAAATCATTTTAAATATGACGTAATATTAATATAATGTGATGTGATCCAAAAATTAATTAAAGTGTGTCAATATTAAAGTTTAAGTCTGCCATTTTTATTTCGTCGCCAAGCTTATAAAAAATGTTTCCATCAATTGTCCACACATTTTTAAAGGTGATTTTACTAGAGATAAGTTTGACAAGCTCAAGGGGTTTCTTAGTTAAGTCTTCTTTAATGGTTATCCTAGAACCTTTAAGCTTACTTCTTGACTTTAGGACTAAGTTACGAGTTTTATAAGACGTAAATTTAATAATGATGGGTCGTGGTCGAGATGATGGAGTGTTAGTAGAAGCAGGATCCTTAGAAGCAGATTTAGGGGTAACACTGGATTTTGTACCCACACGATGACATCGATCAATGGAATGAGGTGAGACTTGTAGTGACAGAGAAGATTTAAATAGATCGCAAACCTTGTTTTCGATGTTTTCAGTCGGTTCTTCAGGAACTCCGAAGACTCTGAGACAATTTCTTCTGGAATATTGCTCGAGGCGATCGATTTCATGGTGGAGGGTCAAGTTTTCCTTGTTCATCTCAGTAATGATGGATTCGTAGTGCAATTTCTGCACTTCCAATTTTTTGTCGATGCGTTGGAATAACAAATCAACGAGTTTTTCAAGAAAACTGCCATCTTTTAACAAAGCATTCATTGCTTCTTGCACTTGCTGAGATACTTGGCGCGACATGGTACACGTAAGTCAATAAATATGTATCAAAACTTGATAATTAAGTAGATCACTGATTTTAAATTTTTAATTTTAGATATTTAGGTTACAGCAATAAAATTCAACAACGGAGCAGCAAAATACACGTCTACTCACGCCGAGACATACATTCTTCGAAACTTTTTTAAATTTTACTAAATGCAAGATAATGAGTTACTTTGTAAAGAAATTTGTTTAAGCTTTTCAATATAATATGGAAAATATAGAGCTTGATAAAGTTACACAGTTTAAGGATCTTGGCATATTTTTGTATGTGAAACTAACATTTATTCTACATATTAACAATATTGTAAAGGCATCGTATTAAAGTCTGGGATTTGTAATTCGCAATACAAAGTGTTGTAGTAACATACAAACTCTAAAAAGATTGTATTATTATTATTATTATTATTATTATTATTATTAAGCTCTCTACAGGACAAAGTCCCAATTACAGAGGGCATATGAAAAAACAATACAAAAAAAATAACAACAAAACATACGTTACCATATATAACAAAACATGTATAAATTAATTAATCAAAAAAAATATGAAGCTGTGAAATAACAAATGTATCGACTATTTGTGTTCCATATCAAACAGAAAATTCCTAAATAATTTGTCCCTAAATATACGCAGAGTATCACAAAATATATCTATATTATCCACTTGTTGGTTTATTTGATTGAAAGTAGCACACATATACCTAACAGGGCTCCTTGCCTCATAATTAGTTCTGGCAGTACTCACAGCGAACGTTACTATCTGCCTTGGGTAGAAATTACTTGGTACAATAATACAAATTAATGATAACAGGTAAGAGTCATCGATAGCATTATTTAATAGTTTATAAAGAAAGTTACAAGTCAGAATGCTACGACGACTATCAAGTGATATCATTTTGAACTCGAGTAGAGACTCATTATAGTGGAAACAATTAGATTGATATGTTGGTTTAGAAAATTTGAACCAACAATGACGTAAAAATTGTCTTTGTATGGCTTCAATAGCACTAATCGAGTTCTTGTAAAGTGGATTCCACACTAAAAAAACAGTATTCAAGTTTTGCACGAACAAAACAATAGTACAGAGATTTGAGGGCGACGATTTTATTGAAGTTACGAGTGTTGCGAATAATAAAACCCAAATTTCGGTAGGAAGATTTAACAATTTCCCTCACATGGCAGGTAAATTGAAGTTTATTATCAAAGAGCACCCCCAAATCTCTAATTTGAGATACCCGAGACAGCGCCACATAATTCATTTGATAGTTGAAAATAATGGACGATTGCTTAGTAGAGTATGACATAACTTTACATTTATTAACATTGAAGAAAAGTTTGGCAGTAGAAGACCAAGATAGAATATCTTCAATGTCTTGAGGCAGAAGGCAGTCATCAAGAGAATTTATAACTTTATAAATTTTGATATCATCGGCATAGAGAAGACATTTCGAATACTTTATGTTATCAGTGACATCGTTAATAAATAGGTTAAATAAAAGTGGACCAAGATTAGATCCTTGCGGAATACCAGAGGTAGCAGTGAAAGAGAGGGAAGAGTGGTTATTGTAACGTACAAGCAATTTCCGATTAAATAAGTAAGAACAGATAAGATGAGATAAGTCATTTGAAAATTTAAAATTATAAATAAGTTTATCTATTAGGATTTGATGGTTAACTTTATCAAAAGCTTTAGCAAAATCAGTGTATATGACATCTATTTGTGAATTGTTTCGCAGGGAGTTAGTCAAGAATTCTGTAAAGTTGGCAAGGTCGGTAACAGTCGATCTTCCTTGCATAAAGCCCTGCTGATCGTCAGAAATTTTGTGACGTACGTTTTGTATACATAAAATTGAATAGAAGTTTTTCAAATACTTTGGAGATATTAGAGATAATGGCTATGGGACGGTAATTTGCAATATTTGCACTATCACCAGATTTGAAAACAGGGGTAATAAAAGTAGTTTTTAGAGTAGACGGAAAAGTATTAGTAGACAAAGAGAGATTAAATAAAATATGTAAGAGTTTCACAAATATGTCACAACAGCCTTTAAGAATAAAACTAGGGAGGTAATCAGGACCAGGATTGCGAGAGGATTTAAGACTATTTATAGCTGAACGAATGTCCGCTTCTGATATGACGTTGATGGAAATAAAGTCAGAAGAAGTATCATTAGAGAGGGGATGAGTAGGGGAAGGAGGCAGGGGGTCATGTTCATAAACAGAAGAAAAATAATTAGCAAAAGCTTAAACAATAGATGGCGTAGAGTCGAAGTAATCATCATCTAAATATAGTCGGCCTGGAACACGAGAGGTATTTGATCCAGGCCGACCAGAATGAAGAAAGTTCATCTGAGATGCTAGCCTGTATAGAGTTTAAATATTTCTGATGCGCAGATTTTATGTCACTCTTAATTTTAGAGCGAAGTGCTTTAAAGTGGGTGTAATATAAAATGAATTTGGTTTGTTTATACAACTTATGATATTTATCTTTTAGTTTAATATCTGAAATAATGGATTTAGTAAACCAAGGAGGGTATATTGCATTTGTTCTATCCAAGCTGGAATATTGTTGTCAAGATTGGAATCTTTTATACAACAAATACAATAATCTTCTTGAATCTTTAGAAAAGAAGTTTGTCAAGTATTGTCATTGCAAGTTTCATCGACCAGTTATGGCTCTGGATATATTAATTATTGATATGGATATATTAATTTATTATCCGAATTACATATGGTATCTCTACACAATCGCAGACAAATTCACTCCTGTTTTTATTTATATAAATTGCTTACTGGTTATGTCGACGATCCATGTTGTTTTGAACTAATACCACTAAACATACCACGTATAACATCCAGAAATAAAGTAACTTTTAATTCTACTACACCAACAACAAATTATGAACTGAAATCTCCAATTAGACGGCTGTGTACTACTTTTAATAACATATCATGTAATATTGACATTTTTTACGACTCCTCTGTTAAATTTAAATATATTCTTTGTTCCTACTTTAGATGAAATATAGTGTATTTTATTATGTTAGGTATATTTGTTAAAATTTATTGTTTGTTGTACAGTCGGTCGTGTCGCGTAGTACGCATTGTTGGCCAGCGTTTCGTCATACGTCTGTTTACGCCATTTTGCTTTAGTACCATTTAGGTGTTTGACATCGCCGCAGTCCTAGTCACTACTGTGGGACATAGCGAATATTTGCTTATTTCTTTCCTATCCGTTTTTTTTCTGTTCCTACCTTGATTGGATTTTCGGTACAAAGTTTTATTTTAAAATAAGTTAATACTTTCACTATAATATTAACTTAGCTTGATTTATCAATATAAATTGTCTATTCGATTTCACTAGTCGACTGTTAATTTTACGCACATTTTCTTACCTCCTTCCTGGGAAGAATCCGGGTTTTGTCGGTCGTTGTACTTTCGTTGAACCGATCGTTGCTCAGGCCGGCTGGCGCCCTTTTTTTTCTCAATATTTATCACCCATCTCCGACTAACCCCATCTCCTCTGTATTTAGCCGCGGTTCAAACGTTTGACCCGGGTTCATCCCCAAGAAATATGACAACTGTTATTTTGAAAAGGTGGCACAGTACTTTATTTTAAAATTACGTCTGAAATTACAATTTAAACTTGAATTCAAACATTTTTGAAGATTGTCAATTGTTTATATTTTAAAAATCATTACCTACCATGATAATGTAGAATGACACGTGTTGGTTGATAAATAAATTACTGTGCTATCTTTTCAACTTTATTTGAAACTGGAAATAGAATTTTAATCTTTAGGGCCACACTGTATATGATAAATATATTTAGTAGTTTAAAGACAAACAATCACATTTATGAAGTGTAAAATTTCTTGTCAGATGAATAAAAAAAGTCTGCCATATGCTTCCACTAAATTCATTCACAGTGTATAATCAGAAACATCGGCCTGCGCTTGTTTTGGAAGTAAATTTTACACAATTGCAGTTTGACACTCTATAATAAGAACTAAAAATGAATCCGAAAGATTAGAAAGAAAGAGAGTCTCGCGCTGCACTTGCCTATGAAAGTGAATTCCAGACAATTGCAGTGAAACACTCTATGTAAGAACAGTAAACGAATCAAAAGATAAGAAACGGGGTGTTGCCCAGCGCTTGTTTTGAAAGTGAATTTCACACAATTGTAGGTAAACATTTGAAAAATCTAATCAATGAATCTAAATTCTTATCTTAACACACCACTTTCGCTACAACCACATTCATAATTCCTTTCATACAAGCTCGTTTGTTCTTCTCACTCGTTAGCTATTTCTTTTCATTTAATCTATATTCTCTCTCAGTTTAGATTGCAGAAGATGGCACTGCGATCGTATTACTTTTCAATATAGGCAAAACTGATACAGGTGACAGATGGTTTTGTTATGCCCATTTGCATCAACTTAAATTTTATGTCTGACTTAAATAAATAAATGTAAATCGTAATATAATAGCATATGAAGAGATTTACATCGCTGTCAGTTAATGTCAAAATGAAAATTTAAGTTTCATTAGTGCAAATGGGTAATATTTTTGGTTATTGTATACTATTGTATAACCATGGCTTCCTTCATTCAATTGCGCTAGACTTATTACGGCCGTTTCACATGTCATTAAAATTCCTAGTTTCAAATTTAGAGAGCGGGCACGTGAACCAGCGCCTCTCATGAGATTCGTCGTAACATACCTAATATAACCGAATGTATAAATAAAATAACCAAATTTATTTCGTTTGATTAAATTAAGTTTTTAGATATTTTAAAACTGTTTTTGTAACTTTGTTTATTGCATAGACTACTTCAAAATTAACATTATTTCTAATTTTAACCGTAATCACAATCCCCCAGCGAATTGCGGATGTGCGCTGGGCTGTGCCGCCTGGCGTCGAGCATTCAAGTCCTTGACATTGTTTATAGTTTGTTAATTACAATTGTTGTTCCTGGTCATGCGACCTTATCAACAAAATTAAATAAAATGCTTAACGCTTACAAGAATGAACGTGTGCGTGTAAAATGCATGATCGTGTTGTGTAAGTTTGTAAGAAAAAATATACAAAAAAAAACTACTTTACATAATTTAACTAACTTCCAGCTAAATTATGATATTTTACAATGATGTTATGATACATTTATTGTGATTTGATGTTACGATTTAATGATTTTATGCTAATGAGCTAATACTACTCGTATATGAGTGATTTACAGTGCTGCTAGTTTTTGTTTACAATATTTAATATGAATAGATGTTGTGATAATAATGAGTTTGCGCTAGTGAACTTAATAATATGTGAGTGATAATGGATGATATTCACGATGCGGTTATGACGTCTTGTTACATTTATTTATTTGATTGATGAGTTATTAGCAATGGTTGTTAGTGTGAGATGTTATGCGTCATGTTCGCGTTGGAAGAACACAGGAAGTGTTTGATATGGTAACAAATGTTTGATACGGAAAGGAGTATTGTACTCTCTGATTTGTGTTATTGTTCTTGTGAGTGGGTTGTGTTTAATTTGTGTCGTATAGAATTTGTGATAATTTGTTTATATGTTCTTGTCCGTTGTGTTGTGTAAATCTACGATTCTAGTGTATCTGTCTACACTATTAATTAAGCGTAGATTGCAGTTCTGTTGTCGTCGCAGAGCACTAGACTGGAGCTGCGTATGTGATGATTGTACGGATGACAGTGGTGTAGAGGAGTTTTTTATTTTTAGGGGGCATATGACTGTTTGTATTTAATAAAGGATATAAGGATTTGAGTGCTATGGAGGTTTTTTGAAGGGATTTTTGGATTTGTGCATGATGATGCAGTCGTGGTTCTAGTTTCACGCCGAGATAATTCACGGACATGAAACGCTGTTTGCGGTGATTTTTCAATTTGAGTGAAGTGTAAATTTTTGTTTGTGTATTTTTATTTATTTATTTATTTATTTATTTTGGATATTAGGGAAGACAACAGAATTACCCAATAACAGGCTTCCACGTTTTACAATAATAAGTTCAATAAGAGAAGAGGAACAAAGATACAAAAATTAAAAAAAATATATTACATTGACAATTTTAAGTAGATATACTTCCAAGTGTATTTTTAAATTGAACAATAGATAAAGAAAAGATGTCTAAATGCTGATAGTTATTATTGTACGTCGACATTATTCTATTTACGGGGGGGAATTTTTTTGGTAATTTGAGTTAGATTTATTATAATAAAATAAGTTTTTAGTTCTAGTCATAATAGATTGTGAATGGAAATTAAGTTTATCAATTATACTGTAATTATCAATTTTATTATTTATTATCTTGAACAAGAATAACATATCTGCATTTGATATCCGTAGTGCTAGAGAATTTAATTTACATTCATTTAATATTGACACATAGTTTAAATTGTTGAGTCAAAATTTATACTTTAACAACGCTATGAATTTTCTTTGAATTGATTCTATTAGTACAATATTTTTATTATAAATACGTACAAAAGCATTATAAAGTAAAATGAGTGATTATTGTTTCTCATAACATTTAGCTGTTCTGTAAATGAATTCTAGCATTTTATACGACCTTTTTACTATGAAATCAATATGTTCATTGAATATTAATTTAGAGTCAAGAACTACTTCCAAATCTCGAGTTGATGTTCGTCGTGCAAGAATAATCCCATTTATATTATATGGAAAAATTGTTATAATTTTGCATCTAGAAAAGCTAATGACATGACATTTATCAATGTTTAAAGTTAAATCATTTACTTCACAAAATTCTTGCAGTTGACTCAGGTCTTCTTGCATATGAACAGAATCAGTAGAATTAATTGCTTTAAAAATTTTGAAATCGTACGCAAAAAGTAAAAATTGACAATGCTTGAAACATTTTTAAGAATAATTACTTTATATCTTGGGATCGTGGAAAAAATAGTAGTAAATTATTGCAAAAAAAACATATAAAAACAAACATAATGATTTATTTATACTTTTTTTTCTATTTTGCGCCTTTTATAAAATAAAATTAAAAAAAAATTTAAACCGAGTTACGTAATTTAGGATACTTTGTATATGATAACTGTTATTGACATTCATGCAATTGTTCAGATTTTGAAGTTATATTGAAATTTTAATGTTCTCAGCTTGATAGATACAGTACGTCATCCGCTACTACCAACCGTCTAAAACAAAATGTTGCGTATCGTAATGAACTCTCTTTTGATACGCAACTGAGTTTCGTAATGACTTCCATATGAATAGATAAAAAATTGACATAAATGTTGAAACAGCGCATACGTACAACTGTCAAAAAATGTTCACTTTTTTCCTTTAATATCAAGTACGCGAACTACGTGATTTTTCATCATTTACATTATATATACATACGACTTTATGTTACTATTAATTAACATTTTACATTAACCGCATAGTGATAAATGGGACATAAATGAACAATAGTATTAGTTCTTTAATACGATTCCGTAACCATAAAAAAACGCAAAATTACAATAAAAAGTTTGTAACAAACGCAACCAATAGTAATAGTAATTTCCTAGGAAACTCGATGAACTTAATAAAATGAGTAATTTTATTAAATTTATGCGCTCTTGTTTCGGACAAAAAAAGGAATCGGAACCTAAATTCCACTGTGGTAATAATGCAGCTGTAACATCGCTACAAAATTCAACGTATTTCACAGATTCACGGGAGAGTCACGGCGTACCGGCTACGAAAGACCGTAAGTCATATATAATTTCATATATTTGAGCAAATAAACTATGTTTTACTTATCATTAATAGTAATATTGTTATTATCTTCCTAGAAAATCAACAAGATCAAATTATTTTTAAAGACGGGTCATTTGGAAAAATTTGTAAATGCTTGTCCTCATTTAACAACGCGAATATGTTTGGAATTATTCAAGAGACCAAATTATCTGATGTTTTCGTTAGCAATATGAAACTTTGGATAAAAAAACCGCTGTATCAAAATTGGCTAAATGAAGAAGTGGTACCATTTTTCAGTAGATTTCGGCTTCCATGTAGGTTTGAATTTCAATTAATTCTCATCGTGGATTATAAATTTAGAAGTGAATCTGCAACATATTTGAATCCATGTATCAAAATTTTAACCTTACCAAATTTTAAAAATGTTTTGGAACCGAATGATATGGCGGTAACGGGTCAAATTATTAAAATTATAAATGGATTAATAAAAATTAAGAAGTATTATAACATTTTGACCATTCTTTCAAAATCATCAAGTGAACAAGATGAAGTAAACGAGAAACAGAAATTAAAAATTTTTGGGAAAAAATTTATATGTATGAAATCATTTACTAACTTTTGTAGCCGGTTTAAAATTTTTCGTTTTTTAAAGAAAATTAAATAAAGTATAATTTTGAAATTTAGTTATTATTTGCGTATTATTATAGTCGTCATATTAAGTTTTAATAATATATTTATAGAAATTAATTAATTTTTAAATTCATATTATTTTTAGTTATTCAAATTGATATACATATTTCTCACTGAGCAAATGCAAATAGTTTCAAATAATTTCGTGCTGCGTACAAAACTTATTAGTTAGACGTGCAATTAAGAGTTCAGTGATGGGTAAGTGTAATTGTAACAATATTACATTCAATATCACTAATAATAAATAACTAAATGTCCCGCGTGATGGCCGCGCGGGTTGGTGCTTGACTCATGACCGTAAGGTCGTGGGTTCGGGTCCCGCCCGTGACGGCCATTTACAAAGGACACATATCGGCATATGACCGTAGTAGTTGGTCCGATATTAAAAAAAAATAAAATAAGAACTAAATAAGCGATTCAATAAATATTTCTGTTTATAATATGTAATCAAATGTATAGAGAACATTTTGTAAAACTGTAGAAGTACGAATTTTGTTGTGTTTGTACACTAACAGCTGTTTTTACGTCATTTTGTCACGTGAGTGCCCGAACCCCGTAGGAGATTGAAGTTTAAATCAAACAAATCTGTAGTTTATTCGTGCTTTTGTTCTTAATTTATAGCTGAATATTGAAAGCTATTATTTATTTAAGTGCTTGTTTTATTTACAGCAATGTATGTTTTGAAAAATATTTGCTTCGTGTGTTTAACGGATACTGACAAGAACTTAACGGCAGTGTTGCACAATAATACAGCAGATGGAATATTTACAATTGTTAAATATGTTCTACCAGAACTTGTAAGTCGATATTAGTTATGATACAGTGGTTTATTTTGAATCTACGTTTCTATAACCTCTACGACTTACATTTCAGCTGTTTTCAAGACAGTCCCGTAGCATGCAGGGCTGGCTTGATATTATTTAGCTCCACAAACATAATTCTAAATTGAATCTTTTCTGTCACAAGAGCTGTAGAAATGAAAATTAAATATGGTTAAACATATTAAAAAAATAATGACGTAATGCGTTATTGACTAAAAGTCGAAGCTGATGTTCACACAAAGGCACAATATTATCAATGCTATCACTATTTCATTACTTAATTTCTGAGTTCTCAGTTATGAAACTCGTTATAAGTATGTAAAACCACCTATATTATAGATTCCGAAAGTCTCATGACGTCAAGATCAGAACTGCTAATTTTAAGGAACTGTATACTTAATTATTTTACAAAAAAATATGTATGAGATGATGGAAATTTAAATGTACGTGCATGAACTACTTACTACATCTTCTGTGCGGTATGCATCTCTCTAGGTCGCTGTATAAATATTTCTTCTTCAACTAAGACTCACTAGAAAATCCCCCCTACATTATAACTCGGTAGATATTTGAAAAAGATCGATATGATAATAAATATAATGTATTTTTCATGTTTTTTTTTCTTTCAGGCGATTTTGAACCCAAAGGATCCTGCATATATCTGTTCCTCGTGCCACACAACACTTCGCTTTTATTCCGCGTTTAAGAAAAAGTGTTTATACAACTATAGTCGTTTGACTGATTATATAAAAATATTGCAAGGAAGCAACACCACCTCTGACCAGAGTTCCAGCGAATTACAAATCCGAGTAACTAATTGTGAACAACTCATAAAACATGAGAATAACATTCATTCAATTATTGAAGAGAATGAAGATGCATTTATGTCATGGGAAGAACAACATGACCAAAATATTGAGGTCAATGATTACATCGATATAAAAGAAGAACCTCTTGCATGTCAGCATCTTGTGAAAGTCGAATCATTATCAGATGATATACAAGATGCTGGTTCGAGTGTTCTTAATGAGGATATCAATGCGTTAGATCAGAAAACTATAATACAAGATTACATCGTCGCCAAGGACGAATTGGATGTCGATGAAGTTTTTGTTATCAAATTAAATCTTGCAGATGAAAATGAAGATGCACTGCTCCTATCGAAAGAACAAGTTGATTGCAATATTGTTGTTGAAAATAAAATCGACGTCGAGGAAGAATCTCTTGCATCTAAAGACAGCGCAAACCGAGAACTTGCCCAGCAACTTGTCTGTACACGCAGCGAGTCTGGATCTGATGATGAACAAGATGGTGGTTCAAGTGTTACTATTAAAGTTAACAATGCATTGGAAAAGGATGAAACTAATTCCAATACAGACACAGACAGTCAAGAGTTTCAATGTTCAGTGTGTAAAAACATGTTTACAGATAAAGTAATGTTCCATAGCCATTTAATAAATCATCTTAAAACTATAACAAGTACAGAATGTTTAATTTGTAATAAAGAATTTAGCAGAAAATCAAATATGAAATGTGATTTAGGTATAACAGATCACGAATGTTCAATTTGCAAAAATAAATTTAGTTTGAAACATAATTTGCAAGTACATATGAAAATACATGAAGGTATTAAAGATTACGAATGTTTAATTTGCAAAAGGTCATTTATACAAAGGAGTACTTTGAAAGTTCTTATGAAAATGCATGAAGGTATTAGAGTTTATGAATGTTCTATTTGCAAAAAGAAATTTATACAAAGGAGTACTTTGAAAGTACATATGAAAAGGCATGCAGGTATTTACGATTATGAATGTTCAATTTGCAAAAAGAAATTTATACAAAGCTGTCGTTTGAAAGTTCATATGAAAATGCATAATGGTATTTACGATTATGAATGTTCAATTTGCAATAAGAAATTTGTTCTAAATAGTCAATTGAAAAGACATATGAAACAACATGAAGGTATTACAGCTTATGAATGTTCAATCTGCAATAACAAATTCTTAAAAAATTGTAACTTAAAGAAACATATGAAACCACATTTAAATAATAAAGATTAGGAATGTTTAATTTGTAATAAATAATTTATAGAAAAATATTTAGAGACTCGTTAAAAAAGTGAATGTCTTTATATGTATTATTTCATGCAAATAAATATGTATATTTGTATATGTCGTAGTCTCATTGTGAAATATGTCTTTTCATGAAGAGTCTAGGCATTTCATGAACTGCCGGCATATAATGTAAAATCATTTTATTACACAATATGCCCAGGTTATTCATGAAACGCCTGTTCTATGCAGGCACATTGTGTTCCAAATGCCGGTACACGATTTGCCGTCACTTAGATCTTGACGTTTCATGTAATGACTTCAATTTTATTAGTAGTCGTCGTTGCAATGGATATGGATAAAAAAAAATGAAGAAGAATTATTCTTTATTGATCTTTACAAAGCTTACTACGAGAGAACACAAAATAAGCGTCCGTATAATACGAATCAATTAAATGAGGTAGACATAACCAAACAATATTAATTTTTGAGGTTAGGATTTAATTTGCTGGTTTTTTATTTTTAGATTGCGAAAGAAATTAGCGTCGCTAAAACATCTGTTAAGAAATCTAAAAAAGATTATAATTTATTAAATACATACGATGTTGTATCTGTAAGAATGGTCCTCTTATTTACATGATTCCCGAAGAAGATATCTATAAAAGACTACAGAATATTCACATTAATTGTGGTCATGGATCAAGGGATAAAATTATAAGCATTATAATATAATAATTGTTTTATTCCAAGGCCTTGTGTTGAAATGTTTTTAAAATCATGTAAGATATGTCAGACTAAGAAAAGTAAATCTGTTACTAAAGTAGTTGTTAAACCGATAATCTCAAAGAACTTTATGACACGAGGACAAGTAGACCTGATTGACTTTCAGTCTATATCTGATGGTGATTTTAAATGGCTTCTAAATTATCAAGATCATGCAACGAAATATTTATGTTTTAGACTTTTAAAATCAAAACGAGGTGTCGACGTAGCTCAAGAGCTTCTTAAAATATTTTTACAATTTGGCGCCCCTTCTGTTTTTCAAAGTGACAATGGGCGTGAGTTTACCAACTCAATTATAGACGAATTAAAGATTATGTGGCCACAGTTATGTATTGTTCATGGAAGACCTCGCCATCCACAAAGCCAGGAACGATCCAATCAGGATGTGGAGAATATGCTGAGGGCATGGATGGTTGATAATAAGTCAAAATCTTTGTGAATCGGATGCCATTATGTTCAATGGCAAAAAAATAATTCCTTACATAGAGTGATAGGTAGAAGTCCATTTAGAGCAGTCTTTGGAGCTTGTGGCGGTCTCAGCCAATCACATGACCGTCCCTCAACAGTCACTCACCTCAGCCAATCACATGACCGTTCCTCAACAGTCGCACACCTCAGCCAATCACATGACCGTCCCTCAACAATCGCACACCTCAGCCAATCACATGAACGTCCCCCACCAGTCGCGCATTTCAGTCAATCACATGAACGTCCCCCACCAGTCACACATCTCAGCCAATTGCATGAACATACCTCACCAATCGCAACAATCAGAGTTCAGCCAATCACATGAACGTCCCCCACCAGTCGCACATCTCAAGCCAATCACATGAACGTTCCCCACCAGTCACACATCTCAAGCCAGTCACATGAATTTATCTCACTAGTCGCAACAATCAGAGTTCGGCCAATCACGTGAGCGACTCTCACCAGTCGCGTCAGTGATCGGGTATAAAAGAGCGTTCCCTGAACAAATCAGTCAGAGTATTTCACACCTTCAACCGCTCTCATCCTCTGCTCAGCCGCAAGGCCAGAGGATTCACACCTCTGCTCAGTCGCAAGGCTAAGAGTCTTTGGTACTCTCATCCTCTGCTTAGCCGCAAGGCCAGAGAATTCATACTTAGGCACGCACTCTGCTCAGCCGCAAGGCCAGAGTCTCCAGCTGTCCCTCGCTATCGCGCAATCACGCCTTCGAGGGCAGCACAGAAACCAGACGCTCACTAGCCGGACCTATCTATGGGAGAATCTTCACCAACTGTCCACGCCAGTGCAGCCCGTCTCACCGCTATCATCTGACGCCGTACAGCACCCTGGACCCGCAGTACCACGACGTCCACTACAGCCGAGTCCATCCAACGGACCTCCGTCTAGACGTGGTGCAGAGGACACACGCAGGAATATTCGGCAATAATATTATACTTGTAAAAACTATTAATTATATAAATAAATGTTTATGAAAGTTATTAAGGCGTATCTGTTCTGATCACAAAATACAAAAGCTACACGCAAACCCCATAAGCTGATTCGAAATTGGGTTTAAAATCATGTAATCTCCCACAAAATATTATTTCAACAATAACCACAGAAGAGGAGCTAGAAAAATTAGAAAAAGAAATAAATCCTAGTCAAGAAAATGAAATAAATGAATATGAGGGCCAGATGGAAAAAGGAGCCGAAGACGAAGTAGGAGCTGCCCGAGAAAGTGCAATATATCAAGACGAACAGCTGATAGCAGAAGTTAATACTGAAATAGGAGCTGATCTAAGAAGTGACAAATTGCACAATGAAGTGAGATAGAAGAAATTGAGACCGAAATAGCAATTGTTCAAGAACTGATGGAAGTGTAGGTAGCTACGATTGATACAACAAACATTAAAGTTGTCGGTGTTGAATTTGAAAATATTGTAGAAAATACTGAAGACATATGTGTAGTGTGCCAGAAAAATACAGATCAAGCAAATAGGTGTCAAATATGCAAAATGCATTTACATTTAAGTTGTGCAAATGAAGACAATATTTGCAATTTATGTAATTTTGAAATAATAATAGAAACCAATCAAGTTAAATGCTATGACTGGCAGAAACGTCAAGCAGAGCAAATGCTAGGCTGTTACAAAAAAAAATTACCAAATATAGAGATCGGGGACTGTGTATTACTTAATGTAGATAAAGTGGATCGAAGCCCAGGAGACCCACCGAATCTGATTGTTGTGGAGACGGATATAAAAAATGGTGTATACCAGGTGGGCACTACCGGTGGAATAATTAAATTCTGGTTTAACAGATCTGATCTGCAAAAAGCAACATCAAACTTTATAAATGTTGAACAAGTAAATATGTCTAAATTATTGTCAATCCGTGAAGCTGTTTCCATGGAATCATTATTTAACGGACAAGGATATGTCAAATGTTCATGCCAGCCATCTAAAGTTCAGTGTAAAACTAACAGATGCCAATGTTTTAAGGCAAAACTGCAATGCAATTCTAGGTGCCATAAAAGTGGACCGTGCATTAATAAATAGATAAGGATAAATTTATCTGTGTAACATTTTATAATTTTCTTTTGTTAACATATGAATATGTTTATTTTATGATTGTTATAAGAAGTTAAATATTTGTTTTTTACACTTGAACATGATTTTTTTTGTCAATTAACATGAATAAATATGTTTTTATGAAAGTGAGGATTTTCTTACACCTACATAGCACAATCTGCCTGGTATTGTTGTCATTTCATGAACCGTCAAGATCTAAGTGACGGCAGATCGTGTACCGGCATTTGGAATACAATGTGCCTGAATTATGATACCTGTATTTTGATGACGAAGTGTTTTATTATATTAGACAATGGAAAGTTCCATTGTCTGACTCATACTTCTTTGAACTATGTTATGATAAGAGAATGATATATAAGCTTGAAAAAACTAGATTAGAACACTCTTGTACTGTTGCTGAACGTATTTACGTCAGTTGTAATTAGATTCTAAATAAATAAAATATAATTTTCAAAACGAAAGAAAAAGTATTTTTTTTCTTAATTACAAATCGAAGATTATAATTGGCGCAGTCGGTAGGATGCCAAAAGAGTTTTAAGCAAAATAAATAAATGTCTTTCGATCTCCATCGATTTATTTGGCATCCGAACAAGAATCTATGAGCGAAACACCAGCTCAGGCCTAAACAGTGGCCCATCAGAGGTTGAACAACCCATCTCTAACCATCATCCAGGCAAGCAGTCAAGGAGGACCAGGACAACACACACTCGCTGACTCCACCTCTCCGGGAAACCAGGACAACACAACTTCGCTGATCCCGATTACCAGAGAAAACCAGAAGAAAATCTCTAGCTGATTCTCAACAAACATGATTATCTTGTTAATCATCCTTTTACTTCAACTGTAAGTAAAATATATGTAACAAAATACACTAAAGGGTTTTGAGGAAAGGCTAACGCTTTTAAGAATCAAAACGAGCCCCAGCACAAGGCATAACACAAATTATAAACCTAAATATATTACACAAAAGGGGTGTCTCTAGTAATAACTAGTAATAAAGACACCGAGGAACCGGCACAGTTCCACACACATTACCAATCATATGTACAATAGCGATAGTGAACCAGAATCAAACCCATCAGATTCTGATTCAGAAACAAACCAAACACCTAGTGTTATAAGAAATTTAATATTAACGCCCAGTAAATTACAACTCAACTCAAAAATGGCCACAACCACAAACAACGAAATTCAAATGCTCTCTAAAGGTATCCCTGAATACGACGGTAATATTAAAGATCTACCATATTTTATAAATACTGTAGACGAATTTATATCATGTTTTGCAGGAATTGTTTTGACAAACGTTCAAAGGATATTTTTATTTCAATTAATAAAAAATAAATTAAAGGGACCTGCAAAAACATATCTCTCAGAGAATTCATTTGCTGATTGGCCAACATTAAAATCATTCTTACAACTAAATTTCGAAGATAAAACAACAGCCTAAACTTTATTATTAAAAATCATATACAATACCAAAAATGACAATTCCGATTTGTTTCTCAAAGACATCACTAATAATTTTAATAAATACAAGAACAAAATCATGCTAACACAACATCAATTAGTAACAAAAAACGCAATTATCGCGGAAAATCAGAAAATCGTAGTATCTCACTTCATAAATTGTTTACCTCATCTCATTCGAGGATCCTTCACGGTCAAAAATCCTAAATCTCTTGAAGAATGTGAGCAGCTATTAGTAAACGATTTTAATTACGCCCAACATCAATCTCCCCTAAGGAGATTTGAAAACCAAGTAAAAACAACACATAATAACATACAGAAGAATACACCACCACAGAAATTCCCGGCACAAATGTTTCCTTCAAAACCAGTCACGATTCAAAGACACTTTCAACCACACGGTAGGAATAACTTCGGCAGACAAAACATAGTAAATGACATAAACACAAGAAGGACATTTACACCTCAACCAATGTCCACACAAACTAGACAGACCGGTCCAATGTCAACACAGACAATCATACCAAGACAAAATTACCAAACAGACATCGAAAACGACGTAACAACCACTATTGAACCAAATAACGAATATAATGAACAACAAGAAGACGAAACAGAATTCGCCTTCGAGGATTTTCAAGACACATTGGTCGAAAACGAAGATACGTAATGGCTAATTATCAAAATTCGATCCCGATATTACACGATCACGACTCCATTATTCTAATTGACTCTGGATCAAACATAAATTTCATATCACCCGATTACGCAAAATCAAGAAATCTGAAAATTAACAATCAAGATAAAATTACCTTTCACACAGCAAATGGAAAGAAAACACTTACAAATTCAGTTAATCTAAAAATAAATAAAAAATTATTTAAGTTTTATATTACAGACTTTCATTATTTATGCAATCTATTATTCGGTATGGATATATTAAAAGAACTAAATATAACACTAAATTTTAAAACAAATGAAATCTATTTTGAAAACAGAAAAATGAAATTTACAACACAAAATAAACTCAATAATAAACTAAACTACATACAATTTAGAGATCAAAATCTAGATATTAATAAAAAACTAAAAATTGCTAAATTACTAAAACAATACGAGGACTTGTTCCCCAAAGAAGGAGAACAACTCTCCGCCACTAACGTCACCACACACAAAATTCACACCACAGACGAAACACCCATATATACAAAAAACTACAGACTACCCCAATGTTATGACGAAGATATAGAAGAACACATTAAAAACTTATTAAAAGCACAGATCATTCAAAAATCTAAATCACCATACAACTCACCTATTTGGATAGTACCAAAAAAAATAGATGCGTCAGGGAAACGGAAAACTAGATTGGTAATAGACTTCCGAAAATTAAACCAAAAAACCAGAGAAGATAAAGTCCCTCTTCCTAATATAGACGACTTATTGGATAAAATAGGAAAACCAAAATACTTCACGACTTTAGATCTCCACTCAGGCTTTCACCAAATACCCTTGGAAAGATCGGACAGGGAAAAAACGGCTTTCTCCACACCATCTGGACATTATGAATACACTAGAATGCCTTTCGGCTTAGTAAATGCACCGGCATCATTCCAACGAATGATGAACGAAATATTAAAAGAATATATAAATAAAATATGTCTCGTCTACATGGACGACATAATCATTTTCGGATATACTGAACAAGAACATATAGAAAATATCACAAAAATATTCGAAGCACTTAGAAAAGCAAACCTTAAAGTCCAAATTGATAAATCTTAATTTTTTCAAAACGAAGTCGAATACTTAGGATTCGTAATATCATCCGAAGGTTTAAACCCAATCAAAAGAAAATAGAAGCAATAAATCAAATCACCATCCCAAAAACTAGTAAAGAAATTAAAAGTTTCCTAGGAAAACTTTCTTGGTACCGAAGATTTATTCCAAATCTCGCGAAAATAATAAAACCTTTCACAAATAGCTTTAAAAAGGGTTCACACATAGAAATAGAAAATGAAGAATATCAGAAAGCCTTTAAACACGTGAAACAATTAATATCAAACCCACCTATATTGATATCACCAGATTTCTCTAAACCATTTATACTAACTACAGACGCCTCAGACTTCGCCATGGGAGCCGTTTTGTCACAAGTACAAGAAAACCAAGAAAAACCTATAGCATACGCCTCAAAAACATTTAACTCCGCCGAACAAAACTACTCTACTATAGAGAAAGAATTAAAAAGTATCGTCTGGTCAATAAACAACTTTAAACCTTACCTTTACGGACAAAAATTCAGAATAAAAACCGACCATAGACCTTTAGTATGGTTATTTAATATGAAAAACGGTAATCAAAAATTAATGCGTTGGAAGATCGAACTCGGAGAGTACAATTTCGAAATTGAACATATCATGGGAAAAACTAATCAAATTGCAGACTTTCTTAGTAGACAAAGAAATCCATTTAAAATCGTAGACGTAACTGAAACAACAATATTTTCACACTGCATATCACGAGATTATGCTATGAGTCAAGGACTCGCACTCCAAGTAAACCAAACATATAATAGTAAAAAATATTGTCAAAATTATATAGATCAAAATTCTCAACTAATACCACAAATTATAAACGGCAAAACTATATTACACTTAGTTACTAAGCAGAAATGCAACGACTTACCATCTGTAAAAAACTTTAAAAAGGCATTAATGGAACTTCGAGATTACTGCATTAAAAACGAATTGTATGAAATTAATATCCCAAAACTTGCCTGCGGCTTAGACCAAATGGACTTTAAAGACTTAATAAAATATTTAAAATTAACCTTCACGGAAACTAATATCCTCGTGAATATCTATTCATTACCACAAAATTTCCTTACCAGCGACGACACAAACGCAACAATACATAGTTCCCCAGAAAACATCGTAAACGGTATAAAATATAAAGAAGATAGACTGAATATTGCCGATAACCAAATTATATTCAAATTAGGAGAATATTCAAAATTAAAAATAGAAAAACTACCTTTCGAAACAGTACAACCTAAACAACGAATTCATATAACCTTCTCAAAGAATAATCTAAAAAACGAAATAAATAATTTTCTGAAAGACTATTTAGTACCTAAAGTTAGATATCTGGCTATATTTAATGACGAACTGGATAAAGTAATATCTCAAGAACTACAGGAAAATTTCGAACCAAATTCTTTAAAATTAATCGGAGTAAATAAATTTGTACAAGATATCTTTACAATAGATGAACAAAAACAAATTGTAGCTGACGATCATAACGGATTTAGAAACCACAGGGGAATATTGGAAACAATCAGATACCTGAAGAAGAAATACTACTGGCCAAAAATGGTACAAACTATCCAAAATTTTATTAATAATTGTAAAATATGTAAAGAAAATAAATATGATAGAAAACCTATAAAAATTCATGAAAATTTAACTATAACTACGACAAGACCTTTCGAGACAATTAACATAGACATACTATCATTAAATACTCAAAAATACCTCACAATATTTGACCAATTTTCCAAATTCGGACAAATAAAAGCAATAAATGTTGATTCAGTAAACGTATTAAAAGCATTAAAAGAATATTTCGAGACATATACCCTACCAAAATTAATCATTATGGATAATGGACTAGAATTTAATAACGAATTACTAAAAGATTATTTAAAAACATTAAATGTAAAACCCCATTATATTTGTATTAATAATCCAAAGAGTAACGCGGTCGAAAGATTTCATTCGACATTAATAGAACACCTTAGACTAATTCAAAATAACGAAGAATTCAAACATCTTAATCAAAATGAAAAAATAAAGAAATGCATACTTAGTTACAATAACTCAAAACACACCATAACCGAAAAAACTCCAACAGAAATAATATTTGGAGAGACACATGAGTATAAATACCCCAAAGAAATACGAACTAACTCTGAAATGATACAACAACATCTGAAAGAACAAAAAGAATTATACAAAATAATAAATAATAAGATACAACAAGAAAAAGAGAAACGTCACCAAGAGAACATATACCCGTTAGCATTACCAAAGGACGTATACGTAAAAGAAGAAGTAAGGAGAATACAAAAATTTAAAAAACCAATGTATATAAAAAGCAAAGTCTTAGCATATAACCCAAAATTAGGTATTGTAAAAGTCGAGAAACCATATAAACAACGTAGTAAAACCTTAAAGAAAATTAGAAACATACGTATCAACAGAATAAAATTATAACTTTATCTCTGTTCCCAGTGCGCAGGGTCAACAATTGACAGACATAACACACGGCAACGGATATCATCTGACAAACCTAGGATCGACACACATTGAACAGGAAAAATTACATACATACTTTTACTATAACGTAACACCTTTATACGAAAACTTTAATAGAATAGAAACTATAATTAACGAACTCCTAACCGAAATACACACAGTTCAACACATAAACCCAAATTATATACAATTACTAAATTCCACCTTTGAAAATACACAAGAACAATTAAATAAATTAAAACTTAACAAAAGAAGGAAAAGAGGCTTAATAAACGGTTTAGGAAGTGTTATAAAATCAATTTCCGGTAACTTGGACAGTTCAGATGGTGAACGATATGATAAATTATTTGAGACTATAAAAAAGAACGAAAAAATTTTAAGTAATAATGATAATAAATTATTTAAAAACTTAAAAGAAGTAACGGAACAATTTAATATACAATTAGAAAATATTAAAATAAACGAAAAAGAAATGAAAAAGGAACTAACCTTTATAAAAGAAATTTTGAAGAAAAATAAACTTTGGGAAACAAAAATAGAATCTGAAGGAAAAATCCAGTTAATAATAAATATTCTGAACAATATCCAAAATTTTGCTATACAAATTGAAACTAGTCTTACGTTCTGTTCCTTAAATAAATTACATTCAACTATAATTTCCATGAATAGACTCCAGAACTTTATCAAAAATCAAAATATCTTTGAAATTATGTCACTTATAACAACTCACTGTCAATACGATGGACAAATGATCTACTATATTATCGAGATCCCTATTATGAGCACCACCGTATACCCTTTATATCAATTTACGTCAATACCTTTTATGAATAACACAAAAATGTATATCCTTGATGAACCCAATATATTGTATATTAATAAAATGAATAAGAATATTATTGTCAATAACTGTGTTAGAAATAAGAATTATTATTGTAAAACTGATAACGTAGAAATAAAGAAATGTATTAATGATTTAACAATAAGATATAAAAATGATGATTGTTCCTACTTGTTAATGGATAATGAAAATAATATCGAACAAATACCAAATACAAATGAAATCATTATAATAAGCCCAATTTTACAAAATTTCATAATTTATTGTAAAAGTAATGAAATTCACAAAAAGATAATAGGAATTTACAAATTTAATAACGATCAACAATGCACATTAAATAATTATCATTTTGAAAAGATAGAACAAAATTATAAAGAATTAATCTATGAAGGAAAAATTGATAAAATAAATGGGTTAAACGTTAAAAGCAGACAATTAATCGAATTGCATAAAGTAAATAATACTGAATATCATTTGGAAGAAATACAAAATTTAAATTTAAAGAACAACGATCATCATCTTTTTATTATATATTCCTTTATAAGTATAATGATAATTAGTTATATATGTTTTAAGATTTATAAGTATATAAAAGAAAGAAAATTGAAATTAATTGCTTTAAAAGATTTAGAATTAATAAAGACTCACCCTCTCGAGTAATATAATAAAAAACTTGAAGGGGAGGAATATGATACCTGTATTTTGATGACGAAGTGTTTTATTATATTAGACAATGGAAAGTTCCATTGTCTGACTCATACTTCTTTGAACTATGTTATGATAAGAGAATGATATATAAGCTTGAAAAAACTAGATTAGAACACTCTTGTACTGTTGCTGAACGTATTCACGTCAGTTGTAATTAGATTCTAAATAAATAAAATATAATTTTCAAAACGAAAGAAAAAGTATTTTTTTTCTTAATTACAAATCGAAGATTATAATTCCTGCATAGAGCAGGCGTTTCATGAATAGTCTGGGCATATTGTGTAATAAAATGATTTTACATTATATGCCGGCAGTTCATGAAATGCCTAGACTCTTCATGAAAAGACGTATTTCACAATGAGACTACGACATATATATGAACAATATATCATAATTATATTTGAATTCTAACATAGTGCTTTTTATTTTCAAACAGAAAAAGATATTAAATAAGTGCTTATTTCAATAGTTACCAGGGATACAAACAAAAACCGAAACTTGTCATGTTAACACTTGACAGAACGAATTTATTTTCAAAACGCATACGTTTTTTAATATTTTTTTCACTTCTAGCCTAGCAACATACTATTATTGACTTCGTTTTGAGTCGTAAAATTGAAACTAGCGTATTATAACAATAACTTTTCGATTGTCATTTCCGTTGTTAAATGAAGTACTTTGAAGCTCTAGTGCTTAAAAATGACAATTTAATGTAAAAGTAAAAGTACCAAATACCTAGTATAACTGTTTATTTATGATAAATATTTACAACACAATTACTGAAATTACTAAATTGAACATTTGATGTCGTTCCTAATACTTCTTCTTGGTTAACTGAAGGGTTTATCGATGGAATCAACTGTTTAGCAATGTTTCGCAAGAACGCACAACTTCGACCTACTCATACTGAACATCAACGGTTTTTTCTAACCTACAGAAATTTTAAGTGTTGCACGCTTCCTGTAGGTATAAATACCATAGGTGGTATACCTACAAAAAATTGCAGAGTTCTTCGGCCTCCCAAATGTTAAAGAATATACCGGACATTGCTTTCGGCGGTGCTCTGCAACATTTTTGGCTGATTCTGGAGCAGACATTACAGTGCTCAAGCGACATGGAGGGTGGCGTTCAAGTTCGGTTGCTGAAGGCTACGTTGAAAATTCTTTGGAAAATAAGAAAGAAATTTCCCGAAGAATAGGCTAAAACTACCTTTTCTGTAATGTATCCAACGTTTTTCTCCGCACACCAACTGTCAAATTGTTTGTAAGTTTCTTCATACAATTTTTTTGATTTTCCTGGAACCAGTGTAGCCAATGCAGCCTCTGCACCATTTTCAATATCAGAATCAATCTCGGAGTCACTCATTTTAAGTAAATTTATTACTAAAAATTCTCAAGAAAAATTATACACCGAGCACGTTGACATCAATGTTTATTAAACAACATATTGAATCCCATAGCAACAAAAAGATGAAACTGATGTCCGCCTACTTTCAAATTTTGAAAAATTTAAAATGTTGAAATTTGAGAATATATATAAATAATCTGTTTTTCGTAACACATGCACAAGAAACACGTTCTTATTTCCTAATTTTAGAGAGAGAAACACTGCTTTTCTTCCCTAGGGAGAGAAACATAATGTTTCTAGGTGAGATGTTTCTCTCCCTAGAGCGATGTTTCTCTCCCTAGAGACTACGATTACTAGGTGTTTGCGGCGTTTCCTAGGTAACTAATTACGCAACCCATATTTGACATTTGTGCCGATAAGACGGTAATTTTTGTGCACTTGGTACGAAAAGTATAATATGCTTCACGGGAGGGCGCGATTATCCCTTGTGTGAAGTTGGCAAACCTCGACTTCAGCTCGAGCTTTCGGCCCTCGCTTACGTTTCGGTTTGCCGACTTCACACGCGGGAATAATCGCTTGTTTCCCTCCCTTGATGCATAACATACTATTAAAACGCTAGTATAAAAAATCTTGTATGGAATATGTTGCGAAATCGTGTTTTAAGCACTATTATTATGTTATTCGGCTACGCCTCGTAGGATAATTTTCACGTCGCGTGAATTATGATACCTTTATTTTGATGACGAAGTGTTTTATTATATTAGACAATGGAAAGTTCCATTGTCTGACTCATACTTCTTTGAACTATGTTATGATAAGAGAATGATATATAAGCTTGAAAAACTAGACTAGAACACTCTTGTACTGTTGCTGAACGTATTCACGTCAGTTGTAATTAGATTCTAAATAAATAAAATATAATTTTCAAAACGAAAGAAAAAGTATTTTTTTTCTTAAATACAAATCGAAAATTATAATTGGCGCAGTCGGTAGGATGCCAAAAGAGTTTTAAGCAAAATAAATAAATCTCTTTCGATCTCCATCGATTTATTTGGCATCCGAACAAGAATCTATGAGCGAAACACCAGCTCAGGCCTAAACAGTGGCCCATCAGAGGTTGAACAACCCATCTCTAACCATCATCCAGGCAAGCAGGCAAGGAGGACCAGGACAACACACACTCGCTGACTTCACCTCTCCGGGAAACCAGGACAACACAACTTCGCTGATCCCGATTACCAGAGAAAACCAGAAGAAAATCTCTAGCTGATTCTCAACAAACATGATTATCTTGTTAATCATCCTTTTACTTCAACTGTAAGTAAAATATATGTAACAAAATACACTAAAGGGTTTTGAGGAAAGGCTAACGCTTTTAAGAATCAAAACGAGCCCCAGCACAAGGCATAACACAAATTATAAACCTAAATATATTACACAAAAGGGGTGTCTCTAGTAATAACTAGTAATAAAGACACCGAGGAACCGGCACAGTTCCACACACATTACAAATCATATGTACAATAGCGATAGTGAACCAGAATCAAACCCATCAGATTCTGATTCAGAAACAAACCAAACACCTAGTGTTATAAGAAATTTAATATTAACGCCCAGTAAATTACAACTCAACTCAAAAATGGCCACAACCACAAACAACGAAATTCAAATGCTCTCTAAAGGTATCCCTGAATACGACGGTAATATTAAAGATCTACCATATTTTATAAATAGTGTAGACGAATTTATATCATGTTTTACAGGAATTGTTTTGATAAACGTTCAAAGGATATTTTTATTTCAATTAATAAAAAATAAATTAAAGGGACCTGCAAAAACATATCTCTCAGAGAATTCATTTGCTGATTGGCCAACATTAAAATCATTATCAACAGATAATTTGGTCTCTTGAATAATTCCAAACATATTCGCGTTGTTAAATGAGGACAAGCATTTACAAATTTTTCCAAATGACCCGTCTTTAAAAATAACTTGATCTTGTTGAATTTCTAGGAAGATAATAACAATATTACTATTAATGATAAGTAAAACATAGTTTATTTGCTCAAATATATGAAATTATATATGACTTACGGTCTTTCGTAGCCGGTACGCCGTGACTCTCCCGTGAATCTGTGAAATACGTTGAATTTTGTAGCGATGTTACAGCTGCATTATTACCACAGTGGAATTTAGGTTCCGATTCCTTTTTTTGTCCGAAACAAGAGCGCATAAATTTAATAAAATTACTCATTTTATTAAGTTCATCGCGTTTCCTAGGAAATTACTATTACTATTGGTTGCGTTTGTTACAAACTTTTTATTGTAATTTTGCGTTTTTTTATGGTTACGGAATCGTATTAAAGAACTAATACTATTGTTCATTTATGTCCCATTTATCACTATGCTGTTAATGTAAAATGTAACATAAAGTCGTATATATATATAATGTAAATGATGAAAAATCACGTAGTTCGCGTACTTGATATTAAAGGAAAAAAGTGAACATTTTTTGACAGTTGTACGTATGCGGTGTTTCAACATTTATGTCAATTTTTTATCTATTCATATGGAAGTCATTACGAAACTCAGTTGCGTATCAAAAGAGAGTTCATTACGATACGCAACATTTTGTTTTAGACGGTTGGTAGTAGCGGATGACGTACTGTATCTATCAAGGTGAGAACATTAAAATTTCAATATAACTTCAAAATCTGAACAATTGCATGAATGTCAATAACAGTTATCATATACAAAGTATCCTAAATTACGTAACTCGGTTTAAATTTTTTTTAAATTTTATTTTATAAAAGGCGCAAAATAGAAAAAAAAGTATAAATAAATCATTATGTTTGTTTTTATATGTTTTTTTTGCAATAATTTACTACTATTTTTTCCACGATCCCAAGATATAAAGTAATTATTCTTAAAAATGTTTCAAGCATTGTCAATTTTTACTTTTTGCGTACGATTTCAAAATTTTTAAAGCAATTAATTCTACTGATTCTGTTCATATGCAAGAAGACCTGAGTCAACTGCAAGAATTTTGTGAAGTAAATGATTTAACTTTAAACATTGATAAATGTCATGTCATTAGCTTTTCTAGATGCAAAATTATAACAATTTTTCCATATAATATATATGGGATTATTCTTGCACGACGAACATCAACTCGAGATTTGGAAGTAGTTCTTGACTCTAAATTAATATTCAATGAACATATTGATTTCATAGTAAAAAGGTCGTTTAAAATGCTAGAATTCATTTACAGAACAGCTAAATGTTATGAGAAACAATAATCACTCATTTTACTTTATAATGCTTTTGTACGTATTTATAATAAAAATATTGTACTAATAGAATCAATTCAAAGAAAATTCATAGCGTTGTTAAAGTATAAATTTTGACTCAACAATTTAAACTATGTGTCAATATTAAATGAATGTAAATTAAATTCTCTAGCACTACGGAGATCAAATGCAGATATGTTATTCTTGTTCAAGATAATAAATAATAAAATTGATAATTACAGTATAATTGATAAACTTAATTTCCATTCACAATCTATTATGACTAGAACTAAAAACTTATTTTATTATAATAAATCTAACTCAAATTACCAAAAAAATTCCCCCCCGTAAATAGAATAATGTCGACGTACAATAATAACTATCAGCATTTAGACATCTTTTCTTTATCTATTGTTCAATTTAAAAATACACTTAGAAGTATATCTACTTAAAATTGTCAATGTAATATATTTTTTTAAATTTTTGTATCTTTGTTCCTCTTCTCTTATTGAACTTATTATTGTAAAACGTGGAAGCCTGTTATTGGGTAATTCTGTTGTCTTCCCTAATATCCAAAATAAATAAATAAATAAATAAATAAAAATACACAAACAAAAATTTACACTTCACTCAAATTGAAAAATCACCGCAAACAGCGTTTCATGTCCGTGAATTATCTCGGCGTGAAACTAGAACCACGACTGCATCATCATGCACAAATCCAAAAATCCCTTCAAAAAACCTCCATAGCACTCAAATCCTTATATCCTTTATTAAATACAAACAGTCATATGCCCCCTAAAAATAAAAAACTCCTCTACACCACTGTCATCCGTACAATCATCACATACGCAGCTCCAGTCTAGTGCTCTGCGACGACAACAGAACTGCAATCTACGCTTAATTAATAGTGTAGACAGATACACTAGAATCGTAGATTTACACAACACAACGGACAAGAACATATAAACAAATTATCACAAATTCTATATGACACAAATTAAACACAACCCACTCACAAGAACAATAACACAAATCAGAGAGTACAATACTCCTTTCCGTATCAAACATTTGTTACCATATCAAACACTTCCTGTGTTCTTCCAACGCGAACATGACGCATAACATCTCACACTAACAACCATTGCTAATAACTCATCAATCAAATAAATAAATGTAACAAGACGTCATAACCGCATCGTGAATATCATCCATTATCACTCACATATTATTAAGTTCACTAGCGCAAACTCATTATTATCACAACATCTATTCATATTAAATATTGTAAACAAAAACTAGCAGCACTGTAAATCACTCATATACGAGTAGTATTAGCTCATTAGCATAAAATCATTAAATCGTAACATCAAATCACAATAAATGTATCATAACATCATTGTAAAATATCATAATTTAGCTGTAAGTTAGTTAAATTATGTAAAGTAGTTTTTTTTTTGTATATTTTTTCTTACAAACTTACACAACACGATCATGCATTTTACACGCACACGTTCATTCTTGTAAGCGTTAAGCATTTTATTTAATTTTGTTGATAAGGTCGCATGACCAGGAACAACAATTGTAATTAACAAACTATAAACAATGTCAAGGACTTGAATGCTCGACGCCAGGCGGCACAGCCCAGCGCACATCCGCAATTCGCTGGGGGATTGTGATTACGGTTAAAATTAGAAATAATGTTAATTTTGACGTAGTCTATGCAATAAACAAAGTTACAAAAACAGTTTTAAAATATCTAAAAACTTAATCTAATCAAACGAAATACATTTGGTTATTTTATTTATACATTCGGTTATTTTAGGTATGTTACGACGTATCTCATAAGAGGCGCTGGTTCACGTGCCCGCTCTCTAAATTTGAAACTAGGAATTTTAATGACATGTGAAACGGCCGTAATAAGTCTAGCGCAATTGAATGAAGGAAGCCATGGTTATACAATAGTATACAATAAACAAAAATATTACCCATTTGCACTAATGAAACTTAAATTTTCATTTTGACATTAACTGACAGCGATGTAAATCTCTTTATATGGTATTATATTACGATTTACATTTATTTATTTAAGTTTGATGCAAATGGACATAACAAAACCATCTGTCACCTGTATCAGTTTTGCCTATATTGAAAAGTAATACGATCGCAGTGCCATCTTTTGCATTCTAAACTGAGAGAGAATATAGATTAAATGAAAAGAAATAGCTCCCGAGTGTGAAGAACAAACGAGCTTGTATGAAAGGAATTATGAATGTGGTTGTAGCGAAAGTGGTGTGTCAAGATAAGAATTTAGATTCATTGATTAGATTTTTCAAATGTTTACCTACAATTGTGTGAAATTCACTTTCAAAACAAGCGCTGGGCAACACCCCGTTTCTTATCTTTTGATTCGTTTACTGTTCTTACATAGAGTGTTTCACTGCAATTGTCTGGAATTCACTTTCAAAGGCAAGTGCAGCGCGAGACTCTCTTTCTTTATAATCTTTCGGATTCATTTTTAGTTCTTATTATAGAGTGTCAAACTGCAATTGTGTAAAATTTAATTTCAAAACAAGCGCAGGCCGATGTTTCTGATTATACACTGTGAATGAATTTAGTGGAAGCATATGGCAGACTTTTTTTATTCATCTGACAAGAAATTTTACACTTCATAAATGTGATTGTTTGTCTTTAAACTACTAAATATATTTATCATATACAGTGTGGCCCTAAAGATTAAAATTCTATTTCCAGTTTCAAATAAAGTTGAAAAGATAGCACAGTAATTTATTTATCAACCAACACGTGTCATTCTACATTATCATGGTAGGTAATGATTTATAAAATATAAACAATTGACAATCTTCAAAAATGTTTGAATTCAAGTTTAAATTGTAATTTCAGACGTAATTTTAAAATAAAGTACTGTGCTACCTTTTCAAAATAACAGTTGTCATATTTCTTGGGGGTGAAGTCGGGTCAAACGGTTGAACCGCGGCTAAATTCAGAGGAGATGGGGTGAGTCGGAGAAGGGTGATAAATATTGAGAAAAAATGGGCGCCAGCCGGCCTGAGCCACGATCGGTTCAACGAAAGTACAACGACCGACAAAACCCGGATTCTTCCCAGGAAGGAGGTAAGAAAATGTGCGTAAAATTAACAGTCGACTAGTGAAATCGAATAGAAAATTTATATTGATAAATCAAGCTAAGTTAATATTATAGTGAAAGTATTAACTTATTTTAAAATAAAACTTTGTACCGAAAATCCAATCAAGGTAGAAACAGAAAAAGAACTGATAGGAAAGAAATAAGCAAATATTCGCTATGTCCCACAGTAGTGACTAGGACTGCGGCGATGTCAAACACCTAAATGGTACTAAAGCAAAATGGCGTAAACAGACGTATGACGAAACGCTGGCCAACAATGCGTACTACGCGACACGACCGACTGTACAACAAACAATAAATTTTAACAAATATACCTAACATAATAAAATACACTATATTTCATCTAAAGTAGGAACAAAGAATATATTTAAATTTAACAGAGGAGTCGTAAAAAATGTCAATATTACATGATATGTTATTAAAAGTAGTACACAGCCGTCTAATTGGAGATTTCAGTTCATAATTTGTTGTTGGTGTAGTAGAATTAAAAGTTACTTTATTTCTGGATGTTATGCGTGGTATGTTTAGTGGTAATGTAGGTGGTATTTGATAAGACCCATTTAACGATCAACGGAGTCCCTTTCGTATGATGCTATATGTATTTCATAGATCCATCTTATATATTTAGTATACCGTGGTATAAATATATCGTTTTGTTTGTTAAAAATAGATTTTGAAAATACTGATTTTAGCAATTTTAAATTATGGGACATACTTTTTTTGAATTTAAAGTGTAACTGTTTTAAAATAATAAGCAAAACTATAAGAGAACTTAAAAAGATGAATATTCAATTATAACAATTTAAAAAATAATTTATTTTATTATAAATTAATAAATAATGAATACTTATTAAATATAAAGAAATAAATATATCATCCCTTTTACCCATTACTGGGTGTGGCACTCTGCCATAGCAGATTTCGGTAAGTGATATATTTTTTCGCTTGAGGTGCAGTTACCAGCCGTTAAATCACGGCCCCCAAAGACATTAGTGGCGGTGGAGCCACAGGGGTAGATTTAAATTGGTAAAAAAGTTTTGTCGCATAAATACTTATTGTAGTAGTAAATTTATAAATTGTTGTGATGATGATGATGAGTCCCATCATTCCGTTTCGGAACATAGGGGCCGGGCACACCGAGCCGCAGTTTTTACACTGCCGTACTGCCGGTTTCTTTAGTCAGATTATTTAAGGCGTATAAGTGACTAGCTTATAGCGCCCGAGTGTGATAAATACATGTAACTGTATTTTTATATTTTACGACAAATCACACATTGTCGGCAGGCGGATTCGAACTGACGAACCTTGGCTCGGGTGACGTCACAGTATGCTAAGAGATGTGCCTTAACACGCTCGGCCACCGCACCTACATAAATTGTTGTAATCAGTAAATAAATATTATGAATTTTAAGTAACTAGGTACTACAAAAGGCCCCAACTTATGCCTTATTGCCGGCACCTATGATAATTAACGCTAAGCTTATTATCTTAGAATAAAACAATATCAAAATAATGTTTCTGATTAAAATTACTATAGTGATCTTTTTCAACAAAATTTTATACCTACTAATTATATTAAATATTATACCGGGTGTAGAATTGAAATATGTAACATAGGAAATACAATGCTATTTTTTAATATGGTTGAGATCCCCTGGTGTGGCACCTAACGAATTTTTTTGTGGCACTATTTAAAAGAAAAAAATTATAAACAAAATCATGCCGACACAAACTCTTTAAAAAATGCAATAAGACAAGACTGTGACATAATATCAGCGCGACAATTAGCGGCAGTTCGCCAGGAATTTGTTTACAGATTACGCCATTGTTTAGCTGCAAATGGAATTATTTTTGACCATTTACAATAATCAATATTTTGTGTTTCCTTAAAATTAGTCATGTACTTTTTATTATTATAATTGTTATTATTATTATTATCATCAATAAAAAATATGACAATACACGTTTAAGATAATTTATTATAAACTTTGGTTAATCAATTACATAAATAAATAAATAAAATAAATATATCATCATGCCTTTTACCCATTACTGGGTGTGGCACTCTGCCTAAGCAGATCTCGGAAAGTGATATATTTTTTCGCGTGTAGTGCGGTTACCAGCCGTCAAATCACGGCCTCCAAAGATATTAGTGGTGGGGGAGCCACAGGGATAGATTTAATTTGGTGAAAATTGTTTGTCGGCTGTGGGGATCGAACCAGGGTTCTCAAGATCCACAGGCCGACTCGATACCACTGTGCCACCTAACCCATTGTAGCGCTCTTAATTCGTAATTTTCTTTATAAAAGCCATTTTTCGTTTGCTTCTTACTCTTGCATAAAAAACAATTGAGCAACAAATAGATACTTATTAGATGCAGTTTTTAATTCTAAACATTTACACATTTGGTCTAATTTAATTAGGGAAGCAACAATCATCATATTAAAAAAATAGATTTGTATTTCCTATGTTGCATATTTTAATTCTACACCCGGTATATCAATCACTATGTTACTGTAATATAAAACATATTCCATGTTTTACTTTTAGAATATTGGTATTTAAACAAAATTACCATTCATAATTTTCTGTTAAACCAGAATTTTGAAGTAAGTAATTACCTACATCTACTAGCAACCTACGAGAAAAGTATACAACTATATAAAAGTAAGTAACTATATAGTCAATATTTAATATTATAGAATATTATAATAAGTAAATTTTTTTAAGTTAAATTAGGTACGATAAAATAGTTTCTAATTAATAAATAATAATATCTAATATTTTCCATTCAATTTAGGATTCTAATTTAAGTGTAGGTACAATTACGTTCATAATATACTCAAGAAATACATTAGCAAAATGCCTAACAAAACTCGAGTACAACGTAAGAAGAGGAGCAATAGGCACTTAGAAATTAAAGATAAGCAACCAGACGAAGTAATTGTAAATAATATCAATACAATGAATATAGAACAACTTAATTTTCAATGTGATTTGGTGGACAACGATATCAATACAGTTCTCAACCCCAATGGATATTTAGAGGATATACACATGGATGTCTATTTCGCAATACTTCGTAATGTTTCTGAATACAGACCTCAACCTACTTATTTAATATCAAGACCAGAACGAATTGCCGCTAGTTTACAAGGAACACGACATATCCAAATATTGTATCAAGGAAACTCCGGACCCGGTATTGGCCATTGGATTTGTTCGTATTACGATGGAATTAATATAACAATTTATGATAGCCGAAGCGGTAAACAATTACATCATAGTGCTGAATTATATTTAAATAAATTATTTCCATTTCATCCGACGATAACATTCGCGCAAGTTCAGCAACAACCAAATGTATATGACTGTGGTTTATTTGCAATAGCAGTCAGTACAAGTTTATTATTTAACAGAGATCCTACCCAAGAAATTTACGACGTAACCAAACTTAGGACTCATCTAGCACAAATTTATAGATTCAAAATAATTACACAAAAAAAATTATTGATAAAGAAACTCACGAAGCTAAAACTAAACGACTAGAAAGACTGAGACTTAATGAAAAAAAATTTATTGAAAAAGAAACTCACGAAGCTAAAACTAAACGACTAGAAAGACTGAGACTTAATGAAAAAAAAATTATTGAAAAAGAAACTCACGAAGCTAAAACTAAACGATTGGAAAAACAGAGAATTATTGAAAAAATATATATTGAAAAAGAAACTTCCGAAGATAAAACAAAACGACTGGAAAAATTGAGAATTAATAAAAAAAAATATATTGAAAAAGAAACACCGAAAAAAAAACATGAACGCTTAGAAAAAAATAAAATAATTAAGAAAATTTTACAAAACACTAAACGTACACACAAACAGGCATGTAGAGGTCTAGAGGAAAATATAGAAGTTTATAGTTTAGGCGAAATGAATATTATTTGCAAATCATGTGCCTCAAGAAATTTTAAATATGAAAAACCAACAGATGGAAAATTTACACACTGTTGCCGTAAAGGAAAATTGAAATCTGAATAGCTGAAATTGTACCCTCAATATATGAAAGATTTACTTACAGGACAAGATGCTAAAAGTAAGAATTTTAGAGAAAATATTAGAAAATATAATAGTGCACTAGCTTTTGCGTCAATGGGAGCTCAGATTTCTCCACCGCCGGGCCGCGGTCCGTACGTATTCAGAATACACGGACAAATTTATCATAATACAACCTCACTGTATCCAGAAAATGGAGCTTCGGAACAATACGCTCAACTGTATATAATTGATACTACAGAGGCACTGATGAAACGAATGAATGTAGAAAGTAATAAAAAATGTAATCCCGAAATTATGGGCCAACTTGATTCAATATTACGCGCAATAAATCCACATTGTGAAGCCTTTATGATGTTAAAAGAATTAGAGGATATAGAAATTTCTAGAGCTAAACAGGAAAATAAAAATATACCAGAAATAAATTTGTGGATCTGTAAAGACAGGAGTAAAGACAAACGGCGTTATAATATACCAACAAGCAATGAAGTTGCAGTAGTATTTAGTTCCAATGATGGCGTTCCACCTGTTAATCGAGATATCTGCATTCATCCAAGAGGACAAGCCAGTATTCGAATAAATCAATACAGCGAAAATTGTGACCCAATGGTCTATCCATTACTATTCCCTCACGATGAGTCAGGATGGGGTATTAATTTGAAACAGGCTGATGGTAAAAAGAAGATATCAACATTACAATTCTACATGAACCGTTTAACAGACCGAGGCAATTTTAATCCCTGTTTACAAGCAGGAAAACTCACTCAACAATACATAGTAGATGCGTATGTAAAAATTGAAAGCGAACGATTGAACTATATTCGACTTAACCAGACTCGCCTGAGAGTTGAACTGTACAGCGGACTTATGGACCATATAAATAACCTTGCAGCAAATGAAGGAGGAAAGGCAGGTACAATGATAATTTTACCATCTACATTTCAGGGAGGTAGCCGATTTATGTTAAAAATGTATCAGAACGCTATTGCATTAGTAAGAGAATTTGCTAAACCAGATTTATTTGTAACAGTAACGTGTAATCCTAAGTGGCATGAAATAACAGATCAGTTAAAAGAAGGGCAAACGGCATCAGACAGACCAGACATAATTGCGCGGGTATTTTATGGAAAAATTAAAAACATACTACATGAATGTATTCATGACGAAATATTTGGTAAAGTTGTAGCTTATATATACGTAATAGAGTTCCAAAAACGAGGTCTACCTCATATGCATTTACTTTTGACGCTTGATGAAAAAGCTAAAATAAGAAATAAAGACGACATCGATGCAATAGTATGCGCAGAAATTCCTGACGAAGACAAAGAACCAGACTTATATCAAGTTATCAAAACACATATGGTACATGAACCTTGTGGGATATTGAATACAAAATCACCATGCATGGATAATAACAAATGTTCAAAAAAATATCCAACGGAATTTCAAAACTAAACCCGAGAAAATGTTAATGGATATCCACTTTAGAAGCAGAAATAATGATGCAAAAATTTATATTTTATGGAAAAACGGCACTGTCAAATATACAATAAACAATCAATGGATAGCACCTTACAATCCCTACTTAAGTAAAAAGTACAAAGCACACATAAATGTTGAAATATGTTCGTCGGTAAAAAGTATAAAATACATTTGTGACTATTTATGTAAAGGACATGATATGGCCAGTGTCAAACTAGGGAAATTAGACAAACAAAATACAGTTCAGTGGGATGAAATAACGGGATTCTTAGACGGAAGGTATGTTTCAGCTCCAGAAAGTTGCTGGAGAATGTTAGAATATCCATTACACGATAAGTCTCATACAGTTTTTGAACTTGCTGTACATTTACAAAATCAACAGGCAGTAGTTTTTGTGCCAGGCGAAGAAAAAAAAGCAATAGACAGGGCTGCAAAGAAAAATACAACTCTTACCGCTTGGTTTTTGTTAAATCAAATAGATGTAAACGCGCACCAATATCCCTACATGGAAATTCCGAAACAATACGTATTCACCAAAGATAACGAATGGAAGGCACGACAAAAAGAAACCAAACCTGTAATAGGCAGAATACTATCTGTAAATCCCAAAGATATTGAACGATTTCATCTAAGGTTACTATTAATTCACACACCAGGAGCAAAAAATTACGTAGATTTACGCACTGTGGACGGTAAAATTTACAATACCTTTCAAGAAGCTGCCAGAGCAAAAAGTTTACTAGCAAGTGATGATGAATGTGAAAAATGTTTACAAGAGACAATACTAGATAAATTTCCGAAACAATTACGTGAACTCTTTGCATACTTAATATGTTTTCATACAATTTGTAACGTTGCCTTATTGTGGGAAAAATTTAAAGATGATTTAACCCTTAACTGGTCGCACCTAATTTTGTAACGTAACTGGTCGCACAGAGTGCACCGCTCGTCAAATATGGCTATAATACTGAATGTTTGCTACTTTTATTATAGTTCTTGTTATAGCCAGATGAATTAACATTATTACTATTTGATCATAACATTTATTTGGAAAAAAAAACAATACACAAAAAAAATAACAAAGAAAAATATTATCACTTCTTTGGTAAAGACGAATCAATTCTCGCCATATAAAATATTTCTAAGTTTTCATGCCAGCGAGATAGAGCAAACCAATAAATGCAAGCATTTCATTTCTTGAAGTTACTTTGGCATCCCTCAATCTGCGGTAGTTGACATTTGCTCTCTCAATAAACAAATTGGTGTAGAAAACAATAGCGTCGACCATTTGAAAATCTATCAATTTGTGAAATGCTGTGATTTCATCTGGAGTATTTCTTGCGATAGCCTTCGGTCCCGGAAAAATCTTCAACAAGTTACGAGCCATATTCTAAATTTGCTAGTAGTTGGAGCTTTTTCCATATCGTCACCTTATCTTTGGCCATAAAATAATCCGTCGAACTAACTACATCATCTTCACTTTCAGCTCCATCTGATTCAAGATTGGAATTTTCTTCACTTTTCTCTTGCTCTGACTCGGTGTCGTGGTCGCTATGAAGTATAAATTCTTCTTCAGAATCTTCCGAATCATCCTTTCCTATATTGAATAAACTGTCCACTTCTTTCTCCAGATCCATCAATGCTTCATCCTCATCTATTTCTAAATACTTGGAAAGTTCTTCGTCAGTTAGTTGTTTTGGGTATCTGACCGTTCCAAAATCATGATAAAATCACATATTTTAACGTATAATAAAATTTCTGTAGCCTAAATTTTACTTTAATCAAAAAATGTGAATTTCAATTTTACTTACATAAGTGGTCGCGCCGTAGCACTCCGTGCACCGCTCGAACATTCTGCTGAAGGCACGTCCATATCTTCGAGAAGAGTGGTGCAAATTGAAAATGCTGTCGGCAGTGCGCGGCAGACACAACAGTCATAGGTTACATGGAGGGGCATTTCATTACAAGATAATGAAAAAAAGTTACAGAGCTTTTAATACGAACGGAGCACTCAGTGCACCCGTGCGACTAGTTAAGGGTTAATGGAAAATTATCTCAAATATTATACCAGAAGAGTCGCGGAGAGTAAATGTTTAACACACATAAAACAAATATTAATAATGCAAGGTTTTCAGCTAAGGGATTTCGGTCTTCCAGAACCAGAAGAAATAGAAAATGCCACAGACATAGACGACATAATTGATGTTGATGCAGAAAGATTAGAAGGCGACAGAAATTCTGCTTTATTTAACAATGAACTGAAAGAAATTTTACAACTAATAATGACTGCTATAAATGACCAAACATGTACTAAACGCTACTTCTTTGTTGATGGTCCAGGTGGAACCGGAAAAACATTTTTATATAATACAGTCATTAGTATTTTAAGAGGACAAGGATTGTTAGTGTTACCAGTTGCATGGACCGGTATTGCAGCAACATTATTGAAAGGAGGCAGAACAGTGCATTCAACATTCAAATTACCAGTACCAGTAACTGAAACAAGTGTTTGTAAAGTGAGAGGAAACAGTGAAGCAGGAAAATTATTAAAACAGTCATCATTAGTAATATGGGATGAAGTTACTGTAACCCTCCTCGTTATGACGAGAGTTAGCAAATAATATACGGGTTCTTGTCAGATTGAAGGACGCAAGTATTTAAGTATAAAAGTATAAATATATTTAATAAATAGTTTTACATACGTTTATACAGCACTACTCGATACAGCCTTGATGTGTTGACTCTAACGGGTTTACACTCTCCTCTGCTGGCCCAACCGGTCAGCCCTTTGGCACTAACTCTCCCCCCGAGTATCATATTCATTCCTTATATAATATTGGAACAATGCTAAGTCAGCAAAATAAGTATTACACTTTGCTATACTGTTTATATATTACACATGTCACACCATGACCCAGTTATTGAAGTTACTTAATATGTATGTCTTAATTGTGCTGACTTAGACTTGTTACATTCCTCCCTTCTTTGAAATTTGCTTCCGTATAGGGGCACAATTTCCTTAAATCTAAAACTTAGTGTCTCTATCGACCACTACACTTCACACGATTGTATATCTAAACACTGTACCCAGCTGCGCCTCTTTGGATGCGTGGTTCATCACCATGGGATGAGTCTTCCTCCTCCTTTGAATGATGCCACATCGTTACCGAGTCGTGGACTGCACCTTTGGCTGCGACATGCACTTTTTGGTTCGTTAGCCCTTATTCTGCCCTGCCCTGCATGCCCTTCTGCTGTCCTTAGTTCTCGGCGACGTCATCTCTTATTTGGCTGTAGCTGTCGGTTCCCTCAAAACTGTGGTGAAGAGTGGTCTCTCCTTAAAATTTAACAACCCAAAACTTGTATAACTTATATCTATTCTATCTATAAAGTTGCCACATATTTTTCGGACTTGGTTCTACAGAGGGCGCACTAGGTGTTACAACCCCGGGTATTTCCTTTTCCTCATCACGGTTTACAACGATTGTTTCCAGTTCTTGCTCATGAACTGCTGATCGCGCCTTCCTGTGATGGTTGTGTAGCACCACATGCGTCAGTGCATTCCACAAGCAAGCTGCTAGTCCAATCGTACATCCTATCGTACTATACAAGTTATATCCATTCAAAAGTGCGTCTAATGTAAATTTAAAAATTTTGAAAATCGTGTAAACCCCGATGAATCCTGACATAAACATACCCAGACTGGAGAACCAACCCCACATTTGCTTGACAGTAGACATGGCCAGGCTCTGTAACTCTCCTTTCGTAAACAAGTCGAGAGTAGACAAGCCTTGGTCTGCTGTGTCTCTCCCCACTACCCTCCTTGTTATGATGTTGGCGATGGCTTGTCGTTCCAGTCCAAAAATTAACGCGTCCTGCGCTGATTTTATCTCCGTCTTGGAGTATATGCCAGCATTGCCGATATCGTACATGGGCTTGAATTTAAACTGCGGCTCCTGCTGCACCTCCAAGACTTCCGGTTCGATGCTCTGTGTTAATTCTGGACTGTAATCTAGCCATGTGTTTTCTACGTAATACAGAGCCGGCACAAGGTGACTGCAATCTATCTGCTCTGCTTTTTCCTGTAAAATATGTGTCAACGGAGTCATGGAGACCTTTAGAGACTTCACCCATGACTCGCCCTACGTACCCTAACTTATTTTTAATTAAAGTGCTTACTGCATACTGTGCTAGTGGAATAGTGCTGTTTAAATTTGCTAATTACATTCTTGTGGTCTTGTAATTCGTTTACTAAATATTTGAATCATAACTCCTTGTTATTTTTTTTTTTAAACAAAAAAAAAACAAAACAAAACAAAAAAAATACTACTGATACTACTCCGCCACGTCCTTTAGAGCCACGGTGATAATGTTTGTGCTCGGCCCTCTGCAGTCAAGAGTAGAGTTGCTTTTATCTGTAACAAAATAAGAAGCTACTGTCTTCCTGGTGTTAAGATCCAGGGGTGGTCTTGAACTGGCCCTCTGCTTCGCGTGTGATATGGTGTGGTGGGTGTTTGTGGTGCTATTTGTTTTGAAATTTGTCTGCTTGCCAAGTCCTGTAAAACTAATTGATAATTTTGAAAATTATTGTCCTTTTGTTGTGTGTTCGTCCCGGTATCTTCATTACTCTTTTCTGTCTCAGTTGCTGGTTCGTTTTCTTTGTCTGCTTCTATGTCCGCTTTAAATGGTTTTAAACGATTTACATGTACCTTCAGAATTTTTCCCGATTTTTTATCTTTAATTTTATAATTTACGGGCCCCATTGATTCTATAATAAAGTACGGTCCTGTCCAAGGTCTATGTAGCTTACGCGACGTTCCTATCTGTACTGTCGGGTCATGTAAATAAACCGCGTCACCGACATTGTAACTTGTCGACTTTGCGTTTTTGTTAAATTGTTTGTGTACTGTCTCAGTCGTTTGTGCTACGTGCTGCTTTACCTTACTGAATACTAGTTGCAGTCGTTGTTTTAACTCTGCCGCGTAATTGTCGTCGTAATCGTAACGTAAAGTCTGAGGTCTAGTTATGTTGTCGTATGGTAACTCCATGTCTCGGCCATGCATCAGGAAAAATGGTGTCTCACCTGTACTGTTGTGTACGCTACTTCGGTACGCCATCAGCACATATGGTAACCACTCATCCCAATCCGTTTGGTCTCGACTCACAAAATGCGATAACATATCTTTGAAAACACGGTGACTTCGCTCTATCACTCCGTTCGTTTGCGGCCTGTAAGCAGTTGTTTGAATTTTTTCAATTTCAAAAATTTTACACACGTTTTTAAATATTTCTGCAGTGAAGTTTGCACCCAGATCTGTTAGTAGCTGCCTTGGCGCTCCATGTCTGGTGATGATTTCTTGTGCTAAAATTTTTGCAATTGTGCTCGCTTTCTGGTCTGATATCGCAAATGCTTCAGGGTATTTTGTGAAGTGATCCTGGAACGTCAGAATATATTTGTTACCCTTTGTACTCGTCGTCAGTGGTCCGACAACATCCATAGATACTCTTTGTAATGGCGCAGTAACTTCTTGGAATCTCTGTAGCGGTGCTGGTTTGTGATGTGGTGACGTTTTTCTTTCATTGCATGAATGGCATTTACTGCAGAATTCTTCAATATCTTTGCTCATATGTTTCCAGAAGAATTTTTCCCTTATTCGTTTGTTTGTTTTTTCGAAACCTTGGTGTCCGGCATACGGCAAGTTGTGGTAATCGTGCATCACCCGAAATTTCATTGATGCTGGCACAACTAATTTATGATGTCTATCGTTATCTGATTTTTCTTTAAACACAAGACCTTCGACATCTATGAAGAATCCTTCCTTCTTTTTGCATTGTGTTATCTCTGTGTATTGTTGTAGCTCCTGTTATAATTGTTCTTGTTTGTTCTTTTCCAACAGTCAGCAATGCCGTGGCCTGGCTTTCCGCAATAGTTACACGTTTCCATTTGTTTGCAGTCTCTTTTGAAATGGCCTGTAGCTCCGCAATTATAACATTTTTTCATTTCCATGCCGTTGGTTGTTCTTCTGTCTACAGCTCCGATTTCTACATTTTCCATTTTTACTCGAGTTATTTCCATTTCTTCTCGTTCAGCCATTGTTACCGCTCGCTCGAATGTGAGGTCATCTCGGGAGTCCATCATGATTTTAATGTATCCACGGATTTCTTGACGTAGCCCTATTTTGAATTGTTCTAAACATATCTTCGCCACCACTTCTTCTTCTATATTTTCTTCCGATATTAGTTCTTTCTTGAGTTTTCTTAGCCTTTGTGCAAAATTTTGGACGTTTTCACCGATCTTCTGTTCGCAATTCGTCAAGTCGCGAAAGATCTGGCCTGGTTGTCGTTTTTTCGAGAATCGCTCAGTCAATATTTTACTAAATTGTTTCAATGTTATCGTTTTACTGTGTAATTCTGGAGTCAACATGTAAAAGTCAAATGCGTCGTCTGTCAGTTTTAGTCTTACCAAATCTACTGTGTTTGTGTCCGACCAATTTTCAATTTCCGCCCGAATTTTAAGTTTAGCGAAATATTCTGAAGGATTTTGCCCTGTAAAGTTATCTAATACGTTCGCCGCCACACTGTATTGAAACCTGTTTGCAGCGAACAATGTCTCTAGTTCTGTTTTAATCGCCGTCTGTATTGTTGTTCGGTCCGACGCGCTGCTACTTCCCGATATATCCCCGGGTTTACCCATGTTATAATAAGTAATAAAGACGGAAAATATCAGACACAGAAAATAAACAACGAAAACTTATAATACTTGGCCTCCGCGAATGTAACAAAAAAAAAATATTATTTTTTCCTTTTTGTTCACTCTGATCTGACACGATATCCCAAACCGCTGCCACCAATTTGTAACCCTCCTCGTTATGACGAGAGTTAGCAAATAATATACGGGTTCTTATCAGATTGAAGGACGCAAGTATTTAAGTGTAAAAGTATAAATATATTTAATAAATAGTTTTACATACGTTTATACAGCACTACTCGATACAGCCTTGATGTGTTGACTCTAACGGGTTTACACTCTCCTCTGCTGGCCCAACCGGTCAGCCCTTTGGCACTAACTCTCCCCCCGAGTATCATATTCATTCCTTATATAATATTGGAACAATGCTAAGTCAGCAAAATAAGTATTACACTTTGCTATACTGTTTATATATTACACATGTCACACCATGACCCAGTTATTGAAGTTACTTAATATGTATGTCTTAATTGTGCTGACTTAGACTTGTTACATTACGATGGCGCCTTCACACGCATTGAAAGCCGTTGATTTGATTTTACAGGACTTGATGGACAACAGGATAGCTTTCGGGGGAAAAACTGTCGTATTAGGGGGTGATTTCCGACAGTGCCTACCGATTGCTAAACACACCAATCATAGGACGGCGATAATAGAAATTTCAATGTTACGGAATTCACTTTGGTACTTATTTCACAAGCTATTACTGACAGAAAAATTTGTGAATATCTATTAAAAGTGGGAAATGGTTTAGAAGAAAACGTTACAATACCACAAAAATGTATAGTCACTGATTCACTAGCAGATGCAATTTTTGGAAAAGAAGATATTGAACCAGAAAATCTTCATGACTTTATTAACCGGGCAATACTGTCACCAACAAACGAGGATACAATGACACTAAATGGAATCGTCCTGAACAAACTGAAAGGAACCACAAAAATATATTATAGTGCAGATTCAGCTGAATGTGATGATCGCAACAAAATAAACTACCCCACTGAACTATTAAACAAAGAGATGCCCACTGGTATGCCACCCCATAAACTTTCATTAAAAATTGGAGCTATTGTCATGCTGTTGCGTAATATGAATCCAAAACGTGGACTTTGTAATGGCACAAGATTAATTGTAAAACAAATGAGAACTAATTATTTAGATTTAGAAGTTGTAACAGGACAAAGTAAGGGAAACAGAATATTTTTACCACGTATAGATTTCACACCAACCGACAGTGATTTACCATTCATTTTAAGACGTATACAATTTCCAATTAGACTTGCATTCTCGATGACAATTAATAAAGCTCAAGGACAAACATTTGATTACGTTGGAATAAATTTAGAAAAACCAGTTTTCACACACAGGCAATTGTATGTGGCCATGTCAAGAGTACGATCTTTCGACAATTTGAAGATAAAGTTACCAAATGAGGCAGTAAATAAAAAAGGTGAAGGTAAGACAGCAAACATAGTTTTCACAGAAATACTAGAGAGGTAATATTCGACAAAAATAACTTGTAACCTGTTTTCTCACAATAATTACATTAACATTAAATCGGAAACATTTAAATGCGTTTGATAATAATTTATTAGTTCTGGTACTTTTTGTTTCAAAGCGGGCGCGGTTCTTGCAACCGAAATCACTTGCTGAGATTCATTAGGTACTGGACTTGCGGTAAAATATTGCTTTAAAATATTACGGTAAAATATTGTGGTGTTTAAATAATATATTTGAGGTAAATAAAATCATTTATTTTGTATTTATATTATTATAATGTTTCATTTTCATCATTTCAAAATAGCTTTCTTTCATTCTCTGTGCTTGCGTTGTTTCGATTCTAATATAACCTGTAGATTCTCTGCACAATTTTTCAACTTAAGTATCTATTAGTTTGATTCATTATCATTTTCTTTTTTTTGCATGATGCAAATTCAATCAATGATCATAGTACTGCTTTTACTCTTTGTACTCATTTATCTACTAACTGCATGCTGCATGACTTACTCAACGATCAGTGCCTTGCCGTGGCGAGTAAGCTTACTTGATTATATAGTATTTTCACGTATTACTTATTATTCCGTATAATAATGTAATAATAAAAGAAACAAATTCATAATGAATTTTTATAAAACTTTTGTTTAAATTATTACATGCACATTTAAAATTAATTAGAACATATTTTTGGAATTACTATATTATCAAAACTAAATCTGATCAATACAGGATACAATTTGGTTAAACTAACAAAGTTATGTCATTTTAAACAATAATATTAAAGGCAATACATGACTTAGACGAAAGTGAAAATACAAGCAAACTTTGTATAATTAATAACAGAAAAATAAAAACACTTCCTAAAATAGCATTATTTTGGTTACTTGACAATTGACATTTTGTGACTTTGTTATAACAATGGCAGCTATTAATTCTCAACTTTATTTTGCGTCTATTTCGTAGATGAAACATATTTAACCAAGAAAATAAAGGTTATGCATATAGTAGTTAACTCTGAACATTTTCACATTTTAAGTTTTGTTTTAAAATTAATCATCAATGCCGTATGAACATGTTAATTTATCCTACTTTCAGTGGAAGACATATGGCCAAGAAAGAGGAGAGCAAGTAAAAATTTTAAAACAAGAAGTAACATAGTAACAAACAGCGCAGATGATAAGATTTTAAATATTTTTTTCAGATTTATAAGACATGATCGAACCGCTAATTTGAACAATATTTTCAAGAATTAGGTCGTTCAAAACAGATTAAAATGTAAGAAGTTATAGCATATATTTGATGTTACTGTTCCACAACTTTTAAATTTTTGTACCGATGACTCTTTGTCAAAAACTTCTAAAAAATATGAAATAAATGAGAAAAATAGTGACAGTTGGGGATCAGAATCAGTTGATCTTGAAATCACAGTTTATTACTTTTTACCATAAAAATGCGTTCTGTACTAGGTTAGGCATGGTTAGGGGTGTTTTTTTTTATACAGTTTATCACATTTACTTTACGTTTATTACATTTTACCATAAAAATGCGTTCTGTACATTTAGATTTAGATCAAACGTAATTTTTTACAATATCAATACTCGACCAGATGGTGTATAAAGTAACAAGTTTAAAAAATATCTTTCTTCAAGGGCTGCGGAGCCTAGCTGAGGGTCGGCGAAGCCGACCTGATCGCTAGTCCATATACTAAAAGAGAAAAAAGGTATATTTATATATAACTATATATATATATATATATATATATATATATATATATATATATATATATATATATATATATATATATATATATATATAGATTCATCACGGTCAGTTGCCCATTGCTACAGCCTAGACGGATTATCCAAAAAATTTGAAACATTTTTTATTTGAAAGAGGGCAATTCTGGGGAGTGCCTTTTGATACTTTCAAATTTTTCGTGCACATGATGTGCGATTTATCTTGAAAAAACATGCGTTTTTTGCTCAAAATCAACTTAGAGCAAGGTAGCTTTGGATTGTTTAAGAAGAACATCTATCGTCCATTTGACATTTCTCAGTGGCCATGTCGTATTTTTAATTATAAATTACTTGAGTTGAAAAATTTGTAGACTACTTTTGATATATTTTACGCATATTATAGGAATGAGGGGACGTTCATATTATAATTACAGATTTTTTAAATGTATATTTAAAAAATATATTTTTTGACTTGACAGTGCACCCTGAAGTTGTCAAGTATTGACAGAACGAGGTTTTACACTATCAGCTTGGCTGCGTTTTTTTAAATAAAATCAAGTTTCATAATGAAATATTTTAACAGACTTGATAGTCGCTAGAATTAAAATTATTAATCAACTATTATCAATATATTCGAGTGATTGTCTATTGTTTTTTTCTGAAAGTCAAAAGAAATCAAAATAGGTATCAAACTAAATGGTTTGAAGAGAGCTTTAAACAGAATTATTAAAAATTGCGATTCACTGATTGTCAATTGTTTTTCTTTTCTAAATGTAAATAAAAACGTACCGTGTTTGGTATCAAATTAAATGTTTTAAAGAGGGATTTTGAACAGAATAATGAAAAAATTAAATCGAATGATTGTCAATTGTTTTTTCTAATACTATTTAGAAATGCATCGTGTTTGGTATCAAACTAAAGGATTTGAAGAGAGTTTTTAAACCGAATTATTAAAATTGCAATCAACTGATTGTCAATTATTTTTCATAAAAGTCATTAGAAATCTATCGTGTTTGGTATCGAATTAAATGTTTTGAAAAGAGATTTCGAGCAGAATAATTACAAATTATAATCGACTGATTGTCAATTGTTTTTCCTAAAAGTCTTTAAAAATCTTTCGAGTTTGGTATCAAACTAAAAGGTTTAAAGAGAGCTGTCGAACAGAAATATTCAAAAAAAATAGGTCAACTGATTGGCAATTATTTATTTCTAAAGTTGTTAGAAACATATCGTGTTTGGTATCAAATTTGAAGTTATGAGGAGATATAGAAGCCAAAAATTGTAATCGACTGATTGTTTTGACCTAATAGTTATTGAAACTGTACTTATTTCAGTTCTAATGAAAGATCTGAGAGATAAAGTAAAAATAAAGCAGCAAGGAGTTGATAGCAAGTCATTTTCGAAAAATTTGTAAACTGTAAATTTTTACAATATTAATACTCGACTATATGGTATATAAAGTAACAAGTTTAAAAAATAATTTTCTTCAAGGGCTGCGGAGCCTAGCTGAGGGTCGGCGAAGCCGACCTGATCGCTAGTCCATATACTAAAAGAGAAAAAAGGTATTTTTATATCTATATATATCTGGATTCATCACGGTCAGTTGCCCATTTCTACAGCCTAGACGGATTATCCGAAAAAATTTAAACTATTTTTATTTGATAGAGGGCAACTCTGGGAAGTGCCTTTTGATAGTTTCAAATTTTTTGTACACATGATGTGCGAGATATTTTAGAAAAACCTGCGTTTTTGGCGCAAAATCAACTTAGAGCAAGGTAGCTTTGGATTTTTTAAGAAGAACATCTATCGTCTATTTGACATTTCTCAGTGGCCATGTCGTATTTTTAATTATAAATTACTACTTTTGATATATTTTACGCATATTATAGGAATGAGGGGACGTTTATATTATAATTACAGATTTTTTAAATGTTTATTTAAAAATTATTTTTTTTGACTTGACAGTGCACCATGAAGTTGCCAAGTATTGACAGAACGAGGTTTTACACTATGAGCTTGGCTGCGTTTTTTTTTTAAATAAAATCAAGTTTCATAATGAAATATTTTATCAGACTTGATAGTCGCTAGAATTAGAATTATTAATCAACTATTATCAATATATTCGAGTGATTTTCTATTGTTTTTTCTGAAAGTCAATAGAAATGTATCGTGTTTGGTATCAAACTAAACAGTTTGAAGAGAGCTTTAAACTGAATTATTAAAAATTGTGATTCACTGATTGTCAATTGTTTTTCTTTTCTAAAAGTAATTAAAAACGGATTGTGTTTGGTAACAAATTAAATGTTTTAAAGAGGGATTTCGAGCAGCATAATAAAAAATTATAATCGAATGATTGTCAATTGTTTTTTCTAATACTATTTAGAAATGTATCGTGTTTGGTATCACACTAAATGATTTGAAGAGAGCTTTAAACAGATTTATTAAAAATTGTGATTCACTGATTGTCAATTGTTTTTATTTTCTAAAAGTAATTAAAAACGTATCGGGTTTGGTATCAAATTAAATGTTTTAAAGAGGGATTTCGAGCAGAATAATAAAAAAATATAATCGTATGATTGTCAATTGTTTTTTCTAATACTATTTAGAAATGCATCGTGTTTGGTATCAAACTAAAGGATTTGAAGAGAGTTTTTAAACAGAATTATTAAAATTGTAATCAACTGATTGTCAATTGTTTTTCCTAAAAGTCTTTAAAAAACTATCGAGTTTGGTATCAAACCAAAAGATTTAAAAAGAGCTTTCGAACAGAAATATTAAAAAAAATTAAGTCAGCTAATTGTCAATTGTTTATTTCTAAAGTTGTTAGAAACATATCGTGTTTGGTATCAAATTTGAAGTTATGAGAAAATATAGAAGCCAAAAATTTTAATCGACTGAGTGTCAATTGTTTTGACTTAAATGTCATTGAAACTGTACTTATTTCAGTTTTAATGAAAGATCTGAGAGATAAAGTAAAAATAAAGCAGCAAGGAGTTGATAGCAAATCATTTTCGAAAAATTTGTAAACTGTAATTTTTTACATATTAATACTCGACTATATGGTATATAAAGTAACAAGTTTAAAAAATAATTTTCTTCAAGGGCTGCGGAGCCTAGCTGAGGGTCGGCGAAGCCGACCTGATCGCTAGTCCATATACTAAAAGAGAAAAAAGGTATATATATATATTTATATATATATATATATAGGTTGTGCTTCGCGGTACTATGGAGCCCGAAGTCATAATAGGTAACCGAAGTTTGAACCCCAAAATAAGTTCGGAGCCCGGGTTCCAAACTTTGATATGTTTTTAACAAATATCTGTTTAATTAGTATTTAATGATGAATAAAACGATGCCAGACGAAATCGTTGTGGTATTCTTAACCTAAATTTAAAAAAAGTACTTATTCGCATTACGTTTAGTTGTTTAAATATTAGTTTAAAAAATTTGTAACCACGGGGTTCCAAACTTTTTTTCATGGCAGCACTGGGCCAGGAATCTAAGGAACTATTATGCGAGTATATATTTCTTATGACTTCTTGATGATAGATGTCAGTTATGGTATATTTTGGTTAAAATAAAATACGAATTACACGAAAGCGTATAACGATTTCTACACATTGGAATACATAAATTATAACATTAAATAATACTATGCCAAAAAAATAAATATTTGTGAGACTTTGATTCGGTTTGATAGTTATAGTTTTTAATTTTATAAAATATTAGAATATAGTTTCAGTGTTTCCAATGCCGTCTTAAGGATAAATGAAGCCATGGGCACTAACAGTTAATGAGTCTTTTTTATTAATTGGATTTTTGAAATAAGGAATATTATTAGTTGAAATTGGGGGAATGATACAGATAGAGTATATGTACATACATACACAGGTCAAATTTGTTCATTTTTAGATCGAAATTATATTTAAGATTTTAAGGAAAAAACTTAGTTTCAATCCGTTGATGAGCTTTATACAACAATAGGTACCATAACTTTATTGACTTTTTTTAAAATTTGCATTTATTTGATAAACGATAGTATTTATCACAAATAAATAAATAAAAAATATATATATCATCACGCCTTTTTACCCATTATTGGGTGTGGCACTCTGCCTAAGCAGATCTCGGTAAGTGATATATTTTTTCGCGTGAAGTGCGGTTACCAGCCGTCAAATAACCGTCCCCAAAGATATTAGTGGATATTACAAAATACGTAATAATTGAAATGAACCATAAAACGATTAACTACAATCTCTACTTCAGATATTTTTCTCTATGACCATATAAGAATTCTAAATAAATATAATTTCTATTTAATAATCTGGTTAACCCGTTTTTTTCAGAAAAATTGAATATTGTTTCATAAATAACATATTTGATTCTGACATGTATTATATTTTCATATGTATAATACAGTTAGAAGCTTTAATTTTGATTAAATATTATTTATTTTATTTACTTACAAATTCAAACCTATATGATTAGATACTTCCGAACTTAAAAACATGATCGTAAAGCGGTCTGTATTATTATTTATAAGTATTGTAATGTCGGGGAAGTACTGTGTTGCGCGACGGATTTTTTTAGTATTGTTATAAAGTTTCACATGTATTTCAGTTCACTATTTTGTGTGAGGAGGTTCTCCTGACGATGAGGCCCGAAGCGCGCGCTACCTGCGCCTATTTATAAATACGGCCCTGATACCGCGGCGCTGGAATTGTGTCGCACAAAATATTCTCAGCTGTTGGCTTGATGTTCACGGCGACCAGTATTCGAATAAAGTTTACAGTTGTTATATATGTTGCTTCTGAATATCTTCTAACTGATTTAAAACTTTAAAGGCCGGTTTTATAAACAAATATATTCCCCACTTATAATTTAGTAGCCTAGTAAATTTACTTAAGTAGAAATTTGGGTTTTATAAAGCTCACTTAAATTTAGTTGCTAAGTAAATTTTCTCCTAAATGAAGTGGAAAATTGCCTAGTATTAAATTTTAACGGATGATTTTTTTGAACGTTTCGGGATACCCCTGCAAAGATATGAAATACTATTTTAATATCCTTGATGTACGATATGATTTGAAATTTAACTAAATAAAGTTCTAATTTATATTGAGAGTGTTTTTAAATCATTATTTCTTCTTTCTATTGTGAACATGTTTGACGTTAATGATGTTATGTCAATTTCTTCGTAATATGTTTCATATATTACGACATTATCCTTTGATGATGATACTGGTCATGCAAGAAGCATTCGACCTCCTCGAGTATTTGGAGATATAATTTAGCAATTCTACTTATATAATGATATAAAAATTAAAATAAGGTTCAGATAGTGTTTTTTTTCTTATTAGAAAGAAGTCACCCTGACTTCTAGTACTATATACTGTTTTCATATATTGCACACTATCAACAATGTATTGCGGCATTAAATTCAACTTTATTTTATGCACAAAAACTAAGCAGTTGAACTTGATAAACGTTTTAACATTGAACCAGCCTAATATTTGCAACATACTTAAAATGCTAGTGTATTTGTTACATTTTAATATAATTCGCTTTCCTCGACTTTGAAGAAACTGTAATCTATTTATGTCAGTTTGTTTGCACATATATAAAATTATAGAAACATAAGTAAAATGAAGGAGAATGATAGTGTTGTAAATTAATTTTCTCGTTTCAATAGATAAATAATTACCAATTATATTTAAAAATCCTACTTCTTTGGCAATTTTTTTACACAAATAATTTCGTTATTATTTTTTCCGTTACCTTAGTAACGAGAGAAGAACTACTAGATATTTATAGAAAATCAGATTTAATTATTAAATTTAAAATTAATTTTTATTATAACCATAGGTTTCAGAAAAAAATTAATACTTAACTCTTCAGTAACATGTCTACACTTGACTCGGAACCGTAAAATACTCGGGACCAAGTGCCTCGTATTTCAATATTGCTCCTCGACAGTAATGTACCATTTTCCTGACTCTTATGTAAATGACTATTAATACAATCTTAAAATAACAGTGAAGATAGCCATAAATGTCAAAATTCTTATTTACACGATAAAATTTTTAAATAATTGCAAATAACCGTCTCTTGGTTACCTGATGCAAAATTTGTTTTATAAAACGGTAACAGAATTTAACTGACCATTTAATTTAAGTTTCACTTTGTTAAGTGAGGATTAAATTTTTCATTATAAAACCGGGCATAAGCATATTTACAGTAATTCATACATAAACATAACTATAGCTGATGCAACATTTTAAATGTAAAAAATCAGAGCTTGATAGCATATTGAGTAGTTATTGTTTTAATTATTATAGAAAAGTTTTAAATCATCCCATTATAACGAGACACACGCGAAATTGTATAATTTTCATATTTTATCAGATCAATTTACCTGAAATTTTTTATTTAGTTTCTACAAATATTAACATATAGGTTAATAGTTATAGTAGTTATTAACAAATACATAGACATAATATTAATAAATTTGTGCTATTTGAGTTCATCATAAAATATATAATATCTCGAATTTATATTGACATAGCTTATAGGTTTTACTTTTTATGACACAAGACATTCTGTACAAATTAGGCGAGTGAGATAATTGTATATTATTGACAAAAGACGGGTCGCGAATTTTATTCCTATGTAGTATATTTTTTACCTTTATACAAAACCATAGTGTGATAATTATAATTGACACTCTTCAGTACCTAATGTAATTTGTTTTTAAATTTTTCAGTATTTAATCCTCAAAATAGATTAAACTAAGCGAACGTATAAGTAGTAAACGAGCAACTTTTTAATGTCGAGTACACACTAAATAATATTGAAAATAAAGCGATTAACAAATTATGATTAAAACAATTAACAAAGTTACAATGACTTGTCATAATTAATAAAAATTAATCAGAATTAAGCCATTCACAATTACATAAAATAAATAACAAGTAAAATTAACTTAAACTAATAGATATGGTTTCATTATGAATGTACGAATTAGTGTGGAAAGTTTTTCGACAGAAGATACTCAATGGGACAGGGGCTACTGTCCCTTGTACACACGCTGTTGGATAAACAGAATAAAAGCGGGGTGGACACATTACACATTTTCACAAGTACTGTCCTGTACAATGTGCTAATGTTGGGGGGATGCGGTGGCGGAAGCAAACATTCCATGGCGATCCACAAGACGAGTTCGCACGGTGTTGACAGCTGTATAGTTTTTACTCAAAGCATCGTTGCCATTGTCAGATATGACAAACAAAATGAACAAAAATCCAAGTTGAATTTCTTTTTCAAGAACGCTGTGAATTCAAAATGTAATATTCATAAAAATTTCAGTACTAAAATAGACCAAATAATGTAACAATGAAAATGAAATATAATTGTTCATCACGGGAACAGCTTGAATAATTTTTAAGATACATAGTTTTAACATATATATTTGCGTCTGAGATTCTGTTACCGACGGTCAAAACAAAGCTACCATAGTGCTATTTATCTGTTGTCTAATATATTATTATTATAATAATATAGATAAATAGATAAATTTTAATGTCATTAGAATAGATTCTTTACAAATAGATTGGCGGGCTAAGTTTCTAGTTAAAATTATATTAACAAAGTAATTAAATAAATCCATGTGTTTAATTATGGACTAATTTACAATATTTTTTGTACATTAACAACCAGAATAATATACACATAACTATATAAGTATTATAGCTAACAAAAATATAAAGTTTAATAAAGACAAGCATTGCCTTACCATTTCAATATATCTAATTAAACAGACATAAATACATTTATTCGCTTATGCAAAAGCTTCTAGTTTTCAAAGTATTTACAGTGAAGAAGAATATGTCATTTGTCGTTTGTTTGTTAAGATTTGAAAGTAGTACTTACAAGTCGGTGTCTTGGCTTTTTTTAATAATGTACCTATTTGTTTAAATAAAAGATTCTGAGTTAATTATAAATATAATATATTATTATAAACCTTCATAACTGATTCATTATAATTATCTCGTGACGGTCAATCATTTTGAATCACTCTGTATTACTATTACACAGAAATTATCTGAAGTTAAACAAATTATTATTAACACATACACACACACAAACCATTGCGAAATTTTTCTAATATTGGCCCTATTGCTATACTTTAGTATTACTTCGTATAAGAAGTAAATATTACTATTGGTAAAAAAATGTTTTTATTTAATTATATGTGTAATAATAAATATTTACTTATTTCGGGATTAGTTAATCCAGAGTTATTTTTTAAACCTGTGTTACCATGAGTTCGATAATAATAAACATATTTTTATTCTGGAATAACAAATTCTTTTTTCATGTATTTCACAGTTTGAGAAACTGACAAGCATTTTGCAATTGACATCTTTCATTTGAGGGAAACAAATTTTTGTTATAAAAAAAAACCGGGAAGGAAATTTAACTGATGAGAAAAATAGACCTGATAGATACTTGCAAGCAACATATTTTTTGACATTAAATTTATGATTTTTTTTTTCTCCTAATCCCATAGCAAACTTAATTACCAAAACCAAAAGGTATGTAATTTTTACTTCCTTGTGCGAAGTAAATGAAGTATTGTAATCGTGAAAATTTTCAGTTCTCAGGCTTCAGCGGCAATATCCATTTTGACCATCCCTGAATCCATTTTGATTAAATATTATATACCTTCTGGTTTTCGTAATTAGGTTTGCTATGGATTAGGAAAAAAATATTTAAAAAAATATAAATTTAATGTCACTGATCAATTATGTCAATTACGTGTAATTAAAAAATCTGATGTGAACACCACATGACTTTCTTGTACGCGTATTAAACTATAGATTTTTTTATTGCACATATTTGATGTAATTTGACATTGACATGAATTTTTTATTTTTTTCTTATTTTTGTTCTAATCCATAGCAAACTTAATTACAAAAAATATATAATTTTTAAATTTACATATTTCGCTTATACAAAAGACTAATCTAATAATTCTTAATGTGCTAGACGCAGAATTTAATTGTCTAAAACTTTTATATGCAGTATTTATTTCTAAAATCAAAATATACCAATTTTTTTCAAGAAAAACTGTTACCAGCTTCATGTAATGTATCACTTTCGGTTAGTCCATTTTAACCAAAATCAATTATGTTATTTCTATTGATATATTAGTCTTATATGCCAAATTTGAAAAGTTTTGGATTATATTTTAATATAGATTTTCATTAAAAGCTAATATAGGCTTGAAGTAAAATACCACTTCCGGAAGTAATATAATCATCAAAAAGGAAGTTGCAGAACTAGATGTTATAACAGTCCTAAATACAAAATTTCAACTTTCTACGGTTTACCGTTTTTGATTTATGCGAGATACATACGTATATACGTACGTACAGACGTACAGACGTCACGGCGAAATTAGTCAAAATGGATTCAGGGATGGTCAAAATAGATATTTCCGCTGAAATTTGGAAACCGAAAGTTTTAGAGACTTAAATTCTGCGTCAGTTACAAAAATTATTAAATTAGCCTTTTGTATAAGCGAGATTATATATTTTTTGTTTTTGTAAGTTTGCAATGGATTAAAACAAAAAATTAGAATAAAATAGAAAAATTAATGCCAATGTTGTTGCATTAGAGTAACATCTAGGTGTGCACCTCTCTTTGTGTTTATTGAATAATTGGGAAAGAAACAGTCATACAGGCAAAAGAAGGATAGAAGATGAATATAAAAAAGTAGAAAATTTAGCCTATAATAGATTTTAATGTTAAACTACCTACTTTCAAATATAATCAAAAAATTTAAAAATTTGGTATATAAGACTATTATATCAATAGAAATAACATAATAGATTTTTGTTAAAATGGAATAACAAATAAAAGTGTTAGAGAAATAAATTCTGCGTCTAGCACATCAAGAATTAAATTACGCCGTTGTAAAAGCAAAATACGTAAATTTAAAAATTAGATAATTTTTTGGTTTTTGTAATTAAGTTTAGGGTTTAGGTTTAGGTTAAATTAGGATTAAAATTAATTTATATTATGACAGAAAAATTCTGATGACGCCTGGATTCGAACCAGGGACCTTCCGCATACCGGGCAGAGATGCTAACCGCTACACCACGTCACCTGTGTTCGAAATATGGCATCAACTGAATTTTTCTGTCACAGTGTCTCTGCCCGGTATGCGGAAGGTCCCTGGTTCGAATCCAGGCGTCATCAGAATTTTTCTGTCATAATATAAATTAACTTTAGTCAAAAACTACAGGTATGATTACCTTTAATAATCACACAACTTAATAATATTAGCTCTAGGATTAAAAATTAGAAAAAAATAAAAATTTTAATGGCAATGGCAAATTACGTCAAATATGAGCAATTAATAAAATATCTATAGTTTAATATGTTTACAAGGAAGTCATGTGGTGTCCGCATCAGATATTTCAAATACATATATAATTGTTCCATATCTTAAAGAACAACTATACAATGATTAACTTTTACATATTATTCAGTCAAATGTTTTTGGTGCGACTAATAATATGTTAATACCATCAACATTTGTAGGTTGAGTAGTACAAGTTCTTCTGGGAATATTATTCTAGAGAACTAAAACGCGCGAACACAAAGCAGAACCCTAATAACAGATTTCTTATTTACCCATCAAGACTGCCATCTCTCATACAATAGCATAAAAATTGAGGTCTAAACTTCATTGACATATTATGACTACAAAACTATCAATTTTTCATATAAATATATTGAAATACGAAATTATATCACTAATATACGATGCAATGTAACAGTATTTATTAGTTACGTGTATAAAATCAAACATACCTACTGTATTTAACGTGGGTTTTAAACTGATGTGGGAGCAAACTGCGGTATATCACATGATATATATATATATATATATATATATATATATATATATATATATATATATATATATATATATATATATATATATATAGGTTGTGCTTCGCGGTACTATGGAGCCCGAAGTCATAATAGGTAACCGAAGTTTGAACCCCAAAATAAGTTCGGAGCCCGGGTTCCAAACTTTGATATGTTTTTAACAAATATCTGTTTAATTAATATTTAATGATGAATAAAACGATGCCAGACGAAATCGTTGTGGTATTCTTAACCTAAATTTAAAAAAAATACTTATTCGCATTACGTTTAGTTGTTTAAATATTAGTTTAAAAAATTTGTAACCACGGGGTTCCAAACTTTTTTTCATGGCAGCACTGGGCCAGGAATCTAAGGAACTATTATGCGAGTATATATTTCTTATGACTTCTTGATGATAGATGTCAGTTATGGTATATTTTGGTTAAAATAAAATACGAATTACACGAAAGCGTATCACGATTTCTACACATTGGAATACATAAATTATAACATTAAATAATACTATGCCAAAAAAATAAATATTTGAGAGACTTTGATTCGATTTGATAGTTATAGTTTTTAATTTTATAAAATATTAGAATATAGTTTCAGTGTTTCCAATGCCATCTTAAGGATAAATGAAGCCATGGGCACTAACAGTTAAGGAGTCTTTTTTATTAATTGGATTTTTGAAATAAGGAATATTATTAGTTGAAATTGGGGAAATGATACAAATAGAGTATATGTACATACATACACAGGTCAAAATTGTTCATTTTTAGATCGAAATTATATTTAAGATTTTAAGGAAAAAACTTAGTTTCAATCCGTTGATGAGCTTTATACAACAATAGGTACCATAACTTTATTGACTTTTTTTAAAATTTGCATTTATTTGATAAACGATAGTATTTATCACAAATAAATAAATAAAAAATATATATATCATCACGCCTTTTTACCCATTATTGGGTGTGGCACTCTGCCTAAGCAGATCTCGGTAAGTGATATATTTTTTCGCGTGAAGTGCGGTTACCAGCCGTCAAATAACCGTCCCCAAAGATATTAGTAGATATTACAAAATACGTAATAATTGAAATGAACCATAAAACGATTAACTACATTCTCTACTTCAGATATTTTTCTCTATGACCATATAAGAATTCTAAATAAAGATAATTTCTATTGAATAATCTGATTAACCCGATTTTTTCAGAAAAATTGAATATTGTTTCATAAATAACATATATTTGATTCTGACATGTATTATTTATTTCATTTACTTACAAATTCAAACCTATATGATTAGATACTTCCGAACTTAAAAACATGATCGTAAAACCGGTCTGTATTATTATTTATAAGTATTGTAATGTCGGGGAAGTACTGTGTTGCGCGACGGATTTTTTTAGTATTATTTTAAAGTTTCACATGTATTTCAGTTCACTATTTTGTGTGAGGAGGTTCTCCTGACGATGAGGCCCGAAGCGCGCGCTACCTGCTCCTAATTATAAATACGGCCCTGATACCGCGGCGCTGGGATTGTGTCGCACAAAATATTCTCAGCTGTAGGCTTGATGTTCACGGCGACCAGTGTTCGAATAAAGTTTACAGTTGTTATATATGTTGCTTATCAATATCTTCTAACTGATTTAAAACTTTAAAGGCCGGTTTTATAAACAAATATATTCCCCACTTATAATTTAGTAGCCTAGTAAATTTACTTAAGTAGAAATTTGGGTTTTATAAAGCTCACTTAAATTTAGTTGCTACTTAAATTTTCTCCTAAATGAAGTGGAAAATTGCCTAGTATTAAATTTTAACGGATGATTTTTTTGAACGTATCGCGATACCCCTGCAAAGATATGAAATACTATTTTAATATCCTTGATGTACGATATGATTTGAAATTTAACTAAATAAAGTTCTAATTTATATTGAGAGTGTTTTTAAATCATTATTTCTTCTTTCTATTGTGAACATGTTTGACGTTAATGATGTTATGTCAATTTCTTCGTAATATGTTTCATATATTACGACATTATCCTTTGATGATGATACTGGTCATGCAAGAAGCATTCGACCTCCTCGAGTATTTGGAGATATAATTTAGCAATTCTACTTATATAATGATATAAAAATTAAAATAAGGTTCAGATAGTGTTTTTTTTCTTATTAGAAAGAAGTCACCCTGACTTCTAGTACTATATACTGTTTTCATATATTGCACACTATCAACAATGTATTGCGGCATTAAATTCAACTTTATTTTATGCACAAAAACTAAGCAGTTGAACTTGATAAACGTTTTAACATTGAACCAGCCTAATATTTGCAACATACTTAAAATGCTAGTGTATTTGTTACATTTTAATATAATTCGCTTTCCTCGACTTTGAAGAAACTGTAATCTATTTATGTCAGTTTGTTTGCACATATATAAAATTATAGAAACATAAGTAAAATGAAGGAGAATGATAGTGTTGTAAATTAATTTTCTCGTTTCAATAGATAAATAATTACCAATTATATTTAAAAATCCTACTTCTTTGGCAATTTTTTTACACAAATAATTTCGTTATTATTTTTTCCGTTACCTTAGTAACGAGAGAAGAACTACTAGATATTTATAGAAAATCAGATTTAATTATTAAATTTAAAATTAATTTTTATTATAACCATAGGTTTCAGAAAAAAATTAATACTTAACTCTTCAGTAACATGTCTACACTTGACTCGGAACCGTAAAATACTCGGGACCAAGTGCCTCGTATTTCAATATTGCTCCTCGACAGTAATGTACCATTTTCCTGACTCTTATGTAAATAACTATTAATACAATCTTAAAATAACAGTGAAGATAGCCATAAATGTCAAAATTCTTATTTACACGATAAAATTTTTAAATAATTGCAAATAACCGTCTCTTGGTTACCTGATGCAAAATTTGTTTTATAAAACAGTAACAGAATTTAACTGACCATTTAATTTAAGTTTCACTTTGTTAAGTGAGAATTTAATTTTTCATTATAAAACCGGGCATAAGCATATTTACAGTAATTCATACAAAAACATAATTATAGCTGATGCAACATTTTAAATGTAAAAATCAGAACTTGATAGCATTTTGAGTAGTTATTGTTTTAATTATTATGGAAAAGTTTTAAATCATCCCATTATAACGAGACACACGCGAAATTGTATAATTTCCATATTTTTAAAGGATCTATCAGATCAATTAACTTGAGTTTTTTTATTTAGTTTCTAGAAATATTAAGAGATATGTATTAATAGTTATAGTAGTTATTAACAAATACATAGGCATAATATTAATAAATTTGTGCTATTTGAGTTCATCATTAAATATATAATATCTCGAATTTATATTGACATAGCTTATAGATATGACTTTTTATGACGCAAGACATTCTGTACAAATTAGGCGAGTAAGATAATTGTATATTATTGACAATAGACGGATCGCGAATTTTATTCCTATGTAGTATATTTTTTACCTTTATACAAAATCATAGTGTGATAATTATAATTGACACTCTTCAGTAATGTAATTTTTTTTTAATTTTTCAGTATTTAAACCTCAAAATAGATTAAACTAAGCGAACGTATAAGTAGTAAACGAGCAACTTTTTAATGTCGAGTACACACTAAATACTATTGAAAATAAAGCGATTATCAAATTATGATTAAAACAATTAACTAAGTTACAATGACTTGTCATAATTAATAATACTTAATCAGAATTAAGCCATTCACAATTACATAAAATAAATAACAAGTAAAATAAACTTAAACTAACAGATATGGTTTCATTATGAATGTACGAATAGTGTGGAAATTTTTGCGACAGCAGATAGTCAATGGGACAGGGGCTACTGTCCCTTGTACACACGCTGTTGGATAAACAGAATAAAAGCGGGGTGGACACATTACACATTTTCACAAGTACTGCCCTGTACAATGTGCTAATGTTGGGGGGATGCGGTGGCGGAAGCAAACATTCCATGGCGATCCACAAGACGAGTTCGCACGGTGTTGACAGCTGTATAGTTTTTACTCAAAGCATCGTTGCCATTGTCAGATATGACAAACAAAATGAACAAAAATCCAAGTTGAATTTCTTTTTCAAGAACGCTGTGAATTCAAAATAATAAATTTCAGTACTAAAATGGACCAAATAATGTAACAATGAAAATGAAATATAATTGTTCATCACGGGAACAGCTTGAATAATTTTTATGATACATAGTTTTAACATATATTTTTGCGTCTGAGATTCTGTTACCAACGGTCAAAACAAAGCTACCATAGTGCTATTTATCTGTTGTCTAATATATTATTGTTATAATAATATAGATAAATAGATAAATTTTAATGTCATTAGAATAGATTCTTTACAAATAGATTGGCGGGCTAATTTTCTAGTTAAAAATATCTTAACAAAGTAATTAAATAAATACATGTGTTTAATTATGGACTAATTTACAATATTTTTTGTACATTAATAACCAGAATAATATACACATAACCATATAAGTATTATAGCTAACATAAAAATAATGTTTCATAAAGACAAGCATTGCCTTACCATTTTCAATATACATAATTAAAAAGACAAAGTATTTACAGCGAAGAAGAATATGACGTTTGCCTTTTGTTTGTTAAGTTTTGAGAGTAGTAATAAGTATAAGTCGGTGTCTTGGCTATTTTTAATAATGTACCTATTTGTTTAAATAAAATATTCTGAGATAATTATAAATATAATATATTATTATAAAACTTCATAACTGAATCATTATAATTATCTCGTGACGGTCAATCATTTTGAATCACTCTGTATTACTATTACTCGGAAGTTATCTGAAGTTAAACAAATTATTATTTATTATGACAGAAAAAAAATACAAACACACACACACAAACCATTGCGAAATTTTTCGAATATTGGCCCTATTGCTATACTTTATTATTACTTCGTATAAGAAAGTAAATATTAGTTAAAAAAACATTATATTTAATTATAAGTATAATAATAAATATTGACTTATTTCGGGATTAGTTAATCCAAGAGAATTCAATAATAATAAACATATTTTTATTCTGGAATAACAAATCCTTTTTTCATGTATTTATCTGTTTGAGAAACTCTGACAGGCATTTTGAAACTGACATCTGTCATTTGAACAAAAAAAAACTTGTTATGGGAAAAAAGGGAAGGAAATTTCACTGATGAGAAAAAATAGACTTGATAGATATTTACAAGCAATATAAATCAATAATAAATCTGATGTGGACACAACGTGACTTCCTTGTACGCGTATTTAACTATATATTTTTTTAATTGAATGTATTTGACATAATTTGAGATTGACATTACATTTATGATTTTTTTGTTATTTTTTTTCTCCTAATCCAAAGCTAACTTAATTACAAAAACCAAAAGGTATATAATTTTTACTTCCTTGTACGCAGTAAAGGAAGTATTGTAATCGCGAAAACTACAAAATAGATTAAACTAAGCGAACGTATAAGTAGTAAACGAGCAACTTTTTAATGTCGAGTACACACTAAATACTATTGAAAATAAAGCGATTATCAAATTATGATTAAAACAATTAACTAAGTTACAATGACTTGTCATAATTAATAAAAATTAATCAGAATGAAGCCATTCACAATTACATAAAATAAATAACAAGTAAAATAAACTTAAACTAACAGATATGGTTTCATTATGAATGTACGAATAGTGTGGAAATTTTTGCGACAGCAGATAGTCAATGGGACAGGAGCTATTTATCTGTTGTCTAATATATTATTGTTATAATAATATAGATAAATAGATAAATTTTATTGTTATTAGAATAGATTCTTTACAAATAGATTGGCGGGCTAATTTTCTAGTTAAAATTATCTTAACAAAGTAATTAAATAAATACATGTGTTTAATTATGAACTAATTTACAATATTTTTTTCCCATTAATAACGAGAATAATATACACATAACTATATAAGTATTGTAGCTAACAAAAATATAAAGTTTAATAAAGACAAGCATTGCCTTACCATTTCAATATATCTAATTAAACAGACATAAATACATTTATTCGTTTATGCAAAAGCTTCTAGTTTTCAAAGTATTTACAGTGAAGAAGAATATGTCATTTGTCTTTTGTTTGTTAAGATTTGAAAGTAGTACTTACAAGTCGGTGTCTTGGCTTTTTTTAATAATGTACCTATTTGTTTAAATAAAAGATTCTGAGATAATTATAAATATAATATATTATTATAAACCTTCATAACTGATTCATTATAATTATCACTTGATGGTTAATCATTTTGAATCACTCTGTATTACTATTACACAGAAATTATCTGAAGTTAAATAAATTATTATTAACACATACACACACAAACCATTGCGAAATTTCTCTAATATTGGCCCTATTGCTATACTTTAGTATTACTTCGTATAAGAAAGTAAATATTACTATTAGTAAAAAAATGTTTTTATTTAATTATATGTGTAATAATAAATATTTACTTATTTCGGGATTAGTTAATCCAGAGTTATTTTTTAAACCTGTGTTACCATGAGTTCGATAATAATAAACATATTTTTATTCTGGAATAACAAATTCTTTTTTCATGTATTTCACAGTTTGAGAAACTGACTAGCATTTTGAAATTGACATCTTTAATTTGGAAAAAAATTTTGTTATAAAAAAAAACCGGGAAGGAAATTTAACTGATGAGAACAAATAGACCTGATAGATACTTGCAAGCAACATGTTTTTTGACATTAAATTTATGATTTTTTTTCTCCTAATTCCATAGCAAACTTAATTACCAAAACCAAAAGGTATGTAATTTTTACTTCCTTGTGCGAAGTAAATGATGTATTGTAATCGTGAAAATTTTCAGTTCTCAGGTTTCAGCGGCAATATCCATTTTGACCATCCTTGAATCCAGTTTGATTAAATATTATATACCTTCTGGTTTTCGTAATTAGGTTTGCTATGGATTAGGAAAAAAATATTTTAAAAAATATAAATTTAATGTCAATGATCAATTATGTCAATTACGTGTAAATAAAAAATCTGATGTGAACACCACATGACTTTCTTGTACGCGTATTAAACTATAGATTTTTTTATTGCACATATTTGATGTAATTTTACATTGACATGAATATTTTATTTTTTTCTTATTTTTTGTTCTAATCCATAGCAAACTTAATTACAAAAAACAAAAAATATATAATTTTTAAATTTACATATTTCGCTTATACAAAAGCCTAATCTAATAATTCTTAATGTGCTAGACGCAGAATTTAATTGTCTAAAACTTTTATATGCAGTATTTATTTCTAAAATCAAAATAATACCAATTTTTTTCAAGAAAAACTGTTACCAGCTTCATGTAATGTATCACTTCCGGTTAGTCCATTTTAACCAAAATCTATTATGTTATTTCTATTGATATAGTAGTCTTATATGCCAAATTTGAAAAGTTTTGGATTATATTTTAATATAGATTTTCATTAAAAGCTAATATAGGTTTGAAGTAAAAAACCACTTCCGGAAGTTATATATTCATCAAAAAGGAAGTTGCAGAACTAGATGTTATAACAGTCCTAAATACAAAATTTCAACTTTCTACGGTTTACCGTTTTTGATTTATGCGAGATACATACGTATATACGTACGTACAGACGTAACGGCGAAATTAGTCAAAATGGATTCAGGGATGGTCAAAATAGATATATCCGCTGAAATTTGAAAACCGAAAGTTTTAGAGACTTAAATTCTGGGTCTATTACAAAAATTATTAAATTAGCCTTTTGTATAAGCGAGATTATATATTTTTTTTTGTAAGATTGCAATTGATTAAAACAAAAAATTAGAATAAAATAGAAAAATTCATGCCAATGTTGTTGCATTAGAGTAACATCTAGTTGTGCACCTCTCTTTGTATTTATTGAATAATTAAAGGATGGGAAAGAAACAGTCATACAGGCAAAAGAAGGATAGAAGATGAATATAAAAAGTAGAAAATTTAGCCTATAATAGATTTTAATGTTAAACTACCTACTTTCAAATATAATACAAAATTTTTAAAATTTGGTATATAAGACTATTATATCAATTGAAATCACATAATAGATTTTTGTTAAAATGGAATAACAAATAAAAGTGTTAGAGCAATAAATTCTGCGCCTAGCACATCAAGAATTAAATTAGGCCTTTGTATAAGCAAAATACGTAAATTTTCAAATTATATAATTTTTTGGTTTTTGTAATCAAGTTTGCTATGGATTAGGATTAAAAATTAGAAAAAAATAAAATTTTTAATGTCAATGGCAAAGTACGTCAAATATGAGCAATTAATGAAATATCTATAGTTTAATATGTTTACAAGGAAGTCATGTGGTGTCCGCATCAGATTTTTTAAATACATATATAATTGTTCCATATCTTAAAGAATAACAATACAATGATTAACTTTTACATATTATTCAGTCAAATGTTTTTGGTGCGACTAATAATATGTTAATACCATCAACATTTGTAGGTTGAGTAGTACAAGTTCTACTGGGAATATTATTCTAGAGAACTAAAACGCGCGAACACAAAGCAGAACCCTAATAACAGATTTCTTATTTACCCATCAAGACTGCCATCTCTCATACAATAGCATAAAAATTGGGGTCTAAACTTCATTGACATATTATGACTACAAAACTATCAATTTTTCATATAAATATATTGAAATCCGAAATTATATCACTAATATACGATGCAATGTAACAGTATTTATTAGTTACGTGTATAAAATCAAACATACCTACTGTATTTAGCGTGGGTTTTAAACTCATGTGGGAGCAAACTGCGGTATATCACATGATATATATATATATATATATATATATATATATATATATATATATATATATATATATATATATATATATATATATATATATATATATATATATATATATATTTGGATTCATCACAAGCAGTTGCCCATTTCTACAGCCTAGACGGATTATCCGAAAAATTTGAAACAATTTTTATTTGATAGAGGTCAATCGTGGGGAGTGCCTTTTGATAGTTTTAAATTTTTTGTACACATGATGTGCGAGATATTTTGAAAAAACATGCGTTTTTGGCGCAAAATCAACTTAGAGCGAGGTAGCTTTGGATTTTTTTAAGAAGAACATCTATCGTCGATTTTTCATTTCTCAGTGGACATATCGCATTTTTAATTATAAATTACTTGGATAGAAAATTTTTTAGACTACTTTTGAAATATTTTAGGCATATTATAGGAATGAGGGGACGTTTTTATGATAATTACAGATTTTTTAAATGTTTGTTTCAAAAATATTTTGTTTGACTTGACAGTGCACCATGAAGTTGCCAAGTATTGACAGAACGAGGTTTTACACTATCAGCTTGGCTGCGTATTTACTCAATAAAATCAAGTTTCACAATGAAATATTTTAACAGACTTGATAGTCGTTAGAATTAAAATTAGTAATCAACTATTATCAATATATTCGAGTGAGTGTCTATTGTTTTTTCTTAAAGTCACTAGAAATGTATCGTGTTTGGTATCAAACTAAATGGTTTGAAGAGGACTTTAAACAGAATTATTAAAAATTGTGATTCACTGATTGCCAATTGTTTTTCTTTTCTAAAAGTAAATAAAAACGTATCGTGTTTGGTATCAAACTAAATGGTTTGAAGAGGGATTTTGAAAAGAATAACAAAAAATTATAATCGAATGATTGTCAATTGTTTTTTCTAATACTATTTAGAAATGCATCGTGTTTGGTATCAAACTAAAGGATTTGAAGAGAGTTTTTAAACAGAATTATTAAAATTGTAATCAACTGATTGTCAATTGTTTTTCATAAAAGTCATTAGAAATCTATCGTGTTTGGTATTAAATTAAGTGTTTTGAAAAGAGATTTCGAGCAGAATAATTACAAATTATAATCGACTGTTTGCCAATTGTTTTTCCTAAAAGTCTTTAAAAATCTATCGAGTTTGGTATCAAACTAAAAGGTTTAAAGAGAGCTGTCGAACAGAAATATTTAAAAAAAAATAGGTTAACTGATTGTCAATTGTTTATTTCTAAAGTTGTTAGAAACATATCGTGTTTGGTATCAAAATTGAAGTTATGAGGAGATATAGAAGCCAAAAATTGTAATCGACTGATTGTCAATTGTTTTGACATAAACGTTATTGAAACTACTTATTTCAGTTCTAATGAAAGATCTGAGAGATAATGTAAAAATAAATCAGCAACGAGTTTATAGCAAATAATTTTCTAAAAATTTGTAAACTGTAATTTTTTTACAATATTAATATTCGACTATATGGTATATAAAGTAACAAGTTTAAAAAATAATTTTCTTCAAGGGCTGCGAAGCCGACCTGATCGCTAGTCCATATACTAAAAGAGAAAAAAGGTATATATATTTATATATTTGGATTCATCACGGTCAGTTGCCCATTTCTACAGCCTAGACGGATTATCCGAAAAATTTGAAACATTTTTTATTTGATAGAGGGCAAGTCTGGGGAGTGCCTTTTGTTAGTTTCAATTTTTTTGTGCACATGATGTGCGAGATATTTTGGAAAAACATGCGTTTTTGGCGCAAAATCAACTTAGAGCAAGGTAGCTTTGTTTTTTTTAAGAAGAACATCTATCGTTGATTTGACATTTTTCAGTAGCCATGTCGTATGTTTAATTATAAATTACTTCAATAGAAACATTTTTAGACTACTTTTGATATATTTTACGCATATTATAGGAATGAGGGGACGTTTATATTATAATTACAGATTTTTTAAATGTTTATTTAAAAATTTTTTTTTTTGACTTGACAGTGCACCATGAAGTTGCCAAGTATTGACTGAACGAGGTTTTACACTATCAGCTTGGCTGCGTATTTTCTCAATAAAATCAAGTTTCATAATGAAATATTTTAACAGATTTGATAGTTAGTTACGGAGAGCAACTTGCCTACGTTGCAGTAACTAGAGACAACTTAGGATAAGATAAATAAAATGTATAAATATAAGCGTAGTAATGTAGTAGCACATCTTCATTGTAAGTTATCCACTGTAGAGATAATAAACTGTAAAGATCCGTTGAAAATTAATTCTTTTTAAAAACTCAAGATCCCGCAAAAGAATCTTAATTGGCACAGTCACGGTAGGATACTCGAAGTTAATCATATCGCATGAGTAGAGTGTTTTCACAGCTCCTGCAGAAGCCACTTGTGGCTGCCCTTGACCTTGGCTGTTTTTTAATCAAGTTATGCGTGTATGGGGGTCAAGGTCGCAATGTGCATCAGGTAATGCGTCAGATACTGGTTTTGTTAATTACTTTTGAAAGTTGTTTTGTTTAACGTTACGAAATATACCATATTTTATTGGAAGAAATTGTTTATTATTAACCAATAAGAATTAACGTTATTTTAACCAATTACAATGCGTCATGAAAATGAATAAATACGCGATGAAGATTAAAATGTGAACATAGTATTGAACTGTTTTCTGTGTGTGGTATACCACGTTCGCCGACGACGCCCAACATAGCTATATAGATACTGATACCACTCTGTAAGTATGCGTGTATATATTTTATATGTAGTTATATATTTATTATTTTCATTTATTTGTTTTAGATGAACATGTCACGAAAACACAACTTACGAAACAATGTTGTTGTTGAAGTGCCCACAGACCTGGTGCCAGCTACACTCGACATTGGTGCGTTCACTGAACAAGATTTTAAATTTGATTTTATTGATAAACGCACAGAATCAGCGTATAAAGAAGATTTTCTTTTATTATCCACTAATTACAGTTTAAATAAAAAAAATACTAAGTGGATTTCTGTTGGTTTAAGTGTAATTAGAAACTTTACACCTGTAATGAAATTTACAAGTAGTAAACCAGACAACGCTGGCATTCAGTTTGATATGTTGCAGTTGGAAGAATTTTTGACGTATAAAGATGTAATTTTAAATTATCTACAAAATGGTTCAGAAATGATGTATCAAAATTTACCGTATGATATTGGTATAGTGCTGAATAATGTAAATGGGAAAAAATTATTAACTCTCTCCTGGTATCATAATGAGTATACATTTGTTATGGACGCTTTATCTGCACAAACAATGTTCAACATATTCGATGTATTTATTCACAAACTGCATATGCTGAAAAATTTAAATTTTAAAGAATATTATGAAAAAATTCTATCTTTAGCTCATGATTATGCCACATTAAATCCAAATATTGATGACTATAAATGGAGTGTCGACGCGATAACCGTTAGTACGGCTCCGTTACACGTGCAGTTTAATCTCAGTTTACTCCGGTGAATTGTGACATAAAATCGTAAAAAACAGTTTAATGTGTAGAGAAAGAAAGCGGGATTAGAGTAGTGATAAAGTGTTAGTAAATAATTCGGCACAAATTACAAGTGAGGCTAAATAAATTCAGTTATAGTTTCCAAGGCCAAGCGAACTGAAGCCAGTAAGCAGCTGAGCGTAGTAGCGCGCTAACGCGTGCTTGGTGAACAAACAGGGTCGGACTGTGCCTAAGTGCAGTATAGTGAAATTCACGAAATAATTCAATAAAAACGCCTAAATAAAGTGATTCGCGAAGTAGAAGTCGGGTGGGGCAAATGAGTGTTGAAAGAAAACGCGGAAGAGGACAAGATGGTATAGACAGCGAAGACGAAAAAGACATTTTCAGTAGAAATAAAAAAACGCTGAGATCTCCGGAACAAAGACAAGCATTAAAAGAAAGAGAAGAAGCTGAAAACAAGGATAAAGTAAACCACATTAGTATACTGGATAACACCAAGCTAGAAGAAAGCAGCATGGAAGAAATGAAGAGCATGATACGGGAAATGACGAGAGAGATGATGAAAGAAATGTCAAAAAATACAGAAGTGCTAAAAAGGGAAATAAGTGAATTAAAAACGGAAATGAGAAATAAAGAAAATAAATGGCAGGAAGAGAAAAGACAACTAATAAAAAGAATAGAAACCCTAGAAAGTAGAGCTGAGAAAGAAGAAAGGGAAAAGAGAATAAAGAATATTATAATTAAAGGAATAGCCGTCACAAATGGCAACGAAAAAGAAGAGGTAGAAAATTTCATCTACACTAAACTAAACGTAACAGCAAAAATAAAGAGGGCATACAAAATAAGTAAAGAACAACAACCCGATATTATACTAGCAGAAATGGAAACAAAGGATAATAAACAGGAAATAATGAAGGCAAAAAATAAGTTACGAAACACACAGATTTATATTGATAATGACTTAACGGTTGAGGAAAGGAAAATTCAAAGGGAGATCCGAAGCATAGCCAAAGAAGCCAGAATGAAAGGAGGGAAAGTTAAAATTGGATACCAGAAAATTACTATCAATAATGAAGAATACAGATGGAATAAGGAAGAAGAAGGAGTAACGCCATGGACAAATAAGAAGGATCCTTCAAAAAACTACTAAAAGAGACGTCAACAAGCAGGACCAACAAAGGAACACAGGCAGCGAATAAGGACATGAATTTGAAATCGAAACGACAAGAATTATTATACTTTGGAACTTGGAATGTCAGGGGTACCTACTCGGAAGGTGCTCTCAAAAACTTAGTAAATGAGGCAAAACGATACAAAATAGACATACTAGCCATCCAGGAAACGAAGCAAAAAGGCAATGATATAATTGACGTCGGGGATTACACATTATTTAAAAGCGGAGGCCAAAATCGAATGTTGGGTACCGGTTTTCTTGTGAATAAAAGAATTAGTAAACATGTAATAGAATTTAAACCAATATCAGAAAGAATATGTTACATAAGAATCAGAGGCAAACACAGAAAACTGAGCTTCATAAATTTGCACGCCCCAACAGAGGAAAAAGGAGAAGAAGAAAAAAACGATTACTATGAGGAAATAGAACATATATATAACTGCATTCCGAGATACGACATTAAAATTATACTGGGTGACTGCAACGCGAAAATAGGTAAAGAGGAAATGTACATACCGACCATTGGAAGGCACAGCAAGCACGACGTAACAAACGAAAATGGAAGCAGACTCATAGATTTTGCGATGGAAAGAAATATGGTGATCAGAAGCACACAGTTCGAACATAAAGATATATTCAAAGGGACCTGGATGGCGCCAAACGGAGAAACAGTCAACCAGATAGACCATATATTAGTTGAGGAACAACATGCCAAATGTATAAGTAAAATAAGAAGTTACAGAGGAGCAGATGCAGATTCGGACCACTATTTAGTACGAGCAACACTAAAACAGGGTTTAAGAACAGAAGAGCAAAAGAGGGCGAAACAAATAATAGTATATGATCTGGATAACCTACAGAAAGAGGATAAGCAGAAACAATATGAAGAGGAAATGGAAGAACAACTAGGTAGCTCTGAAACCACCGACACTATATCGGAACGATGGAAGCAAATTGAAGAAGCGATAAAAGCAGTATCAAAAAAGACACTAAAGAGTAAAAAGAGAGAAAAGGCAAAAAGTTGGTATGATGAAGAATGTAGAAAAACAGGTGAAAACAGGAAAATTGCAAGAGAGAGAATGATTAAGGACAACACAGAAGAAAACAGAAGAAAATATAAAGAAGCCAGAAGAGAAACGAAACAAATTTGCAGAGCCAAGAAGAGAACATACAATGAAAACAAAATAAAGGTAATGGAAGAAAAGTTCAAAAACAAAGAAATAAGAAATTTTTACCAAGATGTGAAAAAAGCGAAGTTAGGATACCAAAGTAACACAAAATACTGTAGAAGCAAACAGGGAAAACTTGTAGGAGGTGAAAAAGAAAAAGCAGACAGGTGGAAACAATATTTTGAGGAGCTTCTAAACATAGCGGACGAAGAAGAAGAAAATATAGATCAGGAAATCCAAGAAAACGAAGCGAACACTTGGACGGATATAGAAATTACACCACCCACGATAGAAGAGGTACAGAGGACGATAAGAAAAATGAAGAACAATAAAAGCCCAGGCGAAAATGGTATTAGAACAGAAATGATAAAACATGGAGGACAAAAACTGCATTCTAAAATACATGAGCTCATTACGAGCATATGGACACAAGAAGAAATACCTGATAGCTGGACAAGAGCAATCTTGAACCCAATACACAAGAAGGGAGATAAAACGATGTGTGAAAATTATAGAGGAATAGCGCTACTAGATACGACGTATAAAATACTCGCAATGATACTGAAAGAAAGAATCAGCATCTACACAGAAAAAAACATAGGGGACTATCAGTGCGGATTCAGAAGCAACAGATCTGTAATGGACCAAATATTTGTACTAAAGCAAGCACAAATGAATTTCTACGAGCACAACAAGACTCTGTACACAATCTTCATTGATTTTAAACAGGCATACGACACAATCAAGAGAGAAAAACTATACAGTGCAATGAAGGACCTTGGAATTCCAATGAAGCTTATACATCTTACAAGAATGACTTTGACAAACACAGAAAATGTCATAAAAGTGGGAGATACTACAACTAGTCCTTTCAGAGTAGGCAGAGGATTAAGGCAAGGAGATCCCTTATCGGCTCTGCTATTCAATTTAGCATTAGAAAAAATTATAAGAGACAGCGGGATCATCACAACGGGAACGATCTATAATAAAAACCACCAATGCATAGCATACGCGGATGACGTTGCCATAATAGCTAAATCCCAAAAAGAGCTACAAAAAGTAATAAAAAGGCTACACCAAGAAGCAAGCAAAATGGGACTTAAAATAAATGAAGAGAAATCCAAATATATGGAGATGGGCGATGTTATGTCAGATCCGGAAAATGGTAAAACCTTAAAAGTACAAGTTGCTGAAACCACAAACCTGGAATTTGAAGGAGTACAAAATTTTATATACCTCGGTACTATGATATCGCACATCCAGAATAGCAATAAGGAAATAGAAACAAGAATAACAAGAGGAAATAAAGCTGCAGGAGGACTAATGTACGTGATGAAGGCAAAGCAAATATCGCAGAAAACCAAAATTAGAATTTACCAAACGGTCATACGCCCAGCGGTAACTTACGCGAGTGAAACATGGATAATAAATAAGAAGGAACAAGAAAAACTTAGCAGATGGGAAAGAAAAATCCTAAGAAGAATATACGGAGGAAGAAAGACAGAGGAAACGTGGAAGAGAAGAACGAATGAAGAAGTAATGAGAATGTACGGGGAACCAAATATTATTCAAGTAATAAAGGCGCAAAGAATACGATGGTTGGGACATATACAGAGACTACCCAGAACAAGAACAACAAAGATCATGCTGCGAGCGGGACTAATAGGACCAAGGAGAAGAGGAAGACCAAAGAATAAATGGATCGACTCAGTGGAAGGAGACTTAAAACAGCTTAATACACATAACTGGACAGAAATAGCAACGGATAGAAAGAAGTGGAGAAGAATAGTTGAACAAGCCCTAGGCCTAGACGGCCTGTAGAGCTAATATATATATATATAAATGTATTGAAGTTGTGTTGGATAAGGATATGAATATGAATGTTTTAGCATTTAAGGAGTTGTTGTTTATATATAAAGGAAAGAAAATGTATAATGATATGAACAATAAAAAAACAGATTAATTATATACTATTTTTCTTTATTTATTTTATAGCTTGTACAGAGTTATTCATTGTTTGAAAAGAGAATACTCAACCAGTTTCTAATAACACACACGTTTCTTAGTGCACACAGAAACGGTGCAGAATGGTCAAAGCAGGAAAAATGTATTAAATTTGCGTTTTTCAACGATGGATACTGCACTAAATCAATTACAGGCACACTCAATCTTAATTGATTCTCTAAATATTTCTTCTTTTTTATTCCTTTCACGTAAATTTGCGACGCTGAAGCCAAAATACGTTTCACACTAGCAACCGTTTCTTTAAACTCACTACTGCCAGAATTCCAATATAATCCGTGATAATGATTTAATAACCACTGTGCTTCTTTCTTGCGTGCCTTGTTTAAACGCTTCCAAGGAAACGGAGGTTTCAGCATATAATGTTGTATTTTATCACCATTTTTTGATGTTATGGCTATTTCCTTTGGAATTAATTCACTATCGTTACCATTGAAACCCTGTATATCCACAATGAGTTCCATCGTTTAACTAAATCTGCAATCTGTTAAACAAGCTTTTTAACCGCGCTTGTTGTGGGATTATACTCAACAATGCGATCGTGAATAAGGAGGCAATAAGCAGTAGTGTTTGCAGGAAAGTTTTCATTTGATTCAAAATCTAGACGCACATCTACAGGAGCATTTCGAAGTGTTTCTATTTGGTTTGAGCAGGCCAAAAATACGAGTGGAGCTTTTGTTTTAAAATCATTTTTATTTAAGAGTGGTTCTAGTTTATCTTCTTTGTAATATACTTTTTTAAACTTGGCATACATTTCGTAGAGCATTGCGAAATTATTGTTTTTAATATTTAAATTTAAATTTTCATAAGGATAACTTTGTGAATTCAAGAAGAGTTTAACATTAGAGATATCACAATGGTCAAATTCACTTGCATTTTTCCCATGTTGGTTTTTACGGTTAGTCTGGAAGGCTAAAATTATAAATCGCGGTTTCTCCATCTGTGACGATGTTTTAATACTCCACGTTGTGCTATTGGTAGAACTGGATATTCACAAAGCTCCCATGAACGGAACGCCATGAGAACAGGCTTATTTTTTTCTTGTCGTTTAAGGAATCGAAGTTTTTCCTTATCAGAAACAAAAATATACGGCATACGCCAAGAAATTTTTGAAATATTTATTTTAAGTTCCTCACCGCTAACATATGAGTTGGAATCGACTTTTGACCTTATGAGAACAAGTTCATGTTTAATATTCAACAGAACTCTCCCATAAAGTTCTGCAAAGCCAAGAATCATATTTAAAGGTATTACCACATTAAATCTTCCTTCATCATCAGTCACAAACTGGGGATTCCACCCAGCATTCTCAAGCTTTCCACTTTGTGCTGCATTTAATGAAACATAACCTTTAATTGTGGTTGTAATGCCGACATTTTTACATTTATCAATTTCAATGCCGTTTAATTCATAACGTATTTCGTCAAATAAATGTAGTATACCGTTTGTTGTAAATTTTGATGTAGCTGGTGGTTTTGTTCCATCCTTTTTAACAATTTACCCTCGATCACGATGTCACTGTCACTGGGTTCCGTGAGGATATCCTGTTTCTGTATTGGAATTCGAATTTCATCGTTGTTGTTGAACGTAGACGATATGTAAGGTTGATGTGTATGTATTTCCTTGGCAATTATTGATTCGTCAAATAATACTTCATCATCAATGTTCAAAATTGATTCACTCATTTTACTTTTAAATTATAGCCTTGCGATTGAAGAAATTTGATATTTTTTGTTGTTAATCTCTTGCTGAACGGCACCTTAGTGATGTGGAATTTAGTAGTTGCTATTCTTTTATTACTAAAATTAATCCCCATTGATTCTTTTTAAGTGGAGCCTAACTATAATAGTTTCCCCGCGAAAATTTATAATATCACTCTGTTCATCGACAATTTTCACTGTTATGTTGTTGATTAGGCCAACGCTCACAGGTAAGTAAATGACATTCGTCGGTACTTCAATTATTTTATAGCCGGGCGGGGCTGTTGGGAAAAAAACGTGCAATATATGTACAAGAGAATTGTTTTGATATGAACCTGAAGAAATGTTACACTCAATTTGTATGCTATTTACTTTTAAAATGTTTACAGGTAAATCGGATTCATGTAATATGTTAGGTTCAAGAGTTCGTTTAGTAAATCCCAATAATGAACCAATACTATCATCATGTGTAAAATCGATTTTTTGCGAACATAAAATTTCACATTTTAAAGTATTGGTATTCGGACGTAATAGAAACTGGAAGTTCACCTTTCCATTCCGATGAGGTCCGTGGTAATTTGGATCATGCGTCAGCGAACGTATATAATCACATAAATCATCAATTTCGTATGATCCCTCAGGAATGCTAATATGCTCAAGTTTATTCTTATTGTAATAATATAGTTTATTTTTACCCTCTACTATATTTGGAATAGAATTGTAACACTGAAAATCAACCAAACCAATAACCCAATCACCATTTGTAACATCTAATGGTGGTGAATAATCTGCATTTAACACCGATTCTGAACCTGTTAATGTGAAGGTTAACGACATTATGACTGAACTACCATTTACGTTGTAGTATTTGTTAAGAATTTTACGCACAGATGACCGCATTCATATGAATTAAATTTTTGATGTCTGTGATAGTTGTATTTAACCTTGACTTTATCGCCAAAATAATTAAGTAACTCGTTTGGCGGTTTCAGGTTTCCAAAGCCGTCAAAATAATGAACCAATTTACCGCGTTTTTTGTAGCATACCCAGTGTGTACCGGGTCCATTTTTATCATCGAGATTTACAATAGCTGATTCATTAATGAGCGGTCCTGATTTTGGAAGAGCGTTACGCATATAGATCCCGCGAAAGTATGGCACATTGTTTACAAACTTTTTCAGATCTATATCAGTCAACGCTCTCAACGGAAGTTTTTTGATTGCGGCGGCGGTTTAAGAAATAACCCTAATCCTTTCCGATATGGTTTTAAGTATAATCCTTCGCCACGCTTTCCAAGTGCGATTGCTTCCATTGATTTATTATGTCTTTGAGCTTCAAGCAACTGTTGTTTTGCGCTTGACGCATCATTAACAGCTTTCGCTATTCCTGCAGCACCTCCGGCTAAACCTCCAACAGCTGATAATCCAGCAAATAATGGAATAAGAAAGGGTAAAAATCCTCCAGTTTTAGGAATAGGTATCACTCTCGGAGATGTAAGAGAATCATTGTCGCCGCCATTACGATGTTTTTTAACAGTTTGTTGGGCAGCTTTCAAAGCAGCACTTATAATATTATTTTTATCTGCGTACGATGCTTGTTTTAATGCAGCCTCTCTGGCATTTCTTATAGCCGCTCGAAGTATTCTACTTTTTTTAACTTTTTCTCTTCGTTGCTTTTGCTGTTGTTGCTGCTGCTGCTGCTCCATACTATATAATGCTTTAATGATTGCAGTTCAAGCAACACTGAAACCATAAATAGACGTGCACATTATTTATTCATCACATAAATATTTGTGAGATGAAGTTTGAAACACAGAAGTGCATCTTAGAAGTGAATAATTTTGACCACAAGCAAAAAAGTTTTAGTAAACATGGCGAACTATTTCCCAATAATATGCGTTGTATTATTTGCGGTCCATCAAATTGTGGAAAAACCAATTTAATGATAACTTTACTTACAAATCAAAATGGGTTAAGATTTGAAAATGTTTATGTATATTCAAAATCGCTGTACCAAGATAAATATCGGTTATTACAAGAAATTTTAATGCCAATTCAGGATATAGGTTACTTTCAATACTCTGATAATACGAATATTATTCCACCGACTAGTGCAAAACCAAATTCAATTTTTATATTCGACGATATTGTGTGCGATCCTCAAGACTGTATGCGAGATTATTTTAGTATGGGCAGACATAAAGAAATTGATGCATTTTGACTTATTCAAACATATACCCGTGTAACGAAACATCTTATACGTGACAATGCCAATTTCTTGATTCTTTTTAAACAAGACGATTTAAATTTGCATCACGTATATAATGATCACGTAAATACAGACATGACATTTACTGATTTTAAAGCGTTATGCACAGAGTGTTGGAATACAAAATATGGATTCGTTGTTATTAACAGGGATAATGATTTTCATAATGGACGCTACAGAAAAGGCTTCGATAAATTTTTAAAAAGTATATAAATAGTTATACCTATAATTTGATAGCAGCATTCTTATTCTCAACTTGAAGAGGATGACGACGAGTCAGACTATCACATTGCGAGATATAGTGAAGACAAGAGAAATAATAAAAAATAAACTTATGAATCTTAAACGTGGAAGATATGAAGCCGAACATTTATTAAGTGAAACATTCAAACCAATTGTTACGCCATTGACTAATCTATCTGAAACATTAATGAAAATAAATAAAGAAGGTAATATATTGCCCATTAAAACGGAAGCTAAATATGAAAGAGAAGCAGAAGAAGAAGAACAAGAAGAAGAAGACGAAGCAGAAATTTTTACAACACCAGTGATAAAAAAGATTAAAAAATTTAATCCATATGCAGCAAAACAAAGCGAAACAGCAACAACACCAACACCAATACAAGCATGGCGGCAAAGCAGAAACGAAGAATTTCCAACAGAAGAATTTATTTCTGAACCACCATCATTGACCCCAAAATTATTAATAAAGCAGCAAATTCAAACCGAAGGTGATTTAAACGAATTAGAAGTGTCTTCACAAGAAATATTAGGAAACATAGCTGGAAAATATATGGCGATGTATGCAATTGACAGTCCAGACATTGATAATATTTATGGAATTAGAGTAGTAGAAGATGGGAAAACTTTTATGATGGGCGATCAATTGGTTGAAATTGAAAATAATGATATAAACATTGGCGGTGAGTGGTATGATGGTACTCCTGGGCTATATGAGCTTTTAACACAAAAAATGCCTGATAGTAAAATATTTAATGAGGCCGATAAAAGAACTTATTTAGATATTGTGCAAAAAACGAACGCTCATCGCAAACATTTCAATAGATTGGGGGCCATTAGAATGAATAATAGTTGGAAATATAAAAATATTATAAGAGATATAGTGCCATATGTAAAACCTAGAACAAGATCCGAATCACTTTCAAAATATAAAGCCGGAAAGCGTTTACAGTCTGAATTAAATGTGACAAACAAACGGACTCAGTACGTATACTGGCATAATCCCAATAGGCTCGTGAAGCGACTGAAACTATTATTAGCCTCTAAATTCGCAGGACATACGGGACATGAAGATGAAATATTTCAAATTGAGGAAGCTTTACGTCAAGCTGAAATTATTATATAAATATACTACAATGAAATGATATACAATTATTAAGAGAATGGTTGTTGATAAGTTTGGACGTCACATTAGCAAATACACACATAACCGTATAGCAAGAAAAGTATTTACCAATGTAAGCAATAAAGCGCTTATAGAGCACGATGGTGTATACAATGCGAGAGGAAGTCGCGTCACTGGAATCATAGATCAACCTATACATCCAAATGATGCCGTAAATATGGGGTATGTTTCACGCAAGTTGGAGAAATTAGAAGCAGATTTGAAGCAGCATGCTGAATATTTCTTTAATCAAAAGGAGTTTGTGTTAAAAAATCAGTTTGATGATATATTAAAAGCGAACCACAGTTTACTCATGCTAAATTTATTACTAAATTTTGAGGGTGACACGACATGTAACATAGAGAATGCGGATTCGAAATCGTTCTACATATTTCCTTGTAACGCAACAATTCAAACAGTTCGATATAGTGCGGAGCGAACGTTAATTGAAACAAAAGTGAATAATAAACCGGTTTCTTTGATCGGTCGCGCTGTCGCTGTAAACGACAAATTAAGTTTTACACCAATAAAAGGTAAAAAATATCCACAAAAACTCTATGTGGAAATAATGCTAGCAACCAAGCTAATAAAATGAGTAAAAAATATATTGTGAATGAATTACACAAACCTGCACGTCGTAACTTTCCACGCAGACATGTTGTTATAAAGGGATTAAGAGATCTTTATCAGGCGGATCTTGTTGAAATGATACCACACGCTAAGGAGAACAAAGGATACAAATATATTCTAACTGTTATTAATGCTTTCTCGAAAAGAGCTTGGGCCATACCAATTAAATCAAAATCGGGAAAAGATGTAACGGCAGGAATGAGTAAAATCTTTCATGGTGATACTATTATTCCTCGAAATTTGCAAACTGATAATGGAAAAGAGTTTTATAACCTGGACTTTCAAAACCTAATGAAGAGATATGGTGTTAAACATTATTCTACATATAGCAGTTTAAAGGCGAGTATAATTGAAAGATTCAACCGTACACTCAAGGCTATGGTATGGAAAGAATTTAGTTTGCAAGGATCCTATCGATGGATTAACATTATGGATAGATTGGTTAAAAAATATAATAACACAAAACATTCAACTATAGGTATGAGACCGACTGATGTGAACTTTAAAAACGAGAAGAAATTGCTCGACACAGTATATAATAGCATTAAAACTACGCATTTTTCTAAATATAAAGTTGGTGATTACGTACGTATAAGTAAATATAAGACGATTTTTAATAAAAATTATACTCCAAACTGGACAACGGAGATATTTCAAATTAGAAAAATTCAATCCACCTCGCCCGTTACATATTTATTGCAAGATGAGACAGGTCAAGATATTGCTGGAGGATTTTACGAGTTTGAAATTAGTAAAACAAAATATCCTGGTTTATATTTAGTGGAAAAAATTCTACGCAAGAAAGGAAATAAATATTATGTAAAGTGGCTAGGATTTGATAAAACATTTAATTCTTATGTTGATAAAAAAGATATAATAGAATAATAACTTTTTTATGTCTATAATAACTGTAAGTTTAAACTCCTACATATACACATTCAACACACAGCCTGAATTTATTGTTATTTTGAACGTTAAACAAACACGTCATTATAAATAATATCAATATATTATGGCTGAACAAGTAATAGCAAATGAACTGATCTCTATTGCGCATAATATTAATGTAATAAATGAATTACAATATAAAGAGTATGTGTCAATAATAAAAAATAATTTGGACTGTTGTGTAATAAATGATATTACTGGAAAGTTTCTACCTATTTTATACATCTGTAATAAAATTTCCGAAGAAAAATTCATCACAATATTAAACATGTTTGAGGGTGTCGCTTTGCAGCGGATATGGATGAATTTACCATTAAAATTTAAAAAACAGCAAAATATATTAGAAAGATTACCTTGTGTAGAGCATTATAATCTACCAACACAAAGATGTCATGTGGATGGACCCTCACCAATAATTAGAAATTGTTCTATGTGTAAAAATATGAACTTCAGTGTAAACAAAAGTTTTATAAATAAAACATTATTGTAATAATTATATTATTATTTTGTTTGTTTTTTCTTTTGACCTGAAATACTCACATAAAATGTGATTTTATATGAATATAAAGTAGCTAATATATTTTTAAAAAACCTGATTCTTATCATCTTAAAGGTTAATAACTTGTTTTTCCGTTGGTTATAAACTGAATTCCGTGTATTTGAGTTTTTATTTGAAATTTATTGTATGGCTTATTATAATAAAAGTGAGAAATTAAATTGTGAAAGTTAATTTAATATGTTTAATTTGTGATTTAGGTATACGTTTAAATTGAATTGCTCTGTTTTCACAAAAACCGTGCGTTCTTGTATAGTTACTTATTTAATCTGCTTAAAACACTGAATATATATCCTCATTTAAGTGACGTAGAGAAAACGCACCTTTCGTATATAAATGCTGGTGCGTACAATATATAATCAGTTAGAGACGAATCATGAATCTGAGTAAATTGAACGGTCTGGGTATGGGTAATACCTTACGAAAAATAACAGACTTAAAAATTGACAAGGAGTATAAAATCGCATCTGCAAGATCGGTGGGTACAAAATTCGGGCGAAGAATTATTATCAACTGTGAGGACTTTGAGGTATTTCTACCAGCGCGATATCATGGACTGACAGAAGATGAAGTTGACAGCTTAAAAAATTGTGGTATTATTAACCGCACCAAGGAGACTGACACATTCACGAAAATAGAATTTACTAGGTAAGAAACAATTATTTATTTAATATTTGATATTGCTAACAATTTTTTTTTTATATTTTCACAGCTCACCACAAAATTAATTAAAAATACATATATTAATAAAAAGTAAACTAAGTTATAAACCTATTAATTTTAATCTATTCTTTTTAAAATGTTTTCCTGTACTAAATGCGATAATGTTTACAACTTAAAATCGAGTTTATCTCGTCATGTAAAATACAGTTGTGATAAAAATACTTTTGTTTTATGTCAATATTGCGGTAAAAAATACAATGCACGATCAATAAATACTCATTTAACTCGCACACATAAATGTAGCAGCAACAACATGAAGAAAGCAGAAGAGGGTGCTTCAAGTAGTGGTGGTGAACCGAAAAAAAAGCGTCCTAGAAGTGAAAATGTGGAACCCACAAATGTGTACTGTAACGTTTGTAATATTTATCTGAAAAAATCGCTGTATAATTTGCACCTAAAAACCAATGCTCATAAAAGTAAAGCGTGCAATGAATGTGAACCTGGAGTTTATATTATTGATAGTGCATTTAAAAATAGAATTACATCGTATAAAATTGAGAATACAAATTCGTTGGACATAATGAATTTTTTTAAAAATATTAAGAATAAAATTATGAAATTAATCGATGCGAAATTAAATATTCATCACTCCATAAAGATTAATTTCGAATTATTTGGACTATTTACGAAGCCCGGCAAGGACACTTTAGAAGAAATGAAGTCATTCAACACTAAATTTCAAGTGTTAACTCCTTCAATGGATGCACCTTCTCTCTACGATGAGCTGGCAGCAACAATTGAAACGAAGAGTCACGAATTTGAGGTATTTTTATGTTTCTAATATTAATATAATAATTACTAAAATATATATTTTTCTAGGAAAAGGATTCTGGTTGGAGCTTAAAGACTGTTCGGCATTTAGAAGTTAATATAAACAAATACGCCCCGCTCAGCGCATCATCCTACATCAACTTACCACCAAACATAAAATCTGTATAATAGAAATAAGCAATTTATAATTATGCCTATTATAATTTTGTAACATAAATATGTAATATTACCCAAATAAGGGTTTACTGTTATAAATAAAATAAATGTGTGTTTAACCGATATATTCAAATTTATTATTGAAATCCTATAAATATCATAATCCTCGCTATCATCTGCCTAATGATGAATCATACTTATCAAATTTCACCCTAACTCGTAACGTTAAATAAAACAACTTTCAAAAGTACCTAATTAACAAAACCGGTATCTGACGCATTACCTGATGCACATTGCGACCTTGACCCCCATACACGCATAACTTGATTAAAAAACAGCCAAGGTCAAGGGCAGCCACAAGTGGCTTCTGCAGGAGCTGTGAAAACACTCTACTCGCATGGTTAACGTTTGTATCAACAATTTATCGAGTACAAAAAGTCGGTTCGGGAGTGAACTCAAACACAAATCGAACGAATATCGGTTTGTCACGAGACCTTCAGCAACCGAAGACGGGACAAGAGTTCGAAGAAAGAATTACAACGCCTGGTGGAGGACAGCATCGCCAAAGCCAGCCTGGTGAAGGACAGCATCGCCGTAGCCAGCCCCTAAGACCTGGGAGAGGAACAAAATCGTCCAAACCTATAGGCACTAGTTTAAGAAGATGAAACAAACATTTATGTAAGTACGCTCATTCCTAAAATATTACAAAATCCAACAAGCTTTAAGTTTCAATTATAGGAAAAAGAAAATATAGTAATTAGCCACGTAGTAAAATAATTAATGACAGAAAACGAAATACTAAATCTATCAAATTTATTAGATCAATTTAATTTGCAAGATCCAGACACAAATATGCCACAAACAGATCCACAACCTCAAAATCCAGTAAACTACCAACTTTTACGACTATATGTAGACTCTATTCCAAATTATGAGGGTAATTCCCATACTCTCGGTATATATTTAGATTCTTGTCAAAATTTAATAAATACATTTGGTACAGCTACTAATTTTGCTTTAAATAATTTCTTAGTTAGAGCAATTTTAGGTAAATTAACTGGCAGAGCTTTAGTATTAATTGGATCACGAACTGAACTCACTAATTGGGAACAAATAAAAGACGCATTAACATTATGTTTTGGTGACCAGCGAAATATTGATTGTTTGGTACAAGATTTGATCTCGCTGCGTCCACATAAAAATGAACCACCGTATAACTTTGGTATGAGATGCCAAGACGCACGCAGTTTTATAGCTTCAAAATTAAATACTATGCAAATTAATGCCGCTGAAAAAACTATTCAACAAGCAAACTATAACGATTTAGCATTAAAAACATTCATACGCGGTTTACCTTCTAATATTCAGACAAACGTTAGACTTAGAAACCCTGATAATCTAGAAAAAGCAATGAGTTTAGTTATAGAAGAAGAAAACTTTCTTTATTCTACTCAAAGACAAAGCACATTGAACTTACAATCAAATTTCAAACCATCACACAGAATATTACCAACTAGATCACAAATACCACCAAGCTATGGACAAAATTTCCAGCATTTCCGACATAATCCAATTCCCCCAAACTACCAAAATTCACAACAACGTCCAATGCAACCTTTCACACCAAGAATAAATCCATTCCAAAGAACTAACAATCAACCTAATTACCGTCCTGTGCATTATGCACAAAGACAACCGCAAATTCAAATGCGTCTACCTACATTTCAATACTTTCAAAAACCGATGAACTTCCATCAAAATTACACCCAACCTAATTTCCAACAAAATATTTCACGCCCTACCTTCCAACAAAATTATGCACGTCCAAATGAAACCCAACAATATAAGCCTGAACCAATGGATACATCATCTGGCCATTCCAGAAGAACATTCACCTCAAATGCATTATTTAACCAAGACATTAACCCTGAGCAATCCCAAGATTCCCATGATATACCACAAGAATCCGAATTTGAAACCTATGAAAACTATCCTGAATACGATGCTTACGAGACACATCACGATTATTCACACGCATCATATGACGCTTCATATGACGATTCTCATTACGTCACAGATAACACCGTATACGAGCGCACTGCCCTCGCATCAAATAACACTGATACAACTGCAAATTTTCCTATAGCCCACAATCAGAACAACCCGACCTAATCCAACTTAACGTTTTAAAATCAAATCTACCCCACATCTATATCCAAGAAATCGACGCTAACTTTTTAATTGATACCGGAAGTACCAAAAGTTTAATAAATCCGGAATTAGCACATAAATTTTATCAAAATTATATTTATCATCAAAATTTCAATATTCAGACAGCTCATGATATTTCATCTCACGATGAAGTTGCAATAATCCCAATTTTCGAAATTTTTAATATCCCCGAAACACACAAATTTTATCTATTCAAATTCAGTAACAAATACGACGGCCTTATTGGCGTTGATCTTTTAAAACAACTTTACGCAAACGTAAACGTTACAGTTAGAAAACTAACAACACCATATGCTAGTATCCCTATAATTTTTGAACCCGATAACGAAACCAAAGCATTAAATAAAAATAATTTGACATCTCTACACTCAATTATTGTACCGCCTCGAAATTCAATTGTTATAAAACTCCCTGTTAAAATGACAGACGGCCTAGGTATTCTAGATCATGTAAATTTTGAAAATGGCGTTGAAATGCCTAAAGCACTCGTCAACGTTTCAAACAATTTTGCCATAACTACTTTAACCAACATAAATGAAAATTCTGTTAAAATAGATATTTTAGAACCTTTCGAAATTGAACCTTTAGACCCTATTGAAATTAACTTTGTTGAAAAAATGGAAGTAGACGAAGAACTAGATAAAGAACGCGATAACACACTAAAACAAAATTTAAAAAATATCAGAGTCGAACATTGTAATAAAGAGGAAAAAGAAGCGATTAGAAAATTATGTTTTGAATATAGAGACATATTCTATTCTGAAAAATTACTATTAAGCTTTTCTAACGAAATAACTCACAAAATTAAACTCAAGAACGATACACCTATTCATGTAAAATCATATCGGTTTCCGGAAGTACACAAACAAGAAGTAAAATCACAAATGTCCAAAATGCTACAACAAGGCATAATTCAAGACAGTAATTCCCCATGGTTCAGTCCAATATGGATCGTGCCAAAGAAGTTAGACGCTTCTGGCAAGAAAAAATGGCACGTAGTAATAGATTACAGAAAGCTAAACGACCAGACAGTAGACGACAAATATCCCCTGCCTAACATATCCGATATATTAGATAAATTAGGAAAGGCAAATTACTTTTCCACTTTAGACTTAGCAAGTGGATTCCACCAAATCGAGGTAGATCCCAGTGATACTCAGAAAACTGCTTTCTCGGTAGAAGGAGGTCACTACGAGTTTAAACGCATGCCGTTTGGTTTAAGAACGCACCGTCAACATTCCAGCGAGTCATGGACAATGTCCTTCGCGGCCTTCAACACGAAACATGCTTAGTTTATCTCGATGATATAATTATATTTAGCTCATCATTACAAGAACATATTGAAAGATTAAAATCAATATTCGATCGTTTACGTAATAGTAATTTCAAAATTCAACTTGACAAAAGCGAATTTCTCCAAAAAACCGTTCAATATTTAGGACACGTTATCACTTCGGATGGTGTAAAACCCAATCCAGAGAAAATTTCCGCAATCAAAAAATTCCCTATACCAAAAACAGTCAAAGAAATTAAAAGCTTTTTAGGACTATTAGGCTATTATAGACGCTTCATCAAAGATTTCGCCAAAATTACAAAACCTATGACAAAATGTTTAAAAAAAGATTCTAAAATTATACACGACAAAGAATTTTTGGAAAGTTTTAATACATGTAAAAAGTTACTTATAAATGCATCTATATTACAATATCCAGACTTTGACAAACCCTTTATATTGACAACAGACGCTAGCAACTTCGCGATAGGTGCCGTACTTTCGCAAGGCGAAATTTCACGTGACAGACCTATAGCTTATGCATCAAGGACATTAAATGATACAGAGACACGCTACTCCACTATCGAAAAGGAATTATTAGCGATAGTTTGGGCTTGTAAGCATTTTCGTCCGTATCTTTATGGTAAAATGTTTACCATAGTGACTGACCATCGTCCACTACTTTGGCTTTCCAATCTTAAAGAACCAAATTCTAGACTTGTCCGATGGCGTTTAAAATTAGAAGAGTACGACTATGACATGCAATATAAAAAAGGAAAATATAACACTAATGCAGACTGTCTTCCTAGAATAAATCTAAACGCTTTAGAAACTGAATCACTAAAAAATAACCCCGGTGAAATCGACAATGACATTGTTGAATATTTTAGAAACATAGCAGAAAACTTCACTACAGACAAAACCGAAACACAACCCGAACAGTCCATAAATAAAAATACAAACAAAAAATAAACCAAAATTTAAAATCTTGCCAAATATCCAGATTAAACCTCCTAGATCCGAAAACATTCCAAATCCCAAAGAAAACGATATCATAAACGTAGAGTCAGACACACACTCAGAAATATCAACACAACATTCCACTGCAAATAATAATACGAACACAGGCATAACAATATTAGACGAAATTATTAATAACAAGTTAAATCAGATCCATGTCTTTCCACACATACACTATAAATGCGTTATTTCTCATAATAACTATGAAAATTAGAAAATTGTCAAAATTAAAATTCCAGAAAATAATAACGAACAAATGATATTCGAATTCCTAAGAGATTACACCGATTCAAAAAATATATATCATCTTTACTTTCATACAGACAAACTTTTCCGCGATTTTTCCAAAGTTTACTTAAACAAATTTTCAATTAAAGGTCCAAAATTAATTAAGTGCACTAAAATAATTAATACCGTAACGGATCAAGAAGAACAAATTTTATTAATAAAAAACCACCACGAGGGTAATACTAACCACAGAGGCATTAATGAAACTTTAGAATATTTAAAAAGAAACTATTATTGGAAATACATGAAATTTACTATAACTAATTTTATAAATGCATGCGAAGTTTGTCAGAGAACAAAATATGCAAGGAAAAAACCATATGTTCCGCTTATGCTTACTGAGACCGCCACACGTCCATTTCAGATAGTACACGTAGACATTTTTATCTTTGATAACAAAAATTATCTAACTCTCGTAGATGCTTTTACAAAATTCGCGCAAGCAATCTATATTGAAGGAAAAACAGCAATCCACACTTGTAACGCTTTAATTAAATATTTTGTTTCATTTGGCATTCCCGAAAATTTAGTCGTAGATAACGGTAAAGAATTTAATAACACAACTACTAAAGAAATTCTGAAACTACACAAAATTAACGTTCATTTCACTTCCCCTCTGCATCACGAATCAAATTCTATTGTAGAGCGATTTCATTCCCCCATCATCGAACATTTAAGAATACTTAAAGAAACATACCCCGACGATCAAACTGATCAAATGAACTATGCAATAATTGGTTATAACAATTCAATACACAGTGCTACAAACTACACCCCATTTGAGCTAGCATTCGGACATACAAATTCAAGAAACCCTAACGACATATTCATTCCAAACTCTTTTTATAATGACTATATCGATAATCATAAAGAAAAATTAAAACATATCTACCAACAAGTCTCTGATAAGTTACATGACAATAAAGAAAAAGTTATCACGAAACATAATACGCACGGAGATACTAATTACAATTTCAAAGTAGGTCAAACTGTTTATAAACAGAATCCACTAAATAGAAGTAAAAAATCTTCGAAATTTTCAGGACCATATAAAATAATAAAACTTTTAGACAAAAATAGAGTTGAAATTTCAAACGAAAAGAAAAAGAAAAAATAGAAATTATACACATAAAAGAATTGAGACAACCACCTGTTTCAGATCCCTCTTCCTCATCATCACTGCCGCAACACAAGAGACTCCAAAGTTCCACAACCTGAACACAAACCCTGGACTCTTACCATTAAAACTCGGACATGCACAAATTCAAACAGACTACTGGACATTCGTTCAAATATACGACATTTCTGACATCATATCCGAATACAATATATTAAGAAATTCATTTTCAAAAATTAAACAAGAAATTCACAAATTGCACAAAATAAAGAAAGCTATCAAATTATACAAATTTTGGAAGATAAAGTTTCACTTCAAATACAACAATTAAACCCATTATTTATAAAAAGAAATAAAAGAGGCTTAGTAGATGGCCTTGGCTTTGTAATTAAAGCTATAACAGGATATCTCGATCAAAGTGATGCTGAAAAATACGACAATGCGATATCAAACTTATCAAAAAATCTAAATAAATTTAAAACAATAATTGGTGAACAAATAATAATCTTAGAAACCTCTATTAAGAAGTTTGACGACAACATAAAAACACTTTCTAATAACCAACAATCTCTTAATTTAAAAATTAATGAACTAGAAGAAAATATAAATATTACATCTATTTTATATGTCGAATCAGCTAATTATTTACACCTCCAAACCGTCCTTACCCAATATATCGCTAGTATGCAAATTATTTACGATCTACTAGAAAAGATAGAAGTGGCAATTACATTCTCAAAACTCAATACTTTTCACAATTCAATCATTGAACCTAAAGATCTATTAACCGAAATTGTTTATATAAATAATTTATTAAATACAAATAAATTCCCATTCACACACACTTTAGAAAATTTACTTCTGTTTGAAAAGATTATTGAAATTAAAAGTTTTAGTAAAAATAATCAAATTACATTTTTAATCGAAATTCCTATAGTAGAAACAGAAAGTTATATCCACTATCACTTATATCCCTTGCCAACTCTTCACCAAAATTCATTTAAAACAATCATACCTCAAGCTAAATTCCTTGTAACCAATGAGCAAGCTTACGCATTCCTCGACAATAAATGTCAAGAAATTATTCCTAAAGAATTTCTCTGTCATGAAGCACATTCATCAAAAATAGATGCAAATGCACCTTGTGAAATACAATTATTAAAATATGCAACTAATACTACCAATTGCCAGCAAATAATTACAAACATCCCAGACACCATAATCCAGAAAATCGAAGGACATCAGTGGATTGTCATCGCCCCGAGCAGCATCGTCGCTATCCAGAAATGTGGAAGAAACATAGACAACATCCCTTTAACCGGTAGCTATGTAATAGAAGTCAACAACGAGTGTGAAGTGAAAGTGCAAAACACTGTGCTTAAAACATACCAAACTTACAAACATAATTTTAAAATATTATTTTACCCAGTGTATCCCTTTTAAATAACATCAGTGATGAAAACATTTTAAATTTTAAAACATTTAACATAGATCCTATAAATTTAGATAATACTGAACACATCTTTTCACTCCTAAAGAAACAAAAAAATGACTTAAATAAAATCAATGAAACACCTATATACTATGATAAAATTGGCATCTTCACTATGATTTTATATTGTTTTATAATCTTGTGTATCATATGTATTGTGTGTTATTATGTTTATAAACGTAGAAGGACCACAAGAATACCCCAACATGGACAAAACGAAGCAGGTACATCAGCTGCACCACCAAATATTCAATTCCCGCCGAACTATGTGTCAAAGACCCCATAGTTCTCATCTTGTGCCGGAGGAGTTACGGAGAGCAACTTGCCCACGTTGCAGTAACTAGAGACCACTTAGGATAAGATAAATAAAATGTATAAATATAAGCGTAGTAATGTAGTAGCACATCTTCATTGTAAGTTATCCACTGTAGAGATAATAAACTGTAAAGATCCGTTGAAAAATAATTCTTTTTAAAAACTCAAGATCCCGCAAAAGAATCTTAATTAGTTGTTAGAATTAAAATTATTAATCAACTATTATTAATATATTCGTGTGATTGTCTATTGTTTTTTTTTAAAGTCAATAGAAATGTATCGTGTTTGGTATCAAACTAAATGGTTTGAAGAGGGATTTTGAAAAGAATAATAAAAAATTATAATCGAATGATTGTCAATTGTTTTTTCTAATACTATTTAGAAATGCATCGTGTTTGGTATCAAACTGAAGGATTTGAAGAGAGTGTTTAAACAGAATTATTAAAATTGTAATCATCTGATTGTCAATTGTTTTTCATAAAAGTCATTAGAAATCTATCGTGTTTGGTATCAAATTAAATGTTTAGAAAAGAGATTTCGAGCAGAATAATTATACATTATAATCGCCTGATTGTCAATTGTTTTTCCTAAAAGTCTTTAAAAATCTATCGCGTTTGGTATCACACTAAAAGGTTTAAAGAGAGCTTTCGAATAGAAATATTAAAAAAAAAGTTTGAGGTCAACTCATTGTCAATTGTTTATTTCTAAAGTTGTTAGAAACATATCGTGTTTGGTATCAAATTTGAAGTTATGAGGAGATATAGAAGCCAAAAATTGTAATCGACTGATTGTTTTGACCTAATAGTTATTGAAACTGTACTTATTTCAGTTCTAATGAAAGATCTGAGAGATAATGTAAAAATAAATCAGCAAAGAGTTGATAGCAAATCATTTTCGAAAAATTTGTAAACTGTATTTTTTTACAATATACTCGACTATATGGTATACAAAGTAACAAGTTTAAAAAATAATTTTCTCCAAGGGCTGCGGAGCCTAGCTGAGGGTCGGCGAAGCCGACCTGATCGCTAGTTCCTATACTAAAACAAAATAAAAATAAAAGCGATCCATCCAGCTACAGACCGATATCACTAACAAACTGCCTCTGTAAAGTCTTGGAAAAAATGGTGACGAAAAGACTCAACTGGTACCTGGAAAATAATAACCTTTTAACAACAATGCAATCAGGTTTTAGAACTGGACGCTCAACCTTGGACAATCTTACAATCCTCACATCAGAAATTCAGCAAACTTTTAAAAATAGACAACACATGATAGCAGTATCATTCGATGTTGAAAAAGCTTATGATACAACCTGGAAATACAACATACTTAAATCATTACAAAACTATAAAATCGAAGGTCACACCATATATTTTATTAAGAACTTTCTTCAGAATAGAACATTTCGTGTCCGGATAAATAACTGTTTCTCTAACCAAATGGAACTAATAAACGGAATCCCACAAGGTTCTACTCTTAGCGTTACTCTATTCCTGATAGCAATTAATAGCGTTGCAGAAACCATAACAAGTCCAGTCAAATATCTTCTATACGCAGACGATTTAATTAAATTTCACAGAAATAAAGACATCCAAGCAATACAAGAACAAATACAAAAAACAATAAATAATATACAGAAGTGTGTAGAAAAATTAGGCTTCAAACTCTCCGAAAGTAAAACACAAGCTATATACTTTTCTAAACATAGAAAAAACCTTAATAATCCAGCAATCACTATGCGAAACAAAAACATACAATATGTCAACGATATTAAAATTCTAGGTTTAACATTTGACAGAAAACTTACATGGAGAAAACACATAATTAATTTAAGTACTGAATGTTACCGGAAATTAAACATCCTAAAAACTCTATCGCACTTCGACTGGGGTTCAGATAGGTCAACACTTCACTCTATATATAAATCTATAATAAGAAGTAAACTAGACTACGGAGCAATAGTATACTCAACCGCAAAAAAATCTGTTCTCCATATTTTAGACACAATACACCACTCTGCTATAAGGATTATTCTAGGAGCTTTCAGGACAAGTCCACTTGAAAGCCTGTACTGTGAAAGTAATGAACCATCACTCTACTTTCGAAGGAAATATCTAAGTCTGACATACATCACCAAACTAGCGAAACAACCAAACCACCCATGTTATACACACATCTTTGACACACTCTCCCCAGCTACAACTATCAAAAACCATTCCGTTTTCCAATCTCACATTTCGCAAATGATGAACTCCATAAACTATACCTTACCCAATATCCACATATACAAATCATCCAAAAAACCCCCATGGTCTATCGAAATGCCCAACATAAAACTGAATCTCTGTAAATATAGTAAAGAGGACACTAACCCTCAAATAATTAAAAGAAGAATTCCAAGAAAGCCAGTTTATTTACACCGACGCGTCTAAGATACAGAATAAAGTAGGAGCTGCATTCGTTACACATAACGAAATACACAAACATCGTTTGCCAGACGAAGTCGGGATATACACAGCAGAAATGTATGCTATATACTACAGTATGATATATATATATATTTAAAAGCCGAAGAAAATACTCCATTCAATCCATCAAATCAATTTACCCAAAACACCCTATTGTTATAAACATCCAAGATCTTTTATATCAGCTATCCATAAACAATGTCCATATTACATACATTTGGATCCCCTCACATATCGGCATATCAGGAAACGAAAAAGCGGATGCAGCAGCGAAAGAAGCCACAGAAGCGGATATGATCACGATCCCAATCCCAACAAACGATGCGATAACGTCATTAAAGAAAAAGATGCTCGAAGTATGGCAAATACACTGGAACCTGCTAACCACAAACAAACTAAGACAGGTACAAATAAATATACAGAAACAGATAGCGAAACCGAAATGCACAAGAAAGAGCAAGTCATTTTCACAAGGATGAGATTAGGCCATACCAAGCTGACCCACAAATTCCTTTTCGACAAAACAGACCCACCAACGTGTGATGGATGCGGAGCCCAGCTAACTGTGGAACACTTCCTACTGCAATGCCGAATATACCAGGAGCAAAGACAAAAACATAAAATCTTTCATTTATATAGTATTCTTTCTTTATCCATGTCATCTTTTCTTCTTTCACTATACATGCCACTCCTGCTTTGGCGTTTTCCTCCTATTTAACTCCAGACCAATACATCCAGTACCCATTTGAGAGTTTTTTGCAACCTTGTCCTTTCTTTTTAGTTTCTGTCAATCCTATTAAGTCTATTTTTTCTCTTTTTAACTCTTCTGTTATTTCTTCTTCTTTATTATTTATGCTTTTTACATTCCATGTTGCTAGTTTACTTTTTCTCTGTTTCTTAATCTACTTTTGGCTTTCATTATATCTTGTTTTTTAAACCACGATTCAACTTTAGCCAGGATTATTTCTTCTTGTTTCCTTTGTTCATTTTATAGGCTTTTATGATTTTTGCCTTAATTTTTAGCTCATCTTCGATAAAGCTTTCTACCTGTTCTATTTCCTTGTTATTTTCCGCTGTTATTCCTTTGATTATGATATTATTTTTTCTTTTTTCTTTCTCTTGCTTCTCTGCTCTATTTTCGAGATCTTGTACTCTCTTTATTAGCATGATCTTTTCCTCTTCCCACTTCTCTTCCTTCTTGCTTATTTCTCTTTTCATTTCTTTGATCTCCTCTTTTAGCTCCTCTGTGTTCTTCTTCATTTCTGTCATCATTTCTTTCATCATTCCTTTCATCATTTCTTTCAGTTCTTCCATTTTTTATCTTCCTTGACTTTGACTGCTTTCGCAGTTCTTGTTCTTTTGTTTTCTACTTTTCGTTGATCTAAGGATCTTATAGTTATTTTACTTCTCCTAAAAATTGTGTGTCCCTCTTTGTCTGCTTCAGTATGATCCTCGTTCTCTCTCCCACGTTTTCTTTCTATGCTCATTTGTTCCTTTTGCGATTTGTGCTTCGCCCGGTCCTGTTTTCTCTGTCGCTGTGTGCGTCACTGAGCGACAGTTGACTGCTCAGTCGCTTGACCTTCAGCTGATTTCTATATATTTGGACACTTTTTTCTTCAGCTATTGTACTACACTTCACTTTATTTTTTATTATAAATTACTTCCCGACACTACACTTCCCTGTGCTCCACTATTCTATTAATTTTAAAACTATTCGACCACTGAAAATTATGAGAATACTAGGCGCGTGACGGAGCCGTGTTTACGGTTGTCGCGTCGACACTCATCTCCAATGATATTATTATGCAAACAAATAGTCCTCTTCAACCAAAAGTACCCCTGGATTTCAATATTTTGAAGAAATTTTAAATCATAGTGTGCAGTCTACAATTATGTTACATATTTCGTCAGTTTCAGTTGAATTAAAGGAATGTTGTAAAAGTGTATTTTCAGAATTTTCAGCTACATCTATTTTCTCGCCATGGTTTGGAAATGTGTGATATACTATATTCTCTTTATTTCTAACTGATTTGCAACCAAATACATAACAATTAACATTGCTCTTACTAACTTTTGGTTGTTATTCCATTTTTGATGCCAAACTTTTTAATAATAAAGCAGTAAAATTTTATAACAATAAACTTTACACGTCTGCACACGCAAAGTGAGCGTAATGACAGTAATTATATCCCCGACGTGACGTCACAATTTTTATTTAAAAATTTTGCCGCATGGTGCGTATCGCTTAGCTTGAATCGCGAATAGTCAGCTAAGCAGTTCAGTATTGTGCGCACGTTGTTGATTAGAATAACGGGATAAGTAGGTATTTTACTGAGTAAATACGGACGCATCAGACCCCATAAACTCTATCTGTATTTGGATAGTTTTCAAGCAATTTGCATCTTTCCTAGATATATTTTGTAATCTACGTAGAGCATACATTTGCCTGGAAAACAAGACATTTTAACAGTAGCATCGATTAGTGTGAATAGAGGGATTTAAAAGTCATTTTTCCAAATGATCGCTGGACGTACTATAATTTAATAAATAAGGAAAACAAAACAAGATATATAGTCCCAATATAGGAAAAAAATAACGCATAACAAGCGTTATTATAACAAAGTAATCCGCAGCATTAAATTCCTCCATTGTGAAATAAATAAAATGCAACGAAATACCTACTATCTTATATAATGAGTCATCCTATCTTTTTTGTAGTAAAATAGCGTTCAAAACAAAGAGCGATAAAACATCTTTTTTCTATTTTGTGTTCATAAGTATATCATTATGAAATCCAAGTGCGTTCATTACGATACGCAACATTTTTTTTTAGACAGTTAGTAGTAGCGGATAACATACTGAACCTATCAAGCTGACAACATCAAAATTTCAGTATATCCTCAAAATCTAAACCATTACATGAATGTCAATAACAGTTACCAACCACGACATTTCATATACAAATTTTCTTAAATAGCCTCGGTTTAAAATGTCGCAGATTTTTTAAAAATTTTAATTTATAAAAAACGCAACTTAGCAAAAATAGTATAAATCACTCATTTTATGACTTTTATCGCACTTGTTCTTTAGAAAAGTCGCCTGCGGTTTGTTTTCTAAACTTAGATGCGTACGATAAAAACATGTCTTATAAAACAAGTTTTTTAATAAACCATTTTGGGTTTTATTTATTTTTTAACCGAAATACGCATGCGCAAAATGCAAAAACGTAAAGAAATACTTGTGAAATAATTATATTTAAAATTCACTTCTATCTTGAATATTATTATTTTACAAATATGTATAAATTTCCTCATTATATAACGTGAATTGAATTATAACAATTACTACATATCATATATACAACAATTTTATTAATTTGTGCAGAATTGCTGATTGTTTTGCAAGATACAAATAACAAGACATGTCTAAACAACAGAACACAAATTTATTAACTTCTCGTACTGGACGACAATCCAATTCTTTCCTCTGAGTTGACAATTCAAATATAACCTCAAATATTAAATATCAAACACGTGTTTCACACAACAACTTTTGGTCAGCTGACCATTGGCTCGCCACTTGTCACTTTCAAGATTCGCATGCGCTTAAGACACCACAAATAATATGGTGTAGTAAATGTACAGAAAATTCATGAATAATTCACCACGTTACAACTACCCCTGTGGCTCTCCCTACACTAACATTACTTCACGCGAAGAAATATATCATTTACCGAAATCTGCTACAGCAGAGTACCACACTAGAGATGAAAAAACTATCGATAGTACTATCGATACATCGATAGTTTAAAAAAATAAAGTACTATCGATAAGTAATTAATAGAAAAAAACTATTTATAGTATCGTTTAGTAATTATCGTTTAGTAACTATCGTTTAGTAACTATCGTTTAGTAACTATCGTTTAGTAACTATCGTTTAGTAACTATCGTTTAGTAACTATCGTTTAGTAACTATCGTTTAGTAATTATCGTTTAGTAACTATCGTTTAGTAATTATCATATAGTAACTTTTGTTTAGTAATTATCGTTTAGTAACTATCGTTTAGTAACTTTCTTTCAAATAAAATAATTTAAAAATAAAAATAAATAAATAATAAATAACACGGGCTGGACTGTGAGTAATGACAAGCAAATTACCTTATGTTCCCGGAGCAATTCGAATACGTGTGTTATTTGCGGACCACGTGGTAGCTTATGTATGACTTGTCAAGATTTCATCTACATTTAAATGATATAATTCAAATTATATTTAATATCGTTATTGTACAGTAACTGTACACAAATGTTAGCTGTAAATCGATTGGTTGTCGGAAGACTTTAAAGGGATGAAAGACAAAGTGAGATTTCTAAGAAATTTATTATAGGGTAACAGGTACGAGATAATTTAAATTCAATTGTTCTCTGATGTTCATTGTAGTTTGTGCTGTAGTGAATATTATTGGGTCAAGTGGCGGCCAATACATCACCACACATACACAAATAATCACACACCTTGTATATATTCTGTAATAGTCTTAGCAAAACACTCTGTATATATTCGTTCATTTTCTGTAGTTTCTAAGCATCATTCTGTACAATTTTCATGTTTCTCCACTACCTGCTATTGTAACTTCGCCCGCTTTCTCCGAACCTAACAACATCTGTTTTTCAAGTACCTATATTCCAAACTTCTTTGTTCACCCCAAAATCCACCATTTTTTTCCTTCTAACCAGGACAGTCTCCGCTTATCACTCATCCAGTATGCATCACAACTCCAAAAATACTATCTCAACACCACATTTCTTTTTTATTTGATCTAAATTAATATAAAAGGTGTTTAGAATTGCAATTAGTTTTTCTAATATCTTGATCTCGACAAATATATAAATTAATGTAAGAAATGATATATACCTAGGGATAGCAGTACATACTTGCATTTGATTTTTAGTTTTCACATTTGTAACTTCTGAAATCTTGTTATTAAGCCTAAATTTTAAAGAAATAAATTTTTCACATTTATTGTATATTTCCTTATTTTCTATTTCTCTCATTTTACATACCTTAGAGCGGGTAATATTAACTGTAACAAAACCATATTCACAGAAATTATTTAGCACACATCCCTTAATATAGAGCAACATCAACAGTTTTAAATTTTAGGGGATGAGGGTAACATTTAAAAAATTATAAATTTTATTTTACCTCTCTCTAAAAAATGGAACAAATTTAATAAATGATTTTAAACTCTGTATAGGCAAAGGTTTTTTATTTTTGAAAAAAAAATTATTTATACTTTTGGAAAAAAAATACTATCGATAAGTAATTAAAAGAAAAAAACTATCGATAGTATCGTTTAGTAATTATCGTTTAGTAACTATCGTTTAGTAACTATTGTTTAGTAACTATTGTTTAGTAACTATCGTTTAGTAACTATCGTTTAGTAACTATCGTTTAGTAACTATTGTTTAGTAATTAAAACTATCGTTTAGTAACTAAAACTATCGTTTAGTAACTAAAACTATCGTTTAGTAATTTAATTGACTATCGATAGTACTATCGATATATCGATAGTTTACTGATAGCACTATCGAACAATCGATAGTTGAAATTACCGATAGTTTTTCATCTCTATACCACACCCACGGTAATGGTAATGGGTAAAAGGCGTGATGATTTTGCATAAACTCATTGATAAAATGTATTCGAGTTTATTCATACCACTTAAATGATTGCAGCATTTCTATATTATGTTTTTCTTATTATTATTCTGTTATATTTTTACTGATTAATCCCTATTTTATAGATTGGAAATATGATAAGATTCGATTCGATTTAATCTATAACTAATTTTGAGTTTTTCCTTATATTTTTTTTTCAAATATCGATAAATATTTTACCTATTATCTATAGATTTTACTGATACTGTTATAAATTTGACGGTACTTATATTTATAATTTTTTACATTCAATTATAATCATTATAAGATGTAAGTTTCAAGATTATGATATGAAAATAATCTTAAATAATTAAATGCGACACAATATGAAATAAAATGTTGTACGTCATACGAGTACGTCCGTTAATCATGTTTTATGGTATTCATTTAAAAATTCCGGACTCGGCTCCATCGTTATCTCGTACGGAAACATCAGTAAAAACTTATTTACTACATTTACATACATACATACATAACATCGCGCTTTATCCCATTTAATGGGGTAGCACGAACCTTTGAAACATTAACAGAACATCCACTCATTTATCAAGAATCAGGTTTCGTTCAATATTCTCATCCAGACACCATACTTGTTTTAACCACAATCAATGTTACAATACTAAAAAGCGTGTCGTAATGAGTTCTATAGCGATACAAATGCTGTGATGAATTTTGACAGACAAATGTCAGTCTGACAAATAAATTAATTATTTATTATAAACATTAAGTACAAAGATTTTACAATCTGAGATTTGCAATCCAGATGTGGAATTTTTATTAGAATTATTAACATCTAAATTTCATTTTTCTATGCTTGCTATGAAAAGTTGATTGAATTTTGACGTTTTCCGTGGTACAATCGAAAAATCACTTTGACGAGCGTTTCCACTGGAAACACGCAAAAAAGATAATAAATGTGCGCTTACTTCAATAATTACCAGGGATACAAAAGTTATTTGTGTATTAAGAGCGTAAAGTTATTCTTTGTTACTCGAACACGGTAATTGCAGAGCGAGCCGAAAACGTCAGGAACACTTTACGCTTTTTGTTTGTTTTTCAAATCAAATATTTAAAATATACTGCTTAAAATTGTACAGGATTATTTTGAAAATTGAATGTAAAATTAAAACTATGATTTATACTCAAATATTTGTGATAATACCTAAGATATCATTTTTCTTAGAGACTTTTGTATATAATTTATATAAATTATTATATTGGATCTTTATATAGTTATTTATGTATTAAGAGCGTAAAATTATACTTTGTTACTCGAGCACGGTAATTGCAGCGCGAGCCGCATGCGAGAGCTGTAATAGAGTAAGAGGAACAAAGATATTTTACGCTCGTGATACACACATAATTTTTCTACAATTGCAACTTAAATTATTAAGAAACGTATACGTACTGAGATTAAATTCGTTGTCAACTGTCAATATGACAAGTTTCTGTTTTGTTTGTATCCCTGGTAATTATTGGAATAAGCGCGCATTTCATATCGCGCGTTGACATTGGAGACGCGCGATAAAGATATTTTTTGATTGTTCCACAGAAAACGTCAATTTTACGATAACAAATGAGAGCGTAATTGTCAAATTTTTATGGCAATCGTAGAAAAACGAAATAGAAACTTGTTATATTGGCTGAACAAATTTATTTTCAGTACATACACGTTTTATTTAATAATTTAAGATGAAATCGTAGAAAAAATTATGTGTGTAGCACGAGCGTAAAGTAAAAAAAAAAATACCAAGACAACACAATAAACAACACTCGTCCGTCAAATAAGGATTTAATTTTGGTTTTTGACTGGTTATTTTGAGTTGGATTAATATTTATTGATTGTCACCAGAATTTGTGCATATCCTTTTACTAAGATAAGTATTATCTTTGATTTTCAAAATAGTTTAATTTTTTTTTGTCTTGTATATAGTATTTCATATCGTTAGTTGTTTATATTAGTTACGCTTAGATACGGTGAATTATGATTTGTTTTTAGGTGTGATTGACATTTGACAGGTGTGTGAATGTAATTTATTTCCGTTCTTTTATAGTTAAGGATAAGCCTGGTAAGCTACCTTAACTTCTTCTTCTGGCTGTAATGAAGAAGAGGTAGATGGATTGTTTTGCTTGTGGTCGGGTGTTGCAGAGAATGAACGGGCAAAACATGGGGTAGGAGTGCTTGTTAGTGAAAGGATGAAACCGTTTGTAAGAGATTATAGCTGTATTTCATCGCGAATTCTTTGGCTGAGACTTAAGGTAGGCTTTCATAGAATCTTCGTTGTGTCAGTTTATGGCCCAACTGAATCCGAAAGTGATCTTGAGAAAGATCAATTTTGGAATTTGTTAGATAGTGTGATTGATTCGTGTGATCCAGGTGAAAAAGTTATCGTATGTGGTGATTTGAATAGTTGGGTGGAAGTAAAGAGAAGCATGTCTGGGAATGTATTAGGTAAATATGGTGATGTGAGAGTGAATGAAAACGGTAGGAAAATAGTATCCTTCTGCTTAGAGCGTGATCTTTTCGTTTCCAACTCTGTCTTTAAACATAAATTAGCTCACTTGTATACATGGGAGAATGTGAGGGAGAATAGGCGGAGTGTGATTGATTTTATTTTGTATGATGAACGACTAAGAAGTTTAGTTGTGGATACGCGTGTGAAGCGTGGGGCTGAATTGGGTACGAATGATCATTATTTGGTGGTGTCGCGTATACGTCTGGATAAATGTTGGCGAATGAGGGTAAAAGGCACCGAAAAAATGTTTCGTGTACTACAGAATGAGGATATTAGAGATATGTTTGTTGAGAAAATAAATGAATCTTTGCCTGTATGTGAGCCTAATTTTGAATGCAGCATAAATGATGTTTGGATGAAATTTAAGGATACAGTTCTTAAATGTGCAAAAGAAGTTTGTGGTGAATCCAGATTAGGCTCTTGTCCAAGGAATGCATGGTGGAATGATGAAGTGAAAGAAGCAATTGAAGAGAAAAAGAGAGCGTATTTGCGATTTCTACATGTAAAAGATGTGCCTGGAAGTTTACGTGATGAATGTTTGTTAGAATATAAAAGGTTAAATAAACATGTAATAAAGTAAGGCGCGTTTTGATGATTTGATGAGTGAAAGAATGACGAATGATTTTACTATGAATAAAAGAATGTTTCGGTTGAGTGTGAAGAGATTGAGAGGTGGTAATGTAAGGGCGGTAAAAGCGATTAAGAGTGCGAATGGTGAGTTATTGTGGAATGAATTAGACGTTAGAAATAGATGGTGTGAGTATTTTAGAGGTTTATATGGTAGCGTAAATGGATCGAATTGTTGTAGTGAAAATTCAAGAGAAAATGTTAGAAGTGATGAATGGGATATAGATGAAAGTGATGTTAGTTTTGCATTGTTACGTTTGAAGAATGGTAAAGCTCCTGGTTTGGATGGTATAACGAATGAGATGTTGAAGTATGGTGCTGAGAGATTATTTGATTGGTTAGTTTATTTATTTAGATTTTGTTTGAAACTGTGTGTAGCTCCTGATGATTGGAAACCTGCTATCATTTGTCCTTTATTTAAGGGCAAAGGTAGTTCGAGTGATTGTACTAATTTCCGTGCGATAAGTTTGTTGAGTGTGGTAGGGAAGTTGTACGGGAAGATTCTTATTCACAAGGTACGAACCTTAACAATCTCCAAGTTGAGTAATATGCAAGGTGGATTTTTGCCTGAGAGAGGGTGTGTAGATCAATTGTTTTCTCTTCGTATGATTGTTGAGAAATCACTTGCTAAGAACAAGAAGGTGTTCTGTGGCTTTCTCGATCTTAAAAAAGCATATGATAGTGTTCATCGAGTTATTCTGTGGGATGTACTTCTAGAGTACGGTATAAATGGTAATTTGTTGGGAGCGATTCGTGCATTATACGAATATAGCGAGGCTGCGGTGAGAGTTGATGGTAGATTGAGTGATTGGTTTTCTATAGATATTGGCGTGAAACAAGGTTGTGGGATGTCCCCGTGGTTGTTTAATTTATATATGGATGTGTTGTTACGAAAGTCGCTGAATGGGGCGGATGGTGTACGTATTGGTGGCAGTGTAGTGCCTGCGTTAGCTTATGCGGATGATGTGGTTGTAATGGGTGAATCTGAAGAACAATTGAGAAGAATGATACTAAGTATAAAGTAGGAAAAGGTTTAAATCTATTACTGAATGTTGATAAATGTAAAGTGTTAGTGTTTGAGAAGAATGATTTGGTGACTGATTGCAATGTTTCGGTGAATGGTGTGAGATAGGGTCAAGTAAATGAGTTTGTATACTTGGGAAGTGTGTTTTCGAGGGATGGACGTATTGATCGAGAGATTGAAAGAAGAGTATCTGCTGGATGTAAGATATTGGGTGCTCTGGTAACCTTTACTTGGAACTTGAATGTATCCAGAGATGCTCGATTGAGTGTTTATAATGGTGTGTTAGTGCCTACGTTGATGTATGGTAGTGAATGTTGGGTATGGATGAAGAAACATGAACGGGCGTATAACTGCTGTGGAAATGAGATATTTGCGGGGTGTGTGTGGATATACTAGAAGAGATCGTGTCCGGAATACATTGGTGTATGATGAATGTGAGATTGGGAAGAATGTTGTAAGAAGAGTGGGAATAAGTCAGTTGAGATGGTTTGGTCATGTAGAACGTATGTCGAATGACAGATTGGTGAAACAGACGTATGTTGGTGAAATTGAGGGTGAAAGTTTGCGTGGACGGCCTAGGAACAAGTGGATGAATATGATTGAAGGGTTGTTGCGTGAGCGAAAGATTCTGAGTGTGAAGAATAAACGAGCTTGTATGAAAAGAATTATGAATGTGGTTGAAGCAAAAGTGGTGTGTCAGGATAGGAATGTTTGGAGAAAATTAATTGCGGGATAAATATGATGAATGAAGACAAGCGTATGATTCTTGATTTTAGATTCAGTGGTTAGATGTTTCGAGTATTTACCTGCAATTGTGTGGAGACCATCTTCAGAAACAAGCGCAGTGTACAGGAGCGAATGGATGAATGTTTGTTGTGTGTATGATGGATTTTGGTTGTGAGAAAAGAAAGAGTTTGTATGGAGGAAGTGTTAATGTGGTCGAATCGAGTATCGTGTGTCAGGATGAGAATGTTGACGGGTTCGTGCTACCCCATTTAATGGGATATAGCGTGATGTTATGTAACTATGTATGTATGAGTAACAAAGGATCACTTTACGCTCTCAATACACAAATAACTATTTTCTATGATTGCTTTGAAAAGTAGATAATTATGCTTTCATTTTCCATCGTAAAGTTGGCGTTTTCTGTTGAACAATCGAAAAATTACTTTGCCACTAAAAACGCGCGTAAAGACATCTCCAACGAAATGCATACACGTTTCAGAAAACTGCTACCATACAAATAAACTTTCAACATAACCTCATAATTAAGTGCAAATAAAAACAAGATTAGAAATAAATATAGTTATTTATTATTTAAAAATCAAATTAATTGTACAATTATAACAATTTTCTAGTTTTACTAGAGAACCTGATAAAACAGACTCTGTAAAAATGTTTTTTGCATCGTTGAGAACTGTATTAACGTGAGTGTTTGAATGAGTTTCAACATTTTACTTCCTTGACCAAGTATTTGATTTGAAATTTTATTTTCAAAGGAATCAACTATATAGCCTTCAGCAACTGTTAAGGACTTCCAACCTTTGTGTCGCTTGAGTGTGGCCATACTTGCTCCCGAATCTGCCAGCAAAGTAGCAAAAGATCTTCGAAAACTGTGACCAGTGTATGAATACGGCTCATTCAGATTAAGGAATTTTCCCTATGGTGTTCATACCAACAGTCTGATGACGCAGGACGACTATTGGAGGGGCGAGAAATAACCTTTCTACTTTAAATTTGTAACAATATTTATGCTTTAATGTAACAGCAAGGTACAAAAATAAAAAAAAGTTAATAAAGGCATCTGAAACAAAAGAATAATAATTGTAGCACGTTTACAGTTTGTGTTCGCAACACATAACCTAACACTAACATTTGCGAATATGACACCGACTCTGCTAAGTAATTTTTATTTGTTTTTCAAATCAAATATTTAAAATATACTGCTCAAAATTGTACAGGATTATTTTAAAAATTGAATGTAAAATTAAAACTATGATTAAGTCGTCTAGTTTCAAAACCGGCCAAGTCAATCTTAAACCATTTTGTAAAAACGACGAAAGTTTAATTACAGTTATATGATAAAAGTTATTAATCAAAATGTAACAAATAGATTTATGTTTACTTTCTATTGAGATTATTATTTTTTATAAAGTTGGTAAATGACTTGGCCGAATTTGAAATTCACCAATCACATAACGGCCAAGTTGTGTGATTGGTGAAAAAAAATCGCATTTTTTCCTATACATTTTACACGTTATTTAGCCGGTTTTGAAACTCATCAAATTATTTTTCAAATGAATGCCTTTATAAAGAATACAAAAATAAAAAAAATTTAAAATTACATTTTCGTGACTTGGCCGGATTTGAAACTAGACGACTCATTTATACTCAAATATTTGTGATAATACCTAAGATATCATTTTTCTTAGGCATTTTTGTATATAATTTATATAAATTATTATATTGAATCTTTATATAGTTATTTAGGTATTAAGAGCGTAAAATTATACTTTGTTACTCGAGCACGGTAATTATGTAACCCTCCTCGTTATGACGAGAGTTAGCAAATAATATACGGGTTCTTGTCAGATTGAAGTATTTAAGTATAAATATATTTAATAAATAGTTTTACATACATTTACACAGCACTACTCGATACAGCCCTTTCGCACTAACTATCTCCCCGAGTATAATATTCATTCCTTATATAATATTGGACCAATGCTAAGTCAGCAAAATAAGTATTACACTTTACTATAATGTTTATATATTACACATGTCACACCATGACCCAGTTATTGAAGTTACTTAATATGTATGTCTTAATTGTGCTGACTTAGACTTGTTACAATTACAGCGCGAGCCAAAGGCGAGAACTGCAATAGTGCAAGAGGAACAAACAAACTTTACGCTGGTAATACACACATATTTTTTTCTACGATTGCATCTTAAATTATTAAAAAACGTATAACTAAAAATAAAGTCGTTGTGTCAATATAACAAGTTTCTATTTTGTTTGTATCCCTGGTTACTATTGATGTAAGCGTGTATCTAATATCCCTGTTTTAGAAAAAAATCCCTGTTTTATAAAAATTTATCGTTTAGCCTCACTTCGCTAAGCGTCCTCTTTTTAGTGGGAATCTAATGGCCTCAACTCTATGATTTAGTGGACAGTGGTTTTACACTGATGGAAACACTGCTAGATTCACAGCACAGTTTAAGTGTGTTAAAAATACATCCAATAATATAGTTTGAATAGTATACAGTGCAACTGATTAAAAAAAATAGGTTGTGATAGTGATAATGACAAATAAATGAAAACATCAACATGTGCACCAACAAATACAGGCTGGAGACCGCCACATCGTAACTTTAACAAGGATAACTATATTTTTATAATTTCCTGCTTTCCCGATTATTTTAAAGAAAAAAGCTTTAAATAAATATTGTAGAGTATACGATTCTACTTGAAAATCAATAAACATAATTAATTTTACATGCTTTAAAACGGCAGAAATTTAATTGAAAATGTTGAGAATTAGCTTCAAAATATGGATCGCTTTGACAGGTTATCTCTATGTTTAAGCTAATTTTCAATTTAATTTTTGCTGTTATACAGCAATGCAAAATTAATTCTGTTTGTTGATTTTAATGTAGAATTCTAAGCTCTACAACATTTATTTGAAGCTTTTTTTCTCCAAACTTATAAAGGAAGCAGGAAATTATAAAAATATGATTGTCGCGGTCACCACCCTGTCTGCGAGCACGTGCTGAGGATGCATGCCAGCCAAATCTCTCCAGTAACTGTAATTAACAAATAAATGATAATAAAGCAGATATTTTCCTGTTTTTTCATGTTCATCTGGTTGTCGAAAAAGTAAGGTACAACTCGAGTGGAATGCTCATACACGTTTGAGGCACTCCCCTTTTCACGGTCGTATCAGCAAATTCGTTCTTGTGGGCACCCCTAACTGAATTGCGACGAGGCAGGTGCTTCGCTCTTACGTCACTAACATTCAAGTATGTGGTGGGCGATTAAAAAATATTGTATCTAAATAATGTATTTGTATTTACCAAGAGTGCAATTCGAAAATAAATATTTGATTAACCTTATCAATGATAAAAGATAAATGTATCTTATCTTTGCATATAAGTATATGTATCTTATTATTTGTTATATCTGTATTAGAATTTGCAATCCTTACAAAATAAGAGAAATAATGTAATTAAAAAGTAAAATAATTAAATATACTAGTATTCAGTGTGTAAAGTGATTGATTACATATCTAATTGTAAGGAAAATATATGTTATACATTTTATATTATTGTAGGCATTTCACATGCATAATTATATTACTTATCGAGATCTGATACGCCCAGTAGTGGGTAAAAGGCGTGATGATATATTTAGTTTTAATATCAATGAAAAATAAACCACAGTTTAATTTGTTTATATTTAATTTAAGTTTTTTGTCTTTTAAAAAATACTCTAATTAAATGTATTGATAAAATAAAATAAATATATCACCATGCCTTTTACTCATTTCTGGGCGTTGAACTTTGCAGTAGTAGATCTTGGTAAATGCTATGCGTGTGAAGTGCGGTTACCAGTCGTCAAATCACGGCTCTCTATGTTGCTTAGCGGATAGTGGAGGAGGAATCACAGAAGCAATTTAAATGTTGGGCAAATTGTTTGTCGGTTGTGAGAATCGAACTTGTGTTCTCAAATTCACAGTCCGACTCGATACCATACTGTGTCACATACACAATAATGATTGTAATGATAAAGAAGATAAAAAACTTATTAATATATTTTTTATACTTTGCGTTCACAATAGGTCCATTATTATATGGAAAACAATTTAAGAATAGACGCTATTGTTTTAGAAATCTTTTTATTTCATAAGATTTATAGTATTACTCAGCCACACGTTAAATGTTATTTCAAAATGATAACGTCAAATATTTTAAAATGTTCTTTAACATTTAAAAGTATTTCCAACATTAGATAATTATTTCATAATATTATTATTGTAACAATGCGGTATCGCGGTTGATGCATTTCATCATGCACATTCATAATTGTTTTTAGCTGATGAGTTGTAGGCTAAATTATTATTGTTGATTTAGAATGAACATATTTGTAGCTTTAATTACTTGGAATTAATTGTTATTTTAATTGATAATTTCCTCAGCTATAAACAATATAGATTGACATTTGCCTATTCAGCGTCTGCGGTAGATCTTTGTTCTGCCGACAAGATGATGCAAATTATATTCCTTCTAGAAGGAACTGACGCGTAGTCCTTGATAAAGATACCTAATACATCTCCCCGTAAGTTTCTCAGCACCCTTCTGGTTGCTCCGAGCTTAGGCAGTTGACTCCAGCTCTCTGGAAGAACCTGGTCAGTAGATTGATAATTACTCGGGAAAGCTAGAAATGCTTTAGTGATTAATTTCAACTCATCGTCTCAAACTATTTTGGTTTATAGTTTGTTTGAACTACTGTTATTAGTTCAAGAGTAATTAAATTATATTGCTATAATTTAATTACGAGCAAGTGCTCAAATTCTGTATTTGTTTGTCCTGTGTTGTGTAAACTATATATCATATATTTATAATAAATAGTGTTAAACGTAATAGAAGATAGGTTGTGATTCTTGAGGAAAGTGTACCTATTGACTTCGAGACCCACCAGCCGCTGATGACTCCTGAGCAGCCTGCCATCATCTACAGCTGTTAAGGTTGGTTGAAGTTAAATTACATTTTCCCTTGTTGTTAATATCCGATATCCCTTCGTCTGTCATTTTTCGAGATTGTTCGTTAAAACGTTAGAACTATTATTGGGAGTGTTCCCTCTAATATTAGTTAGGCTCCGCGCGAATTAAGACCGTTATGTCTTGTTTTTCGTGTGTTACTGCCAAAGTGGCTTTTGTACAGCCACATACATTGGCCACTATTACATTTTTTTAAAAACCCATAGTTAGTAGGTCGATTTAAAATTATATTATAATTTGGTAAACTATAACCTAAGAATTTAAATCTTCAAAATATCAATATATTTCTATCTACAAACATGTTAGGTAAAAAGAAACGTGTAAAAATTACTTGTGCAATCATTTTATTATTTTTATAAATTTAAAAAATATCGATCAAATACTAGACACAAAGAGTAAGAGCAATTTACTTCTCTCCAGATAGAAAAATAAATGTCAATGCGAAGCTATAGTCTGATAAAACAAATGAGTGAATATTGATAATAAATTGAATTTACAAAAATAAAAATTTTCTCTATTTTTTTACAATAGTTTAAAAATGTATCACTTTCTAAACAAATATTTGTTAGAAAAATACGATTTTCATAAAAACTTTGAAAAAAAAGTATTTGAAAAATTTACTTATTTCACTGTTAATATAAAAATATTATTTTTCTACGATTGCTATGAAAAGTTGACAATTACGCTCTCATTTGTAATCGTAAAGTAGACGTTTTTTGTGGAACAATCGAAAAATATCTTTGTCGCGCGACTCCAATGGCAACGCGCGATATTCAATGCGCGATTATTTCAATAGTTACCCGGGAAATAAACAATACAGAAACTTGTCGTATTGATAGTTGACAGAACGAATTAATTTTCAGTACGTATACGTTTTTTTAATAATTTAAGATACAATCGTAGAAAACAAATACAGTCGAACCTCGATAACTTGAACCATGACTTGCCACAAAAAAAGTTCGAGTTATTAAGACTTCGAGTAAGCGAATTTTACAAAAAAAAAAAATAGTATGTACATATATGTATTTAAGTAAAAAAAAATACATATTTATTTCAAATAAAGACATAACATAATATGCACAATAAACATATAATTACATAAAATTAGAGATGGGCGAATATCATCCGCGAATAGTCGAATGCCGCGAATATTGACATTATTCGATATTCGAGATTTTCGAATATTAACGTCAGTATAGCGAACATTCGAATACCTCGAATATCGCGCCATATGTTGACCTCAATTTTTGACTATGATAAAGTCATTTGTACATAAATTTAAAGCTATTACAAGACTTTGAAGTTATTAATAACAAAGATATTTTGTTTCAAAACCATGAAGACGTACCATATTTCAAATTTGTTTTTCGCTAACATCAGCCCGTACGTTTCACCTTAAATTTGAAGTTTTCGTCTTTTTCTTTTTTGTTTGTACTTTTTGTTTTAATTTCATTTTATTTTAACAATTTCATTCAAATAATGAAAAAGACATAATTAAATAATTATTAATAATAAATAAATTAACTTTTAGGAGCATTCGAATATTCTAGTACCTCGAATATTCGAGATCTGATTAATATTCGTATTCGATATTCGAATTCGAGAATTTTGATATTCGCCCATCTCTACATAAAATACATACATAGTATATTTTTCTATGGGCAGGTAACGTTGTATTTCATTCTGGCGTAAAATATTCAGTAATGTATGACTGCTGTACCGTTTTTTTTTTCTTATTTTCAAAAAAAGCTTGAATTCTATTTAAATCTCTATAAATAAAATCGGTTGTATCTTCATTTGTCTGTAAATATAAATTCAAAATTCGTATAGAATTTGCAACCATATCATTCGAAGGTGGCTGAAAATCTTCCTGTATCAATGGTTCATCATCACTTTCACTGTCATCCATATCAAGGTTTATAAGTTCGGAACTGTAAGACTTGACAATATCCACATCAGTGGGAAACTCAGATGTAACAAGATCGTCATCCACCTGCATATAATCATCAAGAGTGCCAGTGTCCTGTGAATTATTTAAATGTACCCAAGACTCGTATTCAGTTTGAAGTACTGCTGTATTCTCTTTATTAATATGATTGAATTGTTCTTTGATGAAAACTAAAGGAATATCATACTCTTCCTCCCACACAGTACACTGACCAAACCCGGCATTTTTAAAACAATTAGCAATTGTTTCAGGCTACTACCAGATGCAATACCATATTCCACTGCTGTGATTATCGATTCCTTATTTTATTAAATTGTAGACATTGTATTTGGAGGTACACCATACTTGCTAGCCACATCCTTTTTCTTTGAACCATTTTTAACTTCATTTATCAGTTTATACTTATCTTCTATTGTTTAAGGTCTTTAAAATACGCTTCGGTGACATGACGCCTAATGCCTAACAATTAAGCAGTATACGAGTGAAATACTAACTTAGAATAACCACGGAATGTAAATTGTGGCTGAATCAAGAGATGCGTCGTTTCATCGTAAGCGCGAGATTCCCCGAAACTTCGACTTATCGAATATGCGCGCGTCGTTTTCTGTTCGAGTTATCGAGAAATTCGAGTAATAAAAGTTCGATTTATGAAGTAAAATTTACATGCTATTTTCACTCTTGGCGCTGTTGCCAATACATTTTGTTCGAATAATCAAAAATTCGAGTTATCGGAGTTCGAGTTATCGGGGTTCGACTGTATGTGTGTATCACGAGCGTAAAATGTCTTTGTTCCTCTTACACTATTGCATCTCTCGCCTTCGCCTGGCGCTGTAATTGTCGTGTTCAAGTAACAAAGATTCACTTTACGCTCTAAATACACAAATAACTATATTAGAGTACTTGAATGGAAATAAAATTATGGACAAGAGAAATATTTGTCGCTGCAACATCCGTTACAATACCACTCATAATGAAGAATTGGGTATTTTTTTGTCATTTAACATAAGTGAAAGTACAGTGACGATGATAAATTTAAAGTTAAATTTATAACAGACAAATTTGGGTGACGCCTGGATTCCCGCAGGGAATTTTTCTCTCATAGATTTAACTTTTTTGACATTAATACTTACATAGAATAGTGTATGGTAGATGATAAATTTCTGCATTTTTGCCGCTAATATTTAAAATTTCACTCTACCTGGAACCGAGAAACTTAGATTCACCATCCTCTCTCTCTCTCTCTCTCTCTCTCTCTCTCTCTCTCTCTCTCTTACTTTAAACTGACAGGAAAATAAACATTTGCCTGACTTTGAAAGACTCAGGAAAAATTTGCTTTGCATGCCTAGTCAGGAAAATAACATTTTGAATCACGAATTTTATTATGTTACTTAGCAACATAAAATACTGACTGAATATGTAAGTCAAATATTTCTTTTAATTTAAAATTGTTATTTTTTGTTTATAAGTTTCAGGTAAAATGTTATACGTAACACGTCAGTTAAGCGTTGTACAGGATTCGTAAGCTGTTTCAAGCCTCGCTATGGCTCGGCATGAAACTATCTACTCATTCTGTAATTTAACGCTTTTCTGACTTTTTACGTAAATAACTATTATTTCCACAATGAACCCAAAATATATTTTTTCTTTATTCGAAACCATTGTTCATAATATTCGTATTCGATAATTAAGGAATTATTTGACAAAAGTATAATAAATCTAATGAGATTATTGTACGGCAGTACCATGGTGTGTCTAGCGTTACGACATTCCAATTCAGAGATCCCGAGTTCGATTTCGGCTCAGTGAGTCCGAACCCTGTACTATAATGAGGATTAAGTTCCTATTGTCCGAGCCAAGGTTCGTCATTTCGAATCCGCCTGTCGACAATGTGTGATTTGTCGTAAAATATAGAAATACAGTTACATGTATTTATCACACTCGGGCGCTATAAGCTACTCACTTATACGCCTTAAATAACCTGACTAAAGAAACCGGCAGTACGGCAGTGTAAAAACTGCGGCTCGGTGTGCCCGGCCCCTATGTTCCGAAACGGAATGATGGGACTCTTTATATAAGTTCCTATTGTACAGAGTAATAAAAATAAATAAATATTTTCTTAGGAAAGAAAACTAAAACATTGCTAAATTATCCTGTTAATATGTCTAATAAAGTCAAAGATTACAATTTTTGAGTTCCAAATAATACAGGAAACATCTAGTATCTGAAAAATAAAAATAATGACAAATCTGTTGCAGGGATAAAATGCTACAACTGGTAACATTAGCTATTCTGTTCTCTGTAACCAATGCAGCGATAATAGAAAATAAATGTTTCTGTGAACAAAGGAGAAATATTAAAATAGCTAAGTGTCAGTCTTCACTGGGTCTTACTCACATTCCTGCAAATATAGACGAAGACATTAAAGAGTTACATTTTGAAGGTAAGTTTAGAAATAAGTTGGCATTTTAATTTTTCATAACCAATGTTATAAAGTAAATATATCATCACGCCTTTTACCCATTACTGGGCGTAGCACTCTGTCGTAGCAGATCCCGGTAAGTGATATATTTAAGCGCGTGAAACGCGGTAACCAGCTGTCAAATCTCGCCCTCTCAAAACGTTAGTGAACGGTAAGCCACAGGTATAATTTTAATGTGATAAAACTGTTGGCTATGGGAATCGAACCCGGAATAATTTAGGGCCTAAATTTTAGTGCTTGTGTATTTGGTTTTGGTGGCAAGTGACAAATATTTGGAGATCGATTTTGGTACTTAGTTAAATCGACCTTAACCAAAAATATAAAAATGTTGTTTATAAAGATAAAAAAATAATTATATATGGTGTTTATTTCCAGGTCAGTTATTAAGTGGTTTGGATGAAAACAATTTTAAAAATTTTGAAACCTTGAGTGCCCTTTATTTACAAAACAATGAAATAGAGCATGTTAACGAAGGTTGTTTGAGGAATTTGACTGAATTAGAAACCTTGGATTTATCGACAAATATGATCAAAAAATTGCCGCGTATATTTCGGGACACACCAAAAATTACAATCATTTATTTGAATAATAATAAGTTGCACATTATACACAACAACTTATTCTCAAATTTACATAACCTTGAGAAACTGAATCTTCAAAATAATAACATAATATCTATAGGAGAAAACTGCTTTTCAAATCTACCATCAATCTATGAAATAAATTTAAGCTCAAACATGATAGATACGCTACCAACTACTTTAGTAGATAATCTTACTAATTTGAAAGTATTAGACTTGGAAAATAATCCTTGGACCTGTGACAGCAGAACATGTAAATTTCGAGAGTACTCTTTGAAGAAAAACTGGAAAATCTCAATGCCACCATGCAATGCTCCGGAAAATGTAAAAGGGAAAACTTGGAAACAAGTGCAATCTGAAACCATGACAATCAAAATAAATAAAGATAAAGTTCGGAATGGAGACAATATTATTTTAACTTGTGAATTCACATCATGTGTACAGTATGAATTAGTATGGAAAACAAAGGAAAATGAAGTGTTACCATATGAAACACGATATTCGGCGAACCAGTCCATTTCAATTTTAAAATTAGATAACTTTGTAACTTCGGAGGAACATACGTACATTTGCAGTATTAAGGGCTGTCATGATTGCTACGGAAAACAAATTCACTTTAGTGAAAGTAAAATTGATTGGGCACTTTTATATTTATATTGGATTCCAATGGGCGTAGGAGTAGTCATGTTATTAATATCTTTATATCTGCGATATTATTCTCCTAAATCTTCAAATGTAATTATAAGTATTATCATGAATAAAGACTTGTATCTCAGTGCACCATTAGTATTTTACATATTAACACGTTAACTGCGGAACAAAAATGATGTGGTATTGCGTTACTGACGATACATATCGCCGGCGATATTTAACTTGTCTACTGTGGTGCGATACATATCCCCGGGGATATGTACTACATGTTGACTTTAGTTCCATCTTGTGTACTAATAAGTAAGTTTTTGCCTGTTTTCAAGTATTTATATTTTAGGTTGGTATCTGAACTTATTTAGATTCAAACCGTACTTACCTCCGGGGACTAGAACCGTACATAATTAATTGAAATTGAATAAATGGGAAATAGAGTTATAAGTAGAGTGTTTTCACAGCTCCTGCAGCAGCCACTTGTGGCTGCCCTTGACCTTGGCTGTTTTTTAATCAAGTTATGCGTGTATGGGGGTCAAGGTCGCAATGTGCATCAGGTAATGCGTCAGATACCGGTTTTGTTAATTAGGTACTTTTGAAAGTTGTTTTATTTAACGTTACGAGTTAGGGTGAAATTTGATAAGTATGATTCATCATTAGGCAGATGATAGCGAGGATTATGATATTTATAGGATTTCAATAATAAATTTGAATATATCGGTTAAACACACATTTATTTTATTTATAACAGTAAACCCTTATTTGGGTAATATTACATATTTATGTTACAAAATTATAATAGGCATAATTATAAATTGCTTATTTCTATTATACAGATTTTATGTTTGGTGGTAAGTTGATGTAGGATGATGCGCTGAGCGGGGCGTATTTGTTTATATTAACTTCTAAATGCCGAACAGTCTTTAAGCTCCAACCAGAATCCTTTTCCTAGAAAAATATATATTTTAGTAATTATTATATTAATATTAGAAACATAAAAATACCTCAAATTCGTGACTCTTCGTTTCAATTGTTGCTGCCAGCTCATCGTAGAGAGAAGGTGCATCCATTGAAGGAGTTAACACTTGAAATTTAGTGTTGAATGACTTCATTTCTTCTAAAGTGTCCTTGCCGGGCTTCGTAAATAGTCCAAATAATTCGAAATTAATCTTTATGGAGTGATGAATATTTAATTTCGCATCGATTAATTTCATAATTTTATTCTTAATATTTTTAAAAAAATTCAATATGTCCAACGAATTTGTATTCTCAATTTTATACGATGTAATTCTATTTTTAAATGCACTATCAATAATATAAACTCCAGGTTCACATTCATTGCATGCTTTACTTTTATGAGCATTGGTTTTTAGGTGCAAATTATACAGCGATTTTTTCAGATAAATATTACAAACGTTACAGTACACATTTGTGGGTTCCACATTTTCACTTCTAGGACGCTTTTTTTTCGGTTCACCACCACTACTTGAAGCACCCTCTTCTGCTTTCTTCATGTTGTTGCTGCTACATTTATGTGTGCGAGTTAAATGAGTATTTATTGATCGTGCATTGTATTTTTTACCGCAATATTGACATAAAACAAAAGTATTTTTATCACAACTGTATTTTACATGACGAGATAAACTCGATTTTAAGTTGTAAACATTATCGCATTTAGTACAGGAAAACATTTTAAAAAGAATAGATTAAAATTAATAGGTTTATAACTTAGTTTACTTTTTATTAATATATGTATTTTTAATTAATTTTGTGGTGAGCTGTGAAAATATAAAAAAAAAATTGTTAGCAATATCAAATATTAAATAAATATTTGTTTCTTACCTAGTAAATTCTATTTTCGTGAATGTGTCAGTCTCCTTGGTGCGGTTAATAATACCACAATTTTTTAAGCTGTCAACTTCATCTTCTGTCAGTCCATGATATCGCGCTGGTAGAAATACCTCAAAATCCTCACAGTTGATAATAATTCTTCGCCCGAATTTTGTACCCACCGATCTTGCAGATGCGATTTTATACTCCTTGTCAATTTTTAAGTCTGTAATTTTTCGTAAGGTATTACCCATACCCAGACCGTTCAATTTACTCAGATTCATGATTCGTCTCTAACTGATTATATATTGTACGCACCAGCATTTATATACGAAAGGTGCGTTTTCTCTACGTCACTTAAATGAGGATATATATTCAGTGTTTTAAGCAGATTAAATAAGTAACTATACAAGAACGCACGGTTTTTGTGAAAACAGAGCAATTCAATTTAAACGTATACCTAAATCACAAATTAAACATATTAAATTAACTTTCACAATTTAATTTCTCACTTTTATTATAATAAGCCATACAATAAATTTCAAATAAAAACTCAAATACACGGAATTCAGTTTATAACCAACGGAAAAACAAGTTATTAACCTTTAAGATGATAAGAATCAGGTTTTTTAAAAATATATTAGCTACTTTATATTCATATAAAATCACATTTTATGTGAGCATTTCAGGTCAAAAGAAAAAACAAACAAAATAATAAAATAATTATTACAATAATGTTTTATTTATAAAACTTTTGTTTACACTGAAGTTCATATTTTTACACATAGAACAATTTCTAATTATTGGTGAGGGTCCATCCACATGACATCTTTGTGTTGGTAGATTATAATGCTCTACACAAGGTAATCTTTCTAATATATTGTGCTGTTTTTTAAATTTTAATGGTAAATTCATCCATATCCGCTGCAAAGCGACACCCTCAAACATGTTTAATATTGTGATGAATTTTTCTTCGGAAATTTTATTACAGATGTATAAAATAGGTAGAAACTTTCCAGTAATATCATTTATTACACAACAGTCCAAATTATTTTTTATTATTGACACATACTCTTTATATTGTAATTCATTTATTACATTAATATTATGCGCAATAGAGATCAGTTCATTTGCTATTACTTGTTCAGCCATAATATATTGATATTATTTATAATGACGTGTTTGTTTAACGTTCAAAATAACAATAAATTCAGGCTGTGTGTTGAATGTGTATATGTAGGAGTTTAAACTTACAGTTATTATAGACATAAAAAAGTTATTATTCTATTATATCTTTTTTATCAACATAAGAATTAAATGTTTTATCAAATCCTAGCCACTTTACATAATATTTATTTCCTTTCTTGCGTAGAATTTTTTCCACTAAATATAAACCAGGATATTTTGTTTTACTAATTTCAAACTCGTAAAATCCTCCAGCAATATCTTGACCTGTCTCATCTTGCAATAAATATGTAACGGGCGAGGTGGATTGAATTTTTCTAATTTGAAATATCTCCGTTGTCCAGTTTGGAGTATAATTTTTATTAAAAATCGTCTTATATTTACTTATACGTACGTAATCACCAACTTTATATTTAGAAAAATGCGTAGTTTTAATGCTATTATATACTGTGTCGAGCAATTTCTTCTCGTTTTTAAAGTTCACATCAGTCGGTCTCATACCTATAGTTGAATGTTTTGTGTTATTATATTTTTTAACCAATCTATCCATAATGTTAATCCATCGATAGGATCCTTGCAAACTAAATTCTTTCCATACCATAGCCTTGAGTGTACGGTTGAATCTTTCAATGATACTCGCCTTTAAACTGCTATATGTAGAATAATGTTTAACACCATATCTCTTCATTAGGTTTTGAAAGTCCAGGTTATAAAACTCTTTTCCATTATCAGTTTGCAAATTTCGAGGAATAATAGTATCACCATGAAAGATTTTACTCATTCCTGCCGCTACATCTTTTCCCGATTTTGATTTAATTGGTATGGCCCAAGCTCTTTTCGAGAAAGCATTAATAACAGTTAGAATATATTTGTATCCTTTGTTCTCCTTAGCGTATGGTATCATTTCAACAAGATCCGCCTGATAAAGATCTCTTAATCCCTTTATAACAACATGTCTGCGTGGAAAGTTACGACGTGCAGGTTTGTGTAATTCATTCACAATATCTTTTTTACTCATTTTATTAGCTTGGTTGCTAGCATTATTTCCACATAGAGTTTTTGTGGATATTTTTTACCTTTTATTGGTGTAAAACTTAATTTGTCGTTTACAGCGACAGCGCGACCGATCAAAGAAACCGGTTTATTATTCACTTTTGTTTCAATTAACGTTCGCTCCGCACTATATCGAACTGTTTGAATTGTTGCGTTACAAGGAAATATGTAGAACGATTTCGAATCCGCATTCTCTATGTTACATGTCGTGTCACCCTCAAAATTTAGTAATAAATTTAGCATGAGTAAACTGTGGTTCGCTTTTAATATATCATCAAACTGATTTTTTAACACAAACTCCTTTTGATTAAAGAAATATTCAGCATGCTGCTTCAAATCTGCTTCTAATTTCTCCAACTTGCGTGAAACATACCCCATATTTACGGCATCATTTGGATGTATAGGTTGATCTATGATTCCAGTGACGCGACTTCCTCTCGCATTGTATACACCATCGTGCTCTATAAGCGCTTTATTGCTTACATTGGTAAATACTTTTCTTGCTATACGGTTATGTGTGTATTTGCTAATGTGACGTCCAAACTTATCAACAACCATTCTGTTAATAATTGTATATCATTTCATTGTAGTATATTTATATAATAATTTCAGCTTGACGTAAAGCTTCCTCAATTTGAAATATTTCATCTTCATGTCCCGTATGTCCTGCGAATTTAGAGGCTAATAATAGTTTCAGTCGCTTCACGAGCCTATTGGGATTATGCCAGTATACGTACTGAGTCCGTTTGTTTGTCACATTTAATTCAGACTGTAAACCCTTTCCGGCTTTATATTTTGAAAGTGATTCGGATCTTGTTCTAGGTTTTACATATGGCACTATATCTCTTATAATATTTTTATATTTCCAACTATTATTCATTCTAATGGCCCCCAATCTATTGAAATGTTTGCGATGAGCGTTCGTTTTTTGCACAATATCTAAATAAGTTCTTTTATCGGCCTCATTAAATATTTTACTATCAGGCATTTTTTGTGTTAAAAGCTCATATAGCCCAGGAGTACCATCATACCACTCACCGCCAATGTTTATATCATTATTTTCAATTTCAACCAATTGATCGCCCATCATAAAAGTTTTTCCATCTTCTACTACTCTAATTCCATAAATATTATCAATGTCTGGACTGTCAATTGCATACATCGCCATATATTTTCCAGCTATGTTTCCTAATATTTCTTGTGAAGACACTTCTAATTCGTTTAAATCACCTTCGGTTTGAATTTGCTTCTTTATTAATAATTTTGGGGTCAATGATGGTGGTTCAGAAATAAATTCTTCTGTTGGAAATTCTTCGTTTCTGCTTTGCCGCCATGCTTGTATTGGTGTTGGTGTTGTTGCTGTTTCGCTTTGTTTTGCTGCATATGGATTAAATTTTTTAATCTTTTTTATCACTGGTGTTGTAAAAATTTCTGCTTCGTCTTCTTCTTCTTCTGCTTCTCTTTCATATTTAGCTTCCGTTTTAATGGGCAATATATTACCTTCTTTATTTATTTTCATTAATGTTTCAGATAGATTAGTCAATGGCGTAACAATTGGTTTGAATGTTTCACTTAATAAATGTTCGGCTTCATATCTTCCACGTTTAAGATTCATAAGTTTATTTTTTATTATTTCTCTTGTCTTCACTATATCTCGCAATGTGATAGTCTGACTCGTCGTCATCCTCTTCAAGTTGAGAATAAGAATGCTGCTATCAAATTATAGGTATAACTATTTATATACTTTTTAAAAATTTATCGAAGCCTTTTCTGTAGCGTCCATTATGAAAATCATTATCCCTGTTAATAACAACGAATCCATATTTTGTATTCCAACACTCTGTGCATAACGCTTTAAAATCAGTAAATGTCATGTCTGTATTTACGTGATCATTATATACGTGATGCAAATTTAAATCGTCTTGTTTAAAAAGAATCAAGAAATTGGCATTGTCACGTATAAGATGTTTCGTTACACGGGTATATGTTTGAATAAGGCAAAATGCATCAATTTCTTTATGTCTGCCCATACTAAAATAATCTCGCATACAGTCTTGAGGATCGCACACAATATCGTCGAATATAAAAATTGAATTTGGTTTTGCACTAGTCGGTGGAATAATATTCGTATTATCAGAGTATTGAAAGTAACCTATATCCTGAATTGGCATTAAAATTTCTTGTAATAACCGATATTTATCTTGGTACAGCGATTTTGAATATACATAAACATTTTCAAATCTTAACCCATTTTGATTTGTAAGTAAAGTTATCATTAAATTGGTTTTTCCACAATTTGATGGACCGCAAATAATACAACGCATATTATTGGGAAATAGTTCGCCATGTTTACTAAAACTTTTTTGCTTGTGGTCAAAATTATTCACTTCTAAGATGCACTTCTGTGTTTCAAACTTCATCTCACAAATATTTATGTGATGAATAAATAATGTGCACGTCTATTTATGGTTTCAGTGTTGCTTGAACTGCAATCATTAAAGCATTATATAGTATGGAGCAGCAGCAGCAGCAACAACAGCAAAAGCAACGAAGAGAAAAAGTTAAAAAAAGTAGAATACTTCGAGCGGCTATAAGAAATGCCAGAGAGGCTGCATTAAAACAAGCATCGTACGCAGATAAAAATAATATTATAAGTGCTGCTTTGAAAGCTGCCCAACAAACTGTTAAAAAACATCGTAATGGCGGCGACAATGATTCTCTTACATCTCCGAGAGTGATACCTATTCCTAAAACTGGAGGATTTTTACCCTTTCTTATTCCATTATTTGCTGGATTATCAGCTGTTGGAGGTTTAGCCGGAGGTGCTGCAGGAATAGCGAAAGCTGTTAATGATGCGTCAAGCGCAAAAAAACAGTTGCTTGAAGCTCAAAGACATAATAAATCAATGGAAGCAATCGCACTTGGAAAGCGTGGCGAAGGATTATACTTAAAACCATATCGGAAAGGATTAGGGTTATTTCTTAAACCGCCGCCGCAATCAAAAAACTTCCGTTGAGAGCGTTGACTGATATAGATCTGAAAAAGTTTGTAAACAATGTGCCATACTTTCGCGGGATCTATATGCGTAACGCTCTTCCAAAATCAGGACCGCTCATTAATGAATCAGCTATTGTAAATCTCGATGATAAAAATGGACCCGGTACACACTGGGTATGCTACAAAAAACGCGGTAAATTGGTTCATTATTTTGACGGCTTTGGAAACCTGAAACCGCCAAACGAGTTACTTAATTATTTTGGCGATAAAGTCAAGGTTAAATACAACTATCACAGACATCAAAAATTTAATTCATATGAATGCGGTCATCTGTGCGTAAAATTCTTAACAAATACTACAACGTAAATGGTAGTTCAGTCATAATGTCGTTAACCTTCACATTAACAGGTTCAGAATCGGTGTTAAATGCAGATTATTCACCACCATTAGATGTTACAAATGGTGATTGGGTTATTGGTTTGGTTGATTTTCAGTGTTACAATTCTATTCCAAATATAGTAGAGGGTAAAAATAAACTATATTATTACAATAAGAATAAACTTGAGCATATTAGCATTCCTGAGGGATCATACGAAATTGATGATTTATGTGATTATATACGTTCGCTGACGCATGATCCAAATTACCACGGACCTCATCGGAATGGAAAGGTGAACTTCCAGTTTCTATTACGTCCGAATACCAATACTTTAAAATGTGAAATTTTATGTTCGCAAAAAATCGATTTTACACATGATGATAGTATTGGTTCATTATTGGGATTTACTAAACGAACTCTTGAACCTAACATATTACATGAATCCGATTTACCTGTAAACATTTTAAAAGTAAATAGCATACAAATTGAGTGTAACATTTCTTCAGGTTCATATCAAAACAATTCTCTTGTACATATATTGCACGTTTTTTTCCCAACAGCCCCGCCCGGCTATAAAATAATTGAAGTACCGACGAATGTCATTTACTTACCTGTGAGCGTTGGCCTAATCAACAACATAACAGTGAAAATTGTCGATGAACAGAGTGATATTATAAATTTTCGCGGGGAAACTATTATAGTTAGGCTCCACTTAAAAAGAATCAATGGGGATTAATTTTAGTAATAAAAGAATAGCAACTACTAAATTCCACATCACTAAGGTGCCGTTCAGCAAGAGATTAACAACAAAAAATATCAAATTTCTTCAATCGCAAGGCTATAATTTAAAAGTAAAATGAGTGAATCAATTTTGAACATTGATGATGAAGTATTATTTGACGAATCAATAATTGCCAAGGAAATACATACACATCAACCTTACATATCGTCTACGTTCAACAACAACGATGAAATTCGAATTCCAATACAGAAACAGGATATCCTCACGGAACCCAGTGACAGTGACATCGTGATCGAGGGTAAATTGTTAAAAAGGATGGAACAAAACCACCAGCTACATCAAAATTTACAACAAACGGTATACTACATTTATTTGACGAAATACGTTATGAATTAAACGGCATTGAAATTGATAAATGTAAAAATGTCGGCATTACAACCACAATTAAAGGTTATGTTTCATTAAATGCAGCACAAAGTGGAAAGCTTGAGAATGCTGGGTGGAATCCCCAGTTTGTGACTGATGATGAAGGAAGATTTAATGTGGTAATACCTTTAAATATGATTCTTGGCTTTGCAGAACTTTATGGGAGAGTTCTGTTGAATATTAAACATGAACTTGTTCTCATAAGGTCAAAAGTCGATTCCAACTCATATGTTAGCGGTGAGGAACTTAAAATAAATATTTCAAAAATTTCTTGGCGTATGCCGTATATTTTTGTTTCTGATAAGGAAAAACTTCGATTCCTTAAACGACAAGAAAAAAATAAGCCTGTTCTCATGGCGTTCCGTTCATGGGAGCTTTGTGAATATCCAGTTCTACCAATAGCACAAAAACAAACGTGGAGTATTAAAACATCGTCACAGATGGAGAAACCGCGATTTATAATTTTAGCCTTCCAGACTAACCGTAAAAACCAACATGGGAAAAATGCAAGTGAATTTGACCATTGTGATATCTCTAATGTTAAACTCTTCTTGAATTCACAAAGTTATCCTTATGAAAATTTAAATTTAAATATTAAAAACAATAATTTCGCAATGCTCTACGAAATGTATGCCAAGTTTAAAAAAGTATATTACAAAGAAGATAAACTAGAACCACTCTTAAATAAAAATGATTTTAAAACAAAAGCTCCACTCGTATTTTTGGACTGCTCAAACCAAATAGAAACACTTCGAAATGCTCCTGTAGATGTGCGTCTAGATTTTGAATCAAATGAAAACTTTCCTGCAAACACTACTGCTTATTGCCTCCTTATTCACGATCGCATTGTTGAGTATAATCCCACAACAAGCGCGGTTAAAAAGCTTGTTTAACAGATTGCAGATTTAGTTAAACGATGGAACTCATTGTGGATATACAGGGTTTCAATGGTAACGATAGTGAATTAATTCCAAAGGAAATAGCCATAACATCAAAAAATGGTGATAAAATACAACATTATATGCTGAAACCTCCGTTTCCTTGGAAGCGTTTAAACAAGGCACGCAAGAAAGAAGCGCAGTGGTTATTAAATCATTATCACGGATTATATTGGAATTCTGGCAGTAGTGAGTTTAAAGAAACGGTTGCTAGTGTGAAACGTATTTTGGCTTCAGCGTCGCAAATTTACGTGAAAGGAATAAAAAAGAAGAAATATTTAGAGAATCAATTAAGATTGAGTGTGCCTGTAATTGATTTAGTGCAGTATCCATCGTTGAAAAACGCAAATTTCATACATTTTTCCTGCTTTGACCATTCTGCACCGTTTCTGTGTGCACTAAGAAACGTGTGTGTTATTAGAAACTGGTTGAGTATTCTCTTTTCAAACAATGAATAACTCTGTACAAGCTATAAAATAAATAAAGAAAAATAGTATATAATTAATCTGTCATCAATATTTGGATTTAATGTGGCATAATCATGAGCTAAAGATAGAATTTTTTCATAATATTCTTTAAAATTTAAATTTTTCAGCATATGCAGTTTGTGAATAAATACATCGAATATGTTGAACATTGTTTGTGCAGATAAAGCGTCCATAACAAATGTATACTCATTATGATACCAGGAGAGAGTTAATAATTTTTTCCCATTTACATTATTCAGCACTATACCAATATCATACGGTAAATTTTGATACATCATTTCTGAACCATTTTGTAGATAATTTAAAATTACATCTTTATACGTCAAAAATTCTTCCAACTGCAACATATCAAACTGAATGCCAGCGTTGTCTGGTTTACTACTTGTAAATTTCATTACAGGTGTAAAGTTTCTAATTACACTTAAACCAACAGAAATCCACTTAGTATTTTTTTTATTTAAACTGTAATTAGTGAATAATAAAAGAAAATCTTCTTTATACGCTTATTCTGTGCGTTTATCAATAAAATCAAATTTAAAATCTTGTTCAGTGAACGCACCAATGTCGAGTGTAGCTGGCACCAGGTCTGTGGGCACTTCAACAACAACATTGTTTCGTAAGTTGTGTTTTCGTGACATGTTCATCTAAAACAAATAAATGAAAATAATAAATATATAACTACATATAAAATATATACACGCATACTTACAGAGTGGTATCAGTATCTATATAGCTATGTTGGGCGTCGTCGGCGAACGTTGTATACCACACACAGAAAACAGTTCAATACTATGTTCACATTTTAATCTTCATCGTGTATTTATTCATTTTCATGACGCATTGTAATTGGTTAAAATAACGTTAATTCTTATTGGTTAATAATAAACAATTTCTTCCAATAAAATATGGTATATTTCGTAACGTTAAACAAAACAACTTTCAAAAGTAATTAACAAAACCGGTATCTGACGCATTACCTGATGCACATTGCGACCTTGACCCCCATACACGCATAACTTGATTAAAAAACAGCCAAGGTCAAGGGCAGCCACAAGTGGCTGCTGCAGGAGCTGTGAAAACACTCTACTGTTATACATAAGAATTTTAGTTGATTGATTTGACAAGAAAAATAACATAATATAAATTCTGCTAATGGCTAAATACAAAGTAAATTTACATTATGCGATACCCCTTCATTATTTATGATAATGATTAAAATATGTCAGAAGGTACTTGCGTAAGACCCATGATTAGAATAATACCTAAGAATTTACGCATCTCACTACGGTTACAATTTGTCCAGGATTTTATTCTGGATTTGTGAGAATGGATTTTATTTTTTTGCTGATTGGCATAAATATTTGTTTCGTTTACTATATGGGTCCAAATTTTATTTGTAATAAAAAAAGTTGAATACATCTATAGGTGTTTTGATTGAAGCACTTTTAACTTCATTGGCGATTGTACATTCGTTTTTACACATATTAATATGAATATCACTATTAGAAATATTATTCCAGTCGTCACTTGAAGTGGGAGTTATACCACAATCGCTTAGGTACATACTTGAAGTATCAGTAATTGCGGAGCTTTCGTCACCAATTTGGCAAATATCACTTATTTCACTCTCTTCATCAGAACCAAACAAATTATATCTAAGTTTTATCTTTCAAAGAATCATCACTACTATAAGGATATATATTTTCTGAATCACTATCAGAACACTCAGGAACTACAGATTTTTCCACTTCATTTTCAGGGAAATGCATCTTTGCTATTTGCACAATTTTTTTCGACCGCTCTCACATTTTTCTAAAAATAAATTATAAAGATGTACACTGGACGAAGATACGACTTTCAATGACAAGAAATGAAACGCAAGTTAGTGTAACAAGTTCATGGAAGTTTATACATACCCCTGACGATATGTGCCGCACAGAGATAATAAAGAATTAATTGTGTGCGTTACATATAGTCCGGGATATTTGCTATATTATTATAGTCTAATAATCCTGTAAAAAAGTACATTTAAGAACAAGAATTGTTCAAATCGGTCCACAAATAAAGATTATATACGCTTCGCATCTGAACAATGAAAGGCGAAAATTCGATTATGTATAATGTCTCCACTTGGTTACATATCGCGGGCGATATGTATCGCAGTTAACGTGTTAAGGGCTGTTAAGACCAAGGGAGTTGTTTGACTGCTTTCGCGGTCGTCATAGCTTTTAATAGAACGTGATATACACTCGGGAAAAAAAGAAACACTTGTAAATGCACAAAAAATGCCAAATATTCAGACCGCCATAACTCAGTTGAAAATTGATGAATCTTTGAATCCCAAACATTTTCAAGTTTTATTAATTGTATTGTAAATAATTGAGCCGGTATAAAATTTATATTTTAACTGCTCATCTTCGTTTATATGATTTATATATGAAGAAATAAATGATTCAGTTTGAAAGAAGGTATTTTTATTTTGCCTAAGAAAAATGACAACTCTTCCTTTTTACAATAGCAAAAAACAATAATAACATAAAAATAAATAGCAACCAAAAACATATTAAAATTACAAAGGTTACATGATATATGTAAAAATGAATATGTAAATAACAAAATAAAAATGAATCAATCCTGTGGTGGCACAGGAAGCCCCCCCCCACGAGACGGAGTCCACCACTAAAGACTGGGAAGGAAACTTTTGAATAGGAACAACAAAATCTTCATCTACATAAGCCGGTTTCAGTCTGTCAAGTGAAACAATCTTAGAATTGTTGCCAACTTGAATCTCAAAAAATTTTTCTTGACGACGAATCACACGAAATGGTCCAGTGTACGGACATGTAAGTTTACGTTTAACACCATCCTCTCGTAGGAAAACATAATCACATGTGCTTAAATCTTTATGTATGAAAGGTGTTATTTGCCGTTTACGTGGATATGTATAAGTTGTGTTTAAGAAAGTGTTTCGCAATTTTTTAATCAAATCTTGTTCACCTATAGGTGGAAAAATATTTTGAGATAAAATTTCGCCAGGAATTCTCAAATTTTCGCCATATAATAATTCTGCCGGTGAACACTGAATTGGTTCTTTAAAAACAGTTCGAAATCCCAATAAAATTAACGGCAAATGTTCTAACCAGTTTGCTGTTGTAAGCTTGGCTTTAATTGCTGTTTTTATTTGCTTATTAAAGATTTCTACCGTTCCATTGCTCTGAGGATGATATGAAGTAGTTCTTATTCTCGTTGAGCCCAAAAATTTTGTTAATTCAGTAAATAGCTTGGATTCAAATGGTGTTCCCTGATCTGTAGTGATAATATGTGGAACGCCAAATCTAGGAACATATTGCTCTAAGAAAATTTTACTAATTTCTTTTGCAGAAGCTTCCTTTAAAGGATAAGCTTCTGGCCAACGAGAATATCGATCCACAATCGTAAAAATATATCTGAAATTGTCAACTATAGGCAGAGGGCCAATTACATCCAAATGAATGTGTTTAAAACGACCAGAAGGTTCTAAAAAGTTACCCAAAGGTGATTTAGTATGCCTATAAATTTTTGCTCTCTGACATTTAATACAGCTCTTACACCAAAAATAAACGTTTTTTGCCATGTGTGGCCAAAAATATTTTGAGGAAATCAGCCTATTACAAGCTTTAAAAGCAGGATGCGACATATTATGGAACTTATTGAAAATAGTTTTTCGAAACTGGATTGGTAGATACGGTCTTGAATTTTTTCCGCTTGTCTCACAATAAAGTTCAATATCTGACAGTGGCAAAACTATTTTTTCAAGTGAAAATTTGGCATTTACGTTTTTTGACGTTAAATGTATCAATTCTTCGTCTAGTAACTGTGCCTGTTGTATAGCTTGTGGTGTTACTTCCTGTAAGGAAATAGTCTCGATACGTGATAAGGTATCAGCCACTATATTTTCTTTTCCTTTTACATAACGAATATCTGATGTAAATTGAGCTATAAAATCTAAATGCCTGAATTGACGAGGAGTACGCTCAGCCTTAACAAAGAGAGAGGTTGACAAAGGTTTATGATCTGATAAAATAAAAAAATCTCTTCCCTCTACATAGTATCTAAAATGTTTAGTTGCCAGATATGCTGCTAGTAATTCCCTATCAAAAACTGAATAATTAATTTCAGCTTTTGAAAGTTTCTTTGAAAAATATGCCAATGGTTCCCAGATGCTACCAGAAAATTGTTGTAAAACTGCACCTACAGCTGTTGAAGATGCGTCTACAGCAATAGACAACTGGGCAGAATCATTTGGAAAAACGAGAAAAGAGGCCAATGCCAATTTTTCTTTGACAGTTTTGAAAGCATTCAATGTATTATCATTCCAGAGTAAATTTTCATTTGGTTTTTTATTTAAGATCATTTGATACAGCGGGGTTAGAAAGAAAGCAAAATTTGAAACAAATCTGTGATAATAATTAATCATTCCTAAAAACCTTTGTAAACCTTTACAAGTAATCGGAGGAGGAAAATCTTTAATTATTTTGACTTTACTATCTGCAGGTTTAATCCCTTTACAAGAAATATCATGACCCAAAAAGGTTACTGAAGGGACATGAAATTCGCATTTTTCAGTTTTAATTTTAATATCATTTAAACGCAATCTCTCAAATACTATCTTAAGATGATTGAAATGTTCGGAAGAATTTTTACTAGCTACTAAAATGTCGTCTAAATAAACAAAAATAAAATCTAGATCATGGAATATTTCGTTCATGAATCTTTGAAAAGTTTGTGCTGCATTTTTAAGACCAAAAGGCATTCTAGTAAATTCAAATAATCCAAAAGGTGTTGTAATAGCGGTTAAATAAACGTCTTCCTCGGCAATAGGTATTTGATGATAAGCCCTAACCAAATCAATTTTTGAAAAAATTTTACAATCAAACAAATTATTATGGAAAGAATGTATATGAGGTAACGGATATCTATCAGGAATTGTAACAAGATTTAATGCCCTGTAATCTCCACATGGTCTCCAAGAATTCTCTTCCTTTTTCGGAACCATGTGAAGCGGTGAAGAAACTGAAGAAGCTGATACTCTACAAATACCTAATCTAATCATTTCATCAAATTCACACTTAGCAATCTTAAATTTTGAATGATTCAACCTTCTGGGTTTAGCATGAGGCAAGGAACCATTTATAACAATGTGATGTTTAACTTTATGAGAAACAGATTCATTAAAATTAATGGGGGAAGTAACAGTAGGAAATTGGCTAATTAATTTGACAATTTGCTGACTACTTGAATTCAAAGTATGCAGTTGAGCATTATTATCAATAATGTTTAAATCGGCAATTTGTTGAACACGTTTCTCTAGTAAAACTCTGTCTTTAAGATCAATTAATAAATTAAAAGTGGAAATGAAATCAGCCCCCAAAATAGGTTGATCGACATTAGCAATAACAAATTGAAAAGAAAAAACTTTACTTAAATTAAGATCAAGTTTTAACAATTTAGTACCAAAAGTTTTTACACTAGAGCCATTTACTGCTGATAAAAAAAGTTTAGGATTAGAACATTTAATTTTACAAAAAGAATTTGGAATAACAGAAACCTCAGCCCCTGAATCAACTAAAAAAGTAAGATTATTAATTTTATCAAAAACATGTAAGCGACATGAACTATAAGTAACACTACTAGCCGCCACAGTAGGTACATTTATTCGTTTAAATGGTTTTGAGATGAATTACTTTTAAATGAACACGGTTGAATACATTTAAAAGCTTTGTGTTTAAAATTAAAATGATACCAACATAATCCAGTGTCACTTTTATTAGATGAACAATTGTTTCTATTTTTTGACACATTACTGTCAACAACTGTCAAAAGTCTACTAACATCAGCACGTAATTGCTGCCAATCATTATTGTTTACAGAAAAATTTCCTGTTTGTTTATTAGCAAAACCCTTTAAAGCTGATAAATTAGGTTTGTCAAGTTCCCAAATTTTATCCGCAATTTTCAACAATTCTGAAATAGGTTTATCTGTTATCGGTATAAGAGCAATATTAATGGAAGAGGGTAATTTCCGCATCCAAAGTTTAAAGAGCAAATCATTATTAAAATAAGAACTACTTCCAGCTAAAGAAACAATTTTTCTATATGATTCTGATGGCCGATTAAACTCAAAATCTGTACTTGACAAAATTTCCTCTAAACTACGTTCCTCACTTATAGAATGACGTGAAATTAAATTTGTTTTAATAAAATCATATTTGTCTGTTACTGGAGGTGAGTGTAAAATATCAGTAATTGTGAGTATACTTTCCTGCGAGAGGGCTGACAAAACATAATTGTATTTAGTTTCATCTCGTGTGACACGACCTAAACGAAATTGAGCTTCAATGCAAGCAAACCATGCTGACGGACTATGATTCCAAAAACTTGGAAGTTTAACGGAAAAAGAAGCATTCTGAATACCAGGCAAGGGATCAACATTTTCCACCAATTCTTCAGTGGGGAGCTCCATCTCGCGATCAAAGAAAAACAGAAACTAAACACACAAAGAAAATATTATAAATATATAAAAATAAAATATTAATAATAGTGAAGTTTATATAAAATGATGAAGAAAATGGCGAAGAAAAACCACTGTCTTCTTATCTTGCTAGTTGTCCTCTTCATAAATTGGATTTCAATAGTCAAAGTCAGAAATCGATGATCCAAAATGATGGTCGAGGTTGAAGATGAAGTCAAATTCAGAAGCGAAGGTCCACGTTCAGAACTGCAGAAATTCTTGAAGAGGTGTAGACGAGAAGTGAAGGTCGAAAGTCCAAATCAGAAGAAGTGAAGTTCCAATTCGGGAATAAATCACGTCGGGGTCACCAATAAATGAGCCGGTATAAAATTTATATTTTAACTGCTCATCTTCGTTTATATGATTTATATATGAAGAAATAAATGATTCAGTTTGAAAGAAGGTATTTTTATTTTGCCTAAGAAAAATGACAACTCTTCCTTTTTACAATAGCAAAAAACAATAATAACATAAAAATAAATACCAACCAAAAACATATTAAAATTACAAAGGTTACATGATATATGTAAAAATGAATATGTAAATAACAAAATAAAAATGAATCAATCCTGTGGTGGCACATAATAAATAATAATAAAAAATAATAAAATAAGAACGCCATGGACAAATATCAACTTTTTCATTTTGAGTAAAATTATGCATTTTGCTATTTTATAGAGCTTATTCAGTATTCACACAACAATCATATTTCAATAATAGCAACTAACATCTGTAAACAATAATAAATAGTGCAATTGTTTCGGTCACTGCACTTTAAAATCTGAATCCATATTGAACTTGTTTCGTCCATGGCGCCCTTATTTTCGTCTTACTAAGTCACTTTAAAAGTCACATTCCAAATGCTAAAAATATTGAGAATTAAATGTTAAATATGTATTCAAATCGTAAATGTCATTGTTATTTTGACAGAAATAATTGTTTATAAATATTTCAGTTTTGGAAAAGTGCAACTCAAACCGGATCGTTATGAAAACCGGGTTCGTAAGAATTTAGTGAACAGTCCGGGATGTGTTATCGATTGCCTGTCACTTGTCAACAGTTGAATGTAGACAATTCCGCAACAACTTAGTTAGACGAAAATAAAATATAAACGTTAAGTACATACCGGCTGTCCCAAGGCTCACCCTCGTCCCCCAAAATTATTTTTAAAGCTATTACATTCATATTATAGACTTAGAAACCACATCAAAAATCGCGTCAAACAAGGTGAAAATATTCTATTTCCGGTGTAATAGAGAGTGACTTCATACTTTTTATTTCTGTATATTTTTCAAAATTTTATCTCTACATGACATTCTTAATTCAACCATGTATAATAAATGCTTTTCTATTATAAACATGAGTAAAATAAAAAGCTAAATTCATTAGACTCTATATTCAAATTTCTAATTTAATGAACCGAGTAAATCTGGCCATTATATCACAAATGTTACAGAATGTTATACGAGGAACAATTACAAAAATTCATCTTTGTATTCAAGAAAATGGCGGACATTTTAAAAATATAGTCTAAAGCGTGTGTTTAATTAGGTTATTTTATTTTATTTTGTTATTTATTATAGGTTACTTGTTAATTTAGATATTTGAATAAAATCTGATTAATTTTGTTCGTTTTTTTTACGCTGATTTATAATGAAAGACGCACGTATTATACAACATGGTAGAAACTAAATTTTGAAAAACATACAGGCTGTTCCATTAAAAATAAAAGAGTTGGGAGTCACTTCCGGTTACACCGGAAATAGAATATTTTAACTTTTTATGTAATTTCATGCGCATTTTAATATTGTTTCTAAATGAGTAATACACATATGAATATAATTGCTTTAAAGATAAATATTTTTATGGGTGCGCCTATTTTTTGGGCCAACCAGTATAGAATTACAATATATTATCACCATGTTTTCTATGTTTTCTAGCAGAACTAGCAGAAAATGGACAGCAAACGTTATGTCCGCCGGACGAAATGGACAAATGGCGAAAAGGTGAACAATTGAATAATTTTTATTATATAAGATCGAAGCACATACCAGGTGTCGCAAAAAATGGACCAGCCCTTTTCCCCAAAATTATTTTAAAAGCAATTACATTCATATTATAAATTTAGAAACTACATCAAAACGCGCTTCAAACTAAATGTAAGCATATGCTTTTTCTGGTGTAACAGAAAATTTAGCTGGGCTTACCTCCGGCTTCACCGAAAATGTAATATTTTCACTATTTATGTGGTTTGACGAGCACTTTCATATAGTTTCTAAACTAGCAATATGAATGTAATTGCTTCAAAAATAAATATTTTTTTAGGGGTGAGCTTGTTTTTTGGGCCATCCAGTATAGAATTACAATATATTACGACTATGTATTCTATGTTTTCTAGCGGAACTAACAGAAAGCGGACAGCAAACGTTATTTCCGTCGAACGAAATTAACAAATTGCAAAAAGGTAAACAATTTAATAAATTTTATTATACAGGATGAGTCTGTGAAGACTAACCCTCCCTTAACTTTTTTATTATAAGAAATAGAAAAATGTTCTTCATATTTAAGTTTTAGTATACTAAATATACTATTTTATGACACATATAGAAATTTTTTATAAAGTCAGGTTTACATGATATGACTATCAATTTTTATTTTTCAAATGGGAACCTAGAATTATTTTATGAAACTAAAAACCGCCATTTTTTTCTCTTTTCAAAGATGTATTACTTGTCATAAATATATATGAAAAAATTCGAGATAAATAAGATATTTGAGAAATATCAAAAATTATTTTTATTCAACTATTCTAGGTGGCTATGCGAAATTAAACATAATGTAACAATACAAAATAATGACAACAATGAAGATATTTACTTATTACCATATATCTATTAGTAATATATTGCTGACACTGGGTCCAAAAGCGAAAAGGGAAAGAGAGTGAGATATATGCTATTTTATCTTTTTTCCATACTTGCTTCAAAATGCGCATGCCCGTAATACTGGAGTACGATTGGCTGACGTCAATTTCTAGCATGTTAAAATCTAGCGCCATATTTCAAATTTGTTGAAAATTATATATTTTATCAATTGAAGGTCATATCGACTAATATAGCAGTACATATTAAATTATTGATTCATATTTTTCCATAAGTTACATATTGCCTTGTTTTTAGGAAAACTGTTAACAAAATCATTCACATGTAAATAAAAATATTTAACATTCCGATTATTAAATCACTTATCCATGTAAACTAACTTGAGGAGATTTTGAAAAACACAAATAACAACTGACTGGCATAATAATAACGAAAACGATAGTCTTTACACAAACAAATGTAGCAAACAGACTAATTAAAATTCACACAAGTGGTTATTAGCCAATAGTATTCCAGTATTACGGGCGTGCGCATTTTGAAGCAAGTATAGAGAAAGGTAAGATAGCATATATCTCACTCTCTTTTCTTTCTCGTTTAGATAACATTGCTGGTATAGGGCATCAGCAATATATTACTAGTATATATATATATATATATATATATATATATATATATATATATATATATATATATATATATATATATATATATATATATGGCAACATTGTGTTGAACAGAAAGAGACGTGTGTTAAAGAAGTGGAAGAGTTTATTTGCTTTACTGTGACAATTATCTAAATTTATTTAAGTGTGACTTTATATTTAATTACATAAAAATACGGGCGAAAGATTCCAGTTAAAAATCCAAGTTAAAACTGCAGTTTTAAGTCAAAAAAACGCAATCAAACTCATCAAGGTCGCGTGCTAAAGTTAAGCGAGTGGCTTAGTAAGTGCATGCTATTCGCGCGCTGTCAAGTCTGTTATCAAAATCAGGGTCCCCAACTATAGCAGAAATTAAAACAAATTTAACAACAAAAACAAAAAAATGGCTACATTCGACCAGATTAAGAACCTACTAGATCAGCAAACGTCGAAGTTGGAAGCTAAATTAGAATCAATCCAAGAATCAGTTAACTTTTCTAAAACCGAAGTATTAAATATAAAAAAGCGATGCGATTTGCTTCAAGAACAACTAAAAGAAAAAGATAAGAGATTGCAAAATCTAGAAAGAAAAATCCGTGAAAAGAACATAATTATTTTCGGTTTACTTGAAGATCCAGTCGAAATCTTGGAGAACAAATTCATCCAGTTCGTAAACGATACATTAAAAATAAATAATATAACTAACGCAGATATAGAATTCATAAAAAGATTGGGAAAAACAACAGCTAATAAAACTAGGCCCATTTTAGTAGAACTGAAATCAAAAAAAACCAAACAAAATATATTAAGTAACCTAAAACAACTTAAAGGTACGAAAATAAGAATCGAAGATGACTTTCCCCCCGGTATCGTAGAAGAAAGAAGGGAACTAAAAAAACATCTAATGAAGGCAAAGAAAGATGGGAATGCAGTAAAATTAAAGTATAATAAATTAATAATAAACGGAACCGAATATCAAATCTCTGACTTTCAAGAAGAAGCAGAAGAACTTCAACAATCCCCAATACAAAACCTACGACGAAAATCTGTATCTGTTCAAGACTTATACTCAGGATTAACTGCGAGCGATCTGGAAGATTTTAACTTAGAAAATGGCGCAACAGAACAAAAGCAAGCTAATGAGTCAAATAAAAACGACATTGGGAAAAACAAAAAGACCAAAATTAATACGCAATCTGGTCCTCTAGATTATCACATTAAAAGAACAACAAGAGCGAACTCTCAGTCAAAAAACTCCCCAATACAAGCGGCAGGAAAACAAAAATAATGTTTTGGAATATACAAGGGTTCAGAAATATATCCAGACTAAATAAACAAGAAGAAGAAATAATATTAAGCCACGATTTTATCTGTCTTTCTGAAACATGGTTAAACTGGAACCTGAATGAAACTCCAAAAATTCTATCAAACTACACAGTATTTCAACATAAAGCAGCCAGGGAACATAAAACAGGTAGAGCAATCGGAGGACTACTAATTTTCTCGAAAACCTGTAACATGTATTCTATTAAAGAAGTTTTAATCGATTTTCATTGGATTTTTCTAGAAATTAAAACCAAATCTGAACATATTATTCTAGGTTCAACTTATTTTTCGCACAGTTATGATTTTCAAATTTTAATGGAACTTTTTTCAGACAATTTGAAAGATATTATTACCAGCCACCCTCATCACAAACTAATAATTGGGGGGGATTTCAATTCTCGCATAGGGAACTTAAACCAAGCCGAAGATATTCTGTTTCAATTCACAAATATATCCTCTTGCAGACAAACTCTGGATGCAAAAATTAATAAAAATGGCAGGAGTCTAGTAGAGCTGTGTGAAGAAGAGAATTTATACGTTTTAAATGGGAGAACAAACGGAGATTCACCAGCAACCTATACCTTTTTGAATAAAAACGGTAAAAGTATAATAGACCTAATATGGGTTAATGCCGATGCCGCTAGTACTGTGTCAGATTTAAATGTCTTACCGGATATCATAATCTCTGACCATTTCATATGTTCCCTGCAAATAAAAAATAGCACATTCAAAAACAATGCAACAAGCGAATCTACTAAAAGATGTAATATACCGAAGATAATCGACAATAACTCTACCTCAAACTCTTATCTAAATGCTATGAGGGATATCTGTGATATAAATATTTCTGAACAATCCGCAGTAGACATATATGAATTTTTAAAGAGCAACATGACAAATATATCAATTGAATCAGGTTTAGTTAAAATATACACTAATACAAAATCAAGCTTTACTAACAAGGATAAACCCTGGTTTAATCAAGTTATAAAAAACTTAAAAAAGGATAGCAATAATGCTCTAAAACACTGTAGAAAACAAAAATTTGATTCGGAGAGTCTAGCAGCTTACAGCGAAACTAAGAAAATCTATAAAAACAGTATCAACATAGAGAAGAAAAAACACAAAGAAAATATAAAAAGAATACTAGAGAACATAACGGATCCAAAACTATTCTGGAAAACTTTTAATTCCCTGCAAAAAACTCCATATAAAGAAAATCCAATTGGAATCAACGAATGGCAAAAACATTTTGCAAACTGGTTTGGGTCAAGAATTACCTGTAATCTAGAGTATTTCGATGCTCGACACCCTTACCTAGACGCTCCAATTATACATGCAGAATTAAAGTATGCAATACGGCACTTAAAGAAAGGAAAAAGCCCAGGACTCGACAATATTACTAACGAACATCTGAAGTATCTGCCCGAAAATGGAATATCTATCCTAGTAGATCTTTTCAATAAATTTTTAGAAGAAGAAAACACGCCTGACGACTTAAAGAAAACAAAACTAACATTATTGTTTAAAAAAGGAAATAGGGAAGATGTAAATAATTACAGAGGTATAGCACTGCTGAACACCATTTTAAAACTATTTACGTTTATAATAAATAATCGGCTGCAAACATGGACAGAAAGCTTTGATATACTTCCAGAATCACAATCAGGATTTCGCAAACATCGATCGTGCATAGATAATCTCTTTGTTCTTGATACAATCACTAGAAACCAACTATTATTTAAAAAGGAAGGAATTTACGCAATATTCATCGATTTCGAAAAAGCTTTTGATTCAGTGGTACACTCGATCCTTTGGAATAAACTATATAACTTAGGAACAAGCACGAAAATCATTAGGCTATTAAAAAATATCTATGATGGAAGTGAGCTGCAAATCAAAATCAATGGTGAATTATCCGACCCGCTACCAATAACCAAAGGTATATTACAAGGAGAATGTACTAGTCCTATACTATTCGCGTTATACATTGCTGATTTGGAAGACTTCCTCAGAAAGCAGAATTTGGAAGGTGTCTCGGTAGGTTCAAAAAATGACATTTTGACCTTGCAATATGCGGATGACATCGTATTATTTTGCCGTACACCCATTGACATTCAAAGGAAATTAAACGCTCTTGAAGAATATTGCAATATACACAAATTAAAAATTAACTCCAGGAAAACACAAATCATCCATTTTCACAACGGAAGACCACCTAAATCAAGAAAAATGTATAAATGCCAAAATAAGGAAATTGCGTTTACATCCTCTTATGTATACTTAGGGGTAACTGTAAGTTCATCTGGGCTGTACAACGAACATTTCAAAAATACAGTCTCCAAGGCTAACATGGCTTCTGGTGCCATCAAGGAAACACTAGCGAAAAATGGAATATATGACTGGAAAACAATTATAAAACTATATAGCACTATAATTAGTCCATCGGTATTATACGCTGCAGAAATCTGGAGTGCAAATCACAAAGAAGCCTTAGAGAAAACTCAGTGTCAGTTCTTTAAATCGCTTTTTCATTGGCATAAAACAACTGCCAGCTACGTAGTCAGACGTGAAACAGGACAAATACATGTAGAAGTCTATATATTGCATAAAATGCTAAGCTGGTGGCACAAAATTTTACTAATGCCAGAATCTCGCTATGTAAAAATATGCTACAATTATTTAATGAATTGCGAGCAAAAACTAAAAGAAAAAGTAGATAATTCAAAGCTAATTAAATATAACTGGTCCAGCAGGTTACAATCAATGCTTCAAAATGTTAATTTTCATTGGGTATGGAAGGAACAAAACCCGCTAAGTATTCAGAATGAAATCCAGAATATCACATGTGCTTACTCGCAATACCTATATGATATAGACACAACAAGACTTGCCAATTCTTCTCATCACGTTGACTACAAACTATATAACACCTCAGCAAATTATCTAGCTGACAACGCATCCCTAAGAATCTTAAGAGTCGTCAGCCAATTAAGAATAGCTAATATAAACTGTACCCAAATTTACTTCCAAGGAACATCATTTAAATTCAACTCCACAGATATATGCACACTTTGTAACAAATTCGAAGAAAACACTCTGAAGCACTTTCTATTCTCCTGCCCGATATACTCTCCAATAAGATTCGAATTTATCAACAAGTATCTAAATGACACGTCGAACGATAATCTACTTCAGAATCTACTATCTGAACTACCTTCACCAAAGATCTATGATATCTTCAATTACGTAGTCTCAGCTCTAAAACTAAAATCTTTTATAGAAACTTACTAGCTCAAATAATTAAGTCAATAAATAGTTATTATAAACATAATACTGTAACAATAATTGTGAGAAACAAACTTCACTGAAAGTGTCACGAAGGGCCTATTAATGCGTATACTTGCAAATAGTTAAGTGAAAAATTGTTTGAATCTAAACCAACTACAACAGCAACCTAGATAATGTATTATAATTCCAAATACATGTAACAATTATTAATACACACAATGTTCCTATACTACTCTTTGTAATAAGCACAGCTTTTTGTACAAATAAATATTATTATTATTATTATATATATATATCATTTTGGCATCCTTCAATTGATCATTTTGTAACATTTCGGCATCCACTTGTAATTTGGCGTCCGGTATGCGGACGTCACATTACTTAGCAGTTTAAATCAACTTTTCATGCATGCCGTGACATCTACTGTCAATATACAAAAATTCGTAATGTCGCCAAAAAATTGAAAAAGAAATGTATAATTTGGTTCAGTCAGTTACCGTTAAGCGCGCTTGTCGACTTAAGCGTATATTTCAACCATATCCTTTCCGTACATATACGAGTGAATTTGGAATCCGAAAAACTGGCAACGTTGTCTGATAATTTTTCACATTGTAGTTCGCAGTTTCGTATTTAGTTTTATGTTGTCGATATGATCAAAAGTGAAAGCAATGATTAAAAACAGCAGAAGTTCAAAAATGTTGGCTATTGTAGGTAATTTTTATTTACGTACAGGAAATAATATTTTATTTATTGGGAGTATTTAACAATTTGTTCTGTATCACGAAACATGATTTGGTTATCACAGCGACTGTATTGAATTATATAATTGGTTATTATGAATACGATAACAAATAGTATTATGTATTTATTTATTATATTTATTTTTCTACGATTTCTATGAAAAGTTGACAATTACGCTCTCATTTGTCATCGTAAAGATCCAGAATTGATTCAATACTTGCAAAAATCTTCTAATTAACGATCCCATACTCCAATATCCAGATTTTAACAAGCCTTTCAACTTAACCAAAGACGCTAGCAATTACGCTATAGGCGCTATCCTGTCCCAAGGTAATATTGGTCGACGCTAGTCGAACTCTAAATGACTCAGAACAAAACTACAGCACAATTGAAAAAGAATTACTTGCTGTTATGTGGGTTACGAAATATTTTAGACCATATTTGTTTGGCAGAAAATTTTAAATCATTACTGATCATAAACCATTACAATATTTACATTCATTAAAAGAACCAAATTCTAAATTAATGCGTTGGAGACTCATATTAGAAGAGTACGATTACGAAGTTATTCATAAAAAAGGAACATTAAACAAAAACGCTGACGCTCTATCACGAATAGAATTAAATGTCAACACTGTAGACCCCGGTATGAAAAATCTCTTTGAATATGTAGAATTATTTAACGATACTTTTCATCCCAACAATGACACACAATCTATGATTGTTGAACCTGACGAAGATGCCCTAATTGATACTGACACAGACCAAACTATACATTCAAATCCAGAAAATCCTATCATAGGCATTACGATAACAGAATCTGCCGTAAACTATGGCAAAAATCAAATATTTATATCTCAAGTTAAACACTCTCCATGTACACCAAAAGTGCAAAAATTTCATTCTGACAAAATGAGAAATTTAGTGCAATTATCAGAAACAAATTTTGAAAAAGACACGGTAAAATTTATTAATGAATTTATTGAGCCTAAAGTAAAATATTACCTATATTTCGAGCAACCTTTATACGAACAATTTAGCAACGTATTGCAAAAGTATTTCAAAAACTCTGAAATTAAATTTATTAAGTGTAATACTAAATTAATAGATGTAGAAGACCCAGATGAAATTTTACAAACAATTAGAAATAATCATAAAAGTAAAACAAATCACCGTGGCATTAATGAAGTTTATAATCAAATAAAAAAGCGATATTATTGGCCTAACCAACATAAAACCATCACAGATTATATCAATCAATGCGAGATTTGTTTAGCAGCCAAATACGAAAGAAATCCTGTAAAACCTAAATTAAATATAACTCCGACCTCCAACAAACCATTAGACATTATACACGTAGACACATTAAGTCTCGAAAATTCCAAATTTCTTGCAATAATTGACGCTTTTTCAAAATACGCGCAAGTCTATAAAGTAACGTCAATAAACGCTATAGAAATTAAAAATAAATTAACTAAATTCTTTTCCCATCATGGTATACCAAAATTAATTGTATCCGATAACGGACTCGAATTTAAAAATACAGTTGTTAAAGAATTATTATCCTTGCATAAAATTTAAATTCATTTTACTTGCTCACAAAATCCAAACTCGAATGGTTTTGTTGAACGTTTTCACTCAACTTTAATAGAACATATTCGTTTATTTAATATGCAAGACAATTTCAAGAATGAGTCGATAAAAGATAAAATATCATATGCAATTTTAGCATATAATAATACAAATCATAGTTCGACAAATTTAAAACCGATTGAAATTATTAACGGTCATTTAGAAGTAAATTCCCCTCTCGATATCGAACTTGATAAACAAGTTACCCAAGACAAAAACACAAAGATAAAATAAACTATGTATCGAAATATTAATCAAAAATTGCAAGATGAAAAATCTAAATTAATAACTAAAATTAATGAAACAAGAGAAGAACTCCCAGACATTCCTGAAACAGTTTATGTTCAAAACAAACAAAAAGTAAATAAAACGAAATTGCCTAAATTTAAGAAAGAAAAGATAAAAAGGTTAAATAAACCCCTGAAAACAACGGAAATAGAAACTAATCCCCATGACAAAAATCAGCCTAAAATACACCTTTCCAATATAAGAAGACCCCGAAAAATTTCTAACAAAAATTCGGATATTCCAGGTCCCTCTACCTCTCATACTCCCACGGACTAAGTATGAAAGACATAACACATAATCCAGGACTACTGACAATAAATCTCAGGACCGCAAAACACCAAAAATCCACACACACATTAATACACTATTACGACTTCGTATCCGGAAAGTTCACCGCCCACAATTCACCGCGGAAAGTTCACCGCAGAAAGTTCACCGCACCACAATTCACCGCTCCACAATTCACCGCTACACAATTCACCGCTACACAATTCCCCTTAATGTTAATCACATGAGGTCGGTACCTGCACTCTTATCGCTTATTAAAGTAAGAACAAATCCCTGACCGCGGATTAGATCCTATGGTTTTTATGCATTTGTAGCGCCCAAATAAAGCGTAGGGCACATGTTCTAGTTTGAGTGGTATTTCTTGGAATTCCGTAAGTTTCCACAACACCCTCGGTAACATTTTACCCTGACCTCTACACATTTGTTTAGAGTATAAATATTGAATGATAAGGACAAAGATGTTTATTTGATGTTGAAATACCGACGCATTTGTTTGGAATATTTAGTCCACGACTCATTAAACATGTCTGCTCAGTTTATTCAAACAGAGAAAGGAAAGCTCAAATTAATTATTGACGGGCATTGATTCTATAAAGAGAGGCAAAGTGAAGATAAAGTTCATTGGAAATGTGAGAAATATCAAAAAATTAAGTGTCGAGCGCGAGTGACTACAATTAACAATAAAATAGTAAACCCTGGCGAGAAAGAACATATTCATAGTGGTGAGTGATGCAGCAGAAGTAGAAGCATCTAACATTTATGACACCATTCGAACAAGTGCAAAAACTACCAATGGCACACCAGTAGTATAGGAGACACTCCCGTGTAGATGACGTGCAGGTGTACTAATTAGGTTATTGACTTTTGAATGGTGGGGGAGGTGGGGTTATGTTGTTTGTGAAATTTGGAATGTCGTTTTCGAAGAATTTGGAAAAATTAGTGGTCCCTCGCGGGGGTTTTTTATTTTTAGGTTATTTGTAAATTTTGGAATATCGTTTTCCGTAATTAAGAAATAATTTTCAAAAATTTGTTTTTGCGAATTGTTTGTCAACAGAATTAACTTTCTATCTGGGGAAATTTTATGTATGTATGATTTTTGACGATTTGTAATTATGAAAGAATTTGGAAAAATTTGTATTTGTAAGTTATTTGTTATTAGGGCGAGTTTATATTTAAACTGAAAGTTATTTGTTATTACAGTAAACTTTCGATTTAGTTAATGTATGTAGGTTTTTATTTTTAGGTTATTTGTGAATTTTGGATTGTCGTTTTCCGTAATTAAGAAAGAATTTTGAAAGTAAAATATATTTTTGTGAAATATATTTCTATATAACAGCATGATATGTATAAAAGAAGAAAATAAATTATTTTTCTTTCTATTAGTATACAAACATCAAGTAGGCTAGTTCGAAGTGCATTAGTTTAAGTATTTTTTATTGTTTATATTATTATTATTTATTATTAGTATTATTATTATACATAATATTAATTTTATTATTTTTATTTGCAGAACAATGAATTTTGATAAAATAAATAATTTATGTTTATTGAAAGATTTGAAACCTACAAAGAAAATTACGGACCTCGTACAAGATGAAAAATATAACGTAGTGAATGCAAAAGCCGTAGAAACAAAGATTGGAAGAAAAGTTAAAGTAGAATTCAAAGACTATGATGTTTTTCTACCAACACGCTTTGACGACATGTTTGATGATGATATAAAATATTTAAACGAATTAAATGGTCGTGTAGCCATGATTTATAAGGGAAAGAAGGATTGGCAGAGAAGCTACGTGTATTGTATTTGAAAAATTGTAAATGCTTATACATTTTAATATATTATTATTAAATGTTATTTAATTGTAAAAATAAAATACCTATGTAAGTATATATTTTTGTGTTTGAATAAATTGTTTTTGTAAGTTATTTGTCATTAGGGCGAGTTTATATTTAAACTGAAAGTTATTTGTTATTACGGTATAAAAATAATATAGTTAAAGAGTTCATTTATAATTATTTAATAGAGGAAAGGAGCTGACAGTTGAGTATTTTGGGATTTATTTAATAATTATAGTTTTAAGGTAACTAGAGACATAGAAAATGCAAAAATATTTATGTTAAAGACTGGAAAATATATTATTTAATAAAACAGTATTTAAATACTATATGCTTTTGATGATGATATAAAATATTTAAACGAATCAAAAGGTCGAGTAGTCATGATTTATAAGGGAAAGAAGGATTTACTACATTTAAATATATTATTATATTAGCTATTATTTATTGAATATTATTTAATTGTATTTCAAGTATTTTGAGTTAAAAATGACGCTTTTAAGCTCATTAAAAATCAATTACCAATATTCTTTAAAACGGAGAAATCTTGAACATAAATTTAGTTTGGTATCTATATTGTCGTAAATTATATACATTTATTTTAAATAAATATTTTATAAAATTATTCTGTTTTCACTTTCACAACACACGGGCTTTAGTTTGTCGATCCAACACCGCTATACCGTAGTTTCAATTTTATAGCGAACGCTACATATTTTTGTGTTTGAATAAATTGTTTTTGTAAGTTATTTGTCGTTAGGGCGAGTTTATATTTAAACTGAAAGTTATTTGCTATTACGGTAAACTTTCTATTTAGTTAATGTATGTAGTATTGAAATGTTATTGGGTTGAAAATAGCGTTTGCATTGTTATGATTAATAGAATTTGTCAAATTGTAAAATATATTTTTGTGAAATATATTTGTATATAAAATAGCACGATCTGTATAAAATAAGAAAATTAATTATTTTTCTTTCAATTACTATATAGCATTGATATATGTTATACAGTTGTAGTTTTGTATTTCAAGTATTTTGAGTTGAAAATGTCGACTTACGAAGATATTGTCCGTGAAACTTTAAGTGGAGAAGGGTATGGTATACCTCTACAGCCAGCACCAGGTTTAAAAACTGTGTATGACGGGTCCGCTGTTAAAAAATTCTGTAACAACAGCAGCATACAGATGGATGAGGAGTCCATTTTTGTACTATATTGTGTTCTACTATTATTATTCATTGTTTCTTGTAATAATTGAAATTACACAAAATCAGCAGTAATCAACTGATACTGTACAATGTCTAATAATTTATTTTTAAATTATCCAAATAGTTTCTTTAAACTGTTAAAGTATAAAATATACTACCTACGTTATATTTTTCAGTGTAACATGCAATAAATAAGTCAAATTTCATAATAGTTTTATGTTAAACTCTCAAATTGTATTAATACACAAATATACAAAATTTATCTCAAAATTACTTTCATTATATAGAAAAAATTCAAATATCATAACGAAATCGCAAAGACACACATAAATTATAGATTTTTGCACTGTTTCTAATATTATTATGCATTATTTATTGAAATAAATGGAATTAGGTACACAAATTTATTTATTATTAAATTAACCAAATAGTTAATATTAACTATGGAAGTCAAGTGTTTGTAACGTTTAAATATTTTATTCAAAATACATTAATACTTATTTGTTACGAAAAAATTCTATACAAATATATTTCACAAAAGTATATTTTACAATTCAACAAATTCTATTAATCTAGCTTGCTTATCAGAACATTAATTTTTCATTTGAGCAAATTTTACAAACCATTTTGTTAAGAATTTCTCAAATTAACTATGTCTTCACAAGTTTAATTGTCAATTTGTCCCGTAAAATAAATAATAATAAAGATTTTACATTCGCCGATTACTTTTTTTTCCAATAATAAACCTAGTATAAATAAATAATTTAGCAAATAATGTTACTATTTATTTATTTCCGACGATCATAATGGCTACTATGCAGCAGAAAGCGTTTTGGTGTGTTTGAGTAAATTGTTAAGTATATTTCACAAATCATATTCAAAAAATTAAAATAAGTTTGCTAATTTCTTACATGTTAAATTCGTATTACAGTTTGAAAGAAAACGATGGTTCACCTAATATATGGTCCATTACTGTCTTACCAATAACTTGTAAAATTTTGGTTATTAAAGAATTTGTATAATGTACAAATATTTTTCTATTAACCATTAAATATTATTTTCAAAGTCTTTGAATTACATTTACTTAAAAGATATTAGATTTTATAAGTACCCATTTATATCCGGAAAGAAATTTTTGCTCCTTATGTTTATAGTTTTGAAATTATGTTTAACGTTTGTAAATATAAATAGGAATTTTGAAAATATAATTACTGCGCTAAGCACCCTAAACTTTCTACGGGACAAGATTGAATCAGTTCTTCAAGTCGTTTCACATACAACCATCTATTAAAATTCACGCAAGTATAATAAATATTTTATAAATATATAAATATTATAATAAATATTCATAAGTAAATAATAGTACTTTTAATATTAAGACAGATGTTGGAAGAAAAAATACTAAAACATGGACAGTTAATACTATAGTTTTGACAGATTTCTACTCAACAGTTTGTGGATATTACTGTTTAGTTTATCTTTTGTTTAGAATTATTGGTTACACACATACAAATTTTCTGCAATTATTTAATAAATTTAATAAGTTTGATAATGATAATTTTGTTGTATACATGTTCCACTATTATTTGAAATATAAAAAGCATATAGTATTTATATATTGTTTTATTAAATAATATATTTTCCAGTCTTTAAAATAAATATTTTTGCATTTTCTATGTCTCTAGTTACCTTAAAACTATAATTATTAAATAAATCCCAAAATACTCAACTGTCAGCTCCATTGTACTCTATTAAATAATTATAAATGAACTCTTTAACTATATTATTTTTATACCGTAATAACAAATAACTTTCAGTTTAAATATAAACTCGCCCTAATGACAAATAACTTACAAAAACAATTTATTCAAACACAAAAATATATACTTACATAGGTATTTTATTTTTACAATTAAATAACATTTAATAATAATATATTAAAATGTATAAGCATTTACAATTTTTCAAATACAATACACGTAGCTTCTCTGCCAATCCTTCTTTCCCTTATAAATCATGGCTACACGACCATTTAATTCGTTTAAATATTTTATATCATCATCAAACATGTCGTCAAAGCGTGTTGGTAGAAAAACATCATAGTCTTTGAATTCTACTTTAACTTTTCTTCCAATCTTTGTTTCTACGGCTTTTGCATTCACTACGTTATATTTTTCATCTTGTACGAGGTCCGTAATTTTCTTTGTAGGTTTCAAATCTTTCAATAAACATAAATTATTTATTTTATCAAAATTCATTGTTCTGCAAATAAAAATAATAAAATTAATATTATGTATAATAATAATACTAATAATAAATAATAATAATATAAACAATAAAAAATACTTAAACTAATGCACTTCGAACTAGCCTACTTGATGTTTGTATACTAATAGAAAGAAAAATAATTTATTTTCTTCTTTTATACATATCATGCTGTTATATAGAAATATATTTCACAAAAATATATTTTACTTTCAAAATTCTTTCTTAATTACGGAAAACGACAATCCAAAATTCACAAATAACCTAAAAATAAAAACCTACATACATTAACTAAATCGAAAGTTTACTGTAATAACAAATAACTTTCAGTTTAAATATAAACTCGCCCTAATAACAAATAACTTACAAATACAAATTTTTCCAAATTCTTTCATAATTACAGATCGTCAAAAATCATACATACATAAAATTTCCCCAGATAGAAAGTTAATTCTGTTGACAAACAATGCGCAAAAACAAATTTTTTGAAAATTATTTCTTAATTACGGAAAACGACATTCCAAAATTACAAATAACCTAAAAATAAAAAACCCCCGCAAGGGACTACTAATTTTTCCAAATTCTTCGAAAACGACATTCCAAATTTCACAAACAACATAACCCCACCTCCCCCACCATTCAAAAGTCAATAACCTAATTAGTACACCTGCACGTCATCTACACGGGAGTGTCTCCTATACTACTCACACCACCATCAAATAATTGCAAGTGCTTCGGTAGGGTGCAGTAAAGCGGCAGCGGCTAAATTTCCACGCATAGACGCTATTAAAAGAACAATTAGAAATATAAGAAATAGTCAAATGTCTGGCTCAACTCTTCCCCAGCACCGTAAAGATATTCAGTTTACTGAAGATTTTACGAAAACGTGTAATAATGAAGATTTTTTACTTTTTGATTCCGGTTCTGAAGAAAATCGCATTCTAATATTTTCAACGCGTCAAAATCTCAATTTATTAGCCCAAAGTGACCACTGGTATGCGGATTGAACTTTTAAAACTGTCCCTCTATTATTCCAGCAATCGTATACCATACATGGTTTAAAACAAAATGCGTCGTTGCCATTAGTATATGCACTGTTACCTGGCAAAACAGAAAATATTTATAGAAGACTTCTACAACAGTTAAGGAATTTGGAGCCATCACTAGAACCGGTATCGATAACAATCGATTTTGAGAAAGCTATGATAAATGCTTGTAAGAAAGAATTTCCAAGTGCAATACTTCGAGGTTGTTTTTTTCATTTTACACAATGTATTTATCGTTCTATTCAAAACCATGGATTGAAGCAGAAATATGAAACCGATGCAAATTTGGCGTTAAATTTGCGAATGTTGCCAGCTATTGCTTTTATGCCACTAAATAGTGTAATTCATGTTTTTGAGTTATTGTGCGAAAGTGAGATTTTTCCTCAGGGAGGACTAGTACAAGAAATCATCAACTACTTCGAAAAACGTGGATTGGACGTCCACAAAGAAGAACGGAGTTACGACGACAACCACTATTTCCACTTAAAATGTGGAATCTTTATGAAACCGTTTTAGATGGTTTGCCCAAAACAAACAATTCTTTGAAGAGCTAGTATCAGCCCATAATCCAAATATATGGAAATTTATAAATTGAATTAAAAAAGAACAAAGCCTAAACGAAGTGCGATTTGAACAATATGTAAGTGGACATGAATCACAAAAGCCCAAGAAAAAATATAGAGATTAAGGAAATTGTAGTTGAATATGACCAAGATAATGTTCTTGATTTTGTTAGAGGTGTTGCTCATAATATTGCATACTAAAATATGTTGTTATTAATTATCACTAATATTTGAAATAAATTGTTCAACTAACATCTATGTTTGATTTGATAAGTATGATCCTCGTTACAATCCAAGAAATAATCTTGGGTGAATTCGCTCATGATATTTCTTATTACAAAATTTTATTTTATTTTGAAACTATGTCTCATTTGATTTTGTTTGTAGGCTTTTGTTTAATTTTTTATAAATTATCTTTTCGAGATAGCTTTTAGAGTTTTAAAATAAACAATATGTATATATAATTCAGATTTGTTGTTTTACGTTTGATTATTTTTTGTTTGTAAAAAAAAAATTTCTGTGGTTTTGCTCATAATAATGTTATTTTCTTTAAATATTTGACTTTTATTTGTAACAATGTCTTAATATATTTTAAAACTGAACTTTTATTTTATTGAATATACAATTAAAAAATGTGATGTGGCCTCCTACCATCCCGCCCAAATTTTTAGTACTATTCCTATCCCTCTCTTTACAGATGTGGCGGAAGGTAAAAGTGGAAATTAATCTTCCATACGGTGAATTTTTCCAGCGGTGAATTTTCTGCGGTGAATTGTGGAGAGGTGAATTGTGGAGCGGTGAATTGTGTGCGGTGAACTTTCCGCGGTGAATTGTGGGCGGTGAATTACGAAACGCAATTTGAGTTAATTCACCTAATCCCGATTCCTACTAAACACAATACTGAATTTGTAACTGTTATCCCTAATCAAGAATACTTCTTAAGATCAAATGATGGACAAATTAAATCTCTATATGACGTATGTACCTACAATAAGGAAAACACATACCAGTGTCCTAACAAAATAAATGAACTGAACGAAAACTCTTGCGAGAAGAACTTCATTTCACACAACAACATTGAAAATTGTCAATTTCTAAAATTAAATATCAAACAGAATCATATCGAATATTTAACTGACATCAATCAACATTTAATAATATTCCCCGATCACGAAGAAATTAAAATCAAATGTCAACAAGGCGACACTATAAAAACGCTTCAAGGAATATTCCTGGTAAAAGAAGACGATTGCCTGTTGGAATACAAGAACCAAAATTTATTATTTAAACACGGAACCTTCGGCAAACCAGTAGTAATCGAAAACTACAAATTTGAATTCACAAATCACAAATTCCTAAAATGTCAATTGAACTGAATACCATCAACGAGCTAAACCAATGAACAAACTCGAAGAATCCATTGACGACTATTTCTTCGACCAGCACGATGTCAACAATATCATCAATTATTCAACCCTAATACTCTATATAATTTTGATTACAGGTGCTATCATCCTGCTTGTAATCTTTTGAAAGAGAAAGTTCCACAGACGTTCGCTGACAAGACCGAAGTCCAGAGAAGGCATTGAACTTCAACCGAGAACTTCAGCCCCTACAACGGTCCACCAGCTCCCCGATGAAGCCCAATTCTAGCGAAGGAGGAGTTAGGAAACGGTGTTCCCACAGAAACTGCTGACTCTCCAGCAATACGATTCCAGAATAGTGTAATATCATATCTTAGAATCATGTAATATCCTGGGTAGGATCGTGTAAGGTTCTCACTCCAGAGCGATCAACACATACTTGTAACAAATCTGTATCTAACTTTTCACTTCTGAAGCTAAAAAATATCTTATGTTGTAAAACACTCAAAATATTTTTTTTTTAAAACATTTATTGCAAATCAATAAATCTAACTTACATTAAGAATTATCTAATTAGCCTTTTGTATAAGCGAGATATGAAAAATTTAAAAATTATATATTTGTTTGTTTTTTGTAATTAAGTTTGCTATGAATTAGAACAAAATACAAGAGAAAAAATAAAAAAAATCATGTTAAGGTCAAATTAAGTCAAATATGTGCAATAAAAAAAATATCTATAGTTTCATACGCGTATACGGAAGTCATGTGGTGTCCACATCAGATTTTTTAATCAAATTTAGTTGTACATATGATGTGCCGCTTCATTACACCAAACGACTAAAACAAACTACTAACCCGGGTAGCTCAGTCGGTAGAGCATTGGACTTTTAATCCAAGGGTCCAGGGTTCAAGTCCCTGCTCGGGCGGTTACTTTTAACCGATTTTGAATTTTAATTCATAATATGTAATACTTTTACTAGATTTCTCTGCCTGAAATTTTTAGTTTCATACTGAATTCGGTATATTTTGAATAACTTTTGAAAAAACAATTGACGAACGCTTAAATGTCAATTTTGACATTTAACTATAAGTCATAATGATAATTTTTGTTCTTCACATGTTTTATAATAACAAAACAATTTTTAAAAATATCGAACAATGTTTTAAACAAAACTTGTTTTACTTCAAACTAGGGTACATTTTAGTTATTTTGTGCTAAATAGTTTACGAAATAAACATCAAAAATTTTTTTAAACCGTCAATAAATTTGTGGTACCATAGGTTGAATACAGCCCACCAACAAACTCAGCCTCGCTTTTTCGCGTAAAATCTTGAATTTAAAGTTTCAATAAAATAATTCATCGCGTTTTTAAGTTATCGTGCAGACAGACCGACAGACTTTTATTTGGAATGTTTTTTGGTGAAGATTCATAAAAATCTCGAGGTCGGGAAAAATCATCGTCACAATACTTTCCCTATGTTATATTCGTTGGAAAAGTAAAAGCAAATGGGAGAAAATTTTATTTGTTGTATTTTGTATTTATAATAGTTTTATGTATATGAATTTAGAAATATTTGATATCAGGAAAAATATACAAATTTTGATGACGTCATTGTTGAACAAATGTTGTGAGAGTGTCTTTAGCTCAGTGGTAGAGCACTGGTCTTGTAAACCAGGGGTCGTGAGTTCAAACCTCACAGGAGGCAACTAAGTTTTGTAGTTGCAACTAACAGTATTTCAATTTGTATTTTCAAAACAACATAATTAATGTAATATATCTAAAAATGCACACAACGATAAATTAACAGCAAGTAAATCGTCGCGTGCTTTGATCAAATAGAGATTGATTTTTGTTTGCAATATGAACAAAACTAAGAAAACCGCTAAAATCTATTTAATATTAAATATCATATAATTTGCTTCTTAATTTTTTGTTTATAAACAATAAAGACAAGTTTCCATGTTACTCATTATCATTGGTCAATTTTGACATATTTATACATATACATACAGTGTTAAAAAAGATAAAAAGCTTTGAGGGCTAATACATTTTAATGTGTTGATTATGAGATATAAATAAAATGACAGTAAATATATCACCATGTAAATGATTTAATAATAACTCATTATAATTTTTATTAAAAATTTCATGTCGGCCAGTGTCTCTAAAAATATAAACTTCAAGAACCAAGTCCTTAATTTAACAAATTTTGAAAAAAATACATTTTGGCTGAGAGAGAATAGGTTCACTATAATGTAATGTAATGAACAGCCTGTATGTTTATAATATTGAGCAGAATTGACAATCTAACAGTGCTTGCGCTCTCGTTCATGCTTTGTAAAAATACATCAAAGTAATGCTCGATAAAGAAGGCATAATATAACAAATTGTATATTTTCATAATTTTGCTGTCGCTTTTATTTGTATTATCTAATCATGGATTTTAGTATATTTTATTTCATTCCACCTTAATATTTATACTTACCACTGGCGCACACCAGGAGAGGCGGCTTCACTTATATTTCAATATTTATTTAAATGTAATTAAGGAGTACTTAGTCAATTATTTTATGCAATAATCTTATGGAGTCATTCAGCTCGTGCCATTAAAGTTATTCGTCTGTAAAAGAAAGTTGTGCGCTTAATAGCTAACGTAGGCTCTAGAGAATCCTGTCGCAAAATATTAAAAGATCTTAAAATTTTACCACTACCATGCATTTATATTTTAGAGACAGTAGTGTATATTCATAAGAATATGAACCTGTTTGTCAATAATGGCGAAGCTCATCAATACAATACGAGATCTGTCAATGTCTTACGAAAAAATCGTTTTAAATTTGAGACTTCAGCTAGAAATACAGTAAACCTAGATCTATATAATCATTTACCAATTTCGTTAACTATTTTGGATATTAAACATTTAAATTGAAACTGAAATATTTTCTTCAAGAATATTGCTTCTACTCTCTGGTAGAATTTTTGAATTACTCAAGTAATGCTCTGTAATTCTTTAATTTTTATTTTACAGCTCTTGCTGTCTAATTTTATTTCATTATGATTTGTCCGACTTGTCATAAATTGTATTTAAATATGTGACCAATAAATTTATTATTATTATATACTTTGTTGTGAAACAACATATCATGACAAGGTAATATATCCAATTATTTAAAATTTTATTAAAAATATTTCATAGCAACAAAGACAAAATTAATTGTCATCCAACACTTGGTGAAACAAGGTTTAATAAAAAATGTAAAGTAAACACTTGGCTATGTTTCACAAAATTCAGCCTCCAAGTCACCTTATGAGGGCATCGTCAGAGGCTGGCCAGCACTGTTAGTAACCAATTTTGTGAAACATAGCCAAGTGTTTACTTTATATTTTTTATTAAACCTTGTTTCACCAAGTGTTGGATGATGCTGGCCAGCAGGGATGTGCGCGTAGTCTACTGCAAGTAATCTACGCCATTCTCTACGTGTAAACAATCATGTAGTCTACGTCTTCATTTTTCATATAAACAATGTAGACTATGTAGACAATGAAAACACCTGTGTTCACTTAAGTCAGATTAGAAATGTTATCCCTAGAACTAGGGAATTTTAAATGTTGTTAGAGATTTTATTTTTAATCTAGGGATTACATGAAAAACAATTAGTTGTGCAGGGCAAAACGTTCAAAATTTGACAACTGTTACTGTTAAAAATAGCGCCAAAGAAAACTCCGTCTGGTGAGATGGCGCGTTCATCGATTTTAAAAATATGACAGTTCGCCCAAGACCCAAGACAGACATTCGTCTAGTAATGTACGAGCACTTGCTTTATTAGTTTTATTATATAAAGACCGATAATGACCCGAACTCACGAATACGAATACATTTAATAGTTACAAAGGAATAAATTTAGGTTATATTGAATTTTACAACTGTCAGTTGCATTATCTACATTGTTTACATTGTCTACGTCGTTAGAATTGTCGACGTATTGTCTACGTGTAGATGTATACAATTAAAGATTACACGTAGATGCACATCTCTGCTGGCCAGCCTCTGACGATGCCCTCATAAGGTGACTTGGAGGCTGAATTTTGTGAAACATAGCCATGTGTTTACTTTATATTTTTTATTAATATTTCATAGTTTACTTGTATCTACTAATACCACAGAAAGATCTTTTTCGACAATATGTGAAATTATAACGTACTTGCGAAGCATAATTTGACGGAACAGGTTAAATGGCTCAGCAATTTTAAATATTAATAGAGCGATAATGCTGCACGGCATCAGATTACCAGCAAAAACCAATAATATCAGAGGTAATAATGATACTACATCACCATGGCAAAGAAGCATAGAAAATAAGATAGAAGAGCTGAGAAACGAAATAGGACGCTTAATACAAGCTAGAACTCAAGGTAAACACAAAAGATCATGGGAAAACACCAAAGTAAGGAGAATAAAACCTTAGACCTCCTGAAGCAGAAACTAGCGGTTTAAGTACCTAAACTAAGAAGGTACAACTATCAAAGAAGGAAACAGATGTACCTATACAACAACAACTTAAGACTATTCTATAGAACATGAAAAACAATATAAGTAACATCGCAGAAACTCAACACGAACAGACACAGTAAACTTCTGGAAGAAAATATGGGAAGACCTCAAGGCACACAACAACCGTGCGAAATGGATTCAAACGGAAACCAAGAAAACTGAAAAAGTGCGAATTATGTCATCTATTCAAATTCATGTGAATGATTTGACAGAAGCACTGGCCAAAACTCAAAACTGGAAATACACCCGGGCCTGATCATCTGCATAACTTCTGGATAAAAAGTTTTACTGCAATACACCATAAACTTGCTGAATTAATGGAGAAAGTAGGTAACGAACCCACACTTATTTCAAACTTCCTAATACAAGGAACAACATACCTGCTGCCCAAAATCACACTGGTAAGCAAGAACCCATGCAAGTACAGGCCAATCACGTGTCTTCCGACTTTGCACAAATACTTACATCCATAATAGCACAAAAGATATATAAGCACCTAGATGATAACGCGGTACTTTCCGAAGAACAGAAGGGATGCAGAAAAGGAAGCCGTGGATGTAAGGAGCAAGTAATAGTAGGCTCCGTGATTATGGAACAACAGGCTAAAAAGAAAAAGTGAGACCTATATGTGCCGCACAACTGACTGATAAGAGTATTACACTTATATAAGATCAACCCTACAATTATCCTGCTACTGGAAAGATTAATGAAGACATGAACAACAAGACTCATAAGCCATGGGGAGGACATAGTTGAGGTCCTAATAAACAGAGGGATATACTAAGGAGATGCTTTAAGCCCTCTTTGGTTTTGCATGGCACTACAACCTCTACCAACGTCACTCAACGCGTCTAAGAAAGGCTGCAATATATCGGGCTCTAAACCCAGTATTACCCACTTGTTATATATGAACGACATCAAGCTATACGCACCTTCAAATGCCGACCTACAGAAACTATTTCAGATCACTAAAACATTTATTCACGATATCAGGATGCATTTTAGGATAAATAAATGCAGAATAAACACTATGCGAAAGGGAAAATATGAGGAAACATAGGGCTACCACTTAATACACAGATTAGAGCACGAAGAAATAACAGCACTGGCGGCAGACGAAACGTACAAATACCTAGGGTTTGAATAAAAAAGAGGTTTGGATAAAATGACTATAAAAGAACAATTGAGAAAACATATAGGATAGGTTGAAATCAATACTGAAGCCAAAGTTGACAGAGAGAAATATGACAATAGCGGTTAACATCTACGCTGCACCAACTATCACATTCAGTTTTGGTGTAATCAAATGGACGCCCACGGATCTGGAGGAACAAAACCGCTTAATCAGAACTACAGCTACAAGATTCCTGATGAGGCATCCAAAAAGTTCGGTGAAAAGTTTTCATCTCGATCGGAATAAAGGCAGAAGAGGCTACATAGACTTCCGTAATGCATACTATACCGGAATAGAGAACCGTCAAATTACTTCTATTAGAAAGGAACAACCTCCCTCTTACATTATGCTGTTATTAATTTGGACACTAATTTCACACCACTACACCTGCTTGACGAACAGTACGACCCAAAGGAAAGTATGGTGAACGATGAGACAAAAATGCAGGCATGGAGAGAAAAAGAGCTACATGGGAGGTACATCTCAAACATAGAGCAGGATCATATCGACCAGAAAGCTTCGTAATCCTGGCTGCAGAACATCGGGCTATTCCCTGAAGCTGAAGGATTTGTAATGGTTATTCAGGATAAGGTCGTTGCCACCAGGAACAACGTTAAATACATCATCAAAGGCCCAGCACAAACACACACGAAATGCAGGATGTGCGATGATAATAATGAGACAATGAGCATATAATATCTTCATGCCCAACATAAGCACCCAGCCCTTGAAACAAAAATGATATATAATATTAATACTGTAACGAGTACGGCCCTGTTCTCTCTGGAACAGCGAATATAGCCTTTTGCTGAGCTGGGCAAATTACTAGACAAAAGTAATTACCCATTACTTAACAAAAACAGTAATTAAATTATTTGGTAATCTAATTACTGTAAAAAATTATTTAAATTACCTATTACATAGGTAATGTGTAATAAAAAAACTTTTATAATTTATAAACATATAGAACGCAGGGAAAATAAAACATATAGCTGAAAATGCAATATCAACAAATTTATTTAAACATGTGTGATAAAATTACATTGTGGTATGAATATAAACAAAATCAACAAAAACAACTTTCTGTTAAAATATATACAACTGACAACAAAACAATATACATCATCAAAAACATTTCCTTTAAGGAACACCAATTTGTCGAAAAGTTCGTCATTCAGTGCATGACGTCATGGACAATTTATGTAAATTGCGAATGAAAATAATCTTTCTACAGGGGCTGAAGATGGCAAACTACATAGTATTATATTTTATAAATATTCCTTTAATAAGAGGATAATCTTCTAACATTTCTAAATTAATTCTTTTATCTTCTAAATATCCAAGTAAATCTTAGACTACTTTATTTCTTATTAAATCGTAATTATTATAGTTTATTTCCTCTTACTTTTCAAATGGGTCTTCATTAAAATTAAAAATTAAATAAATTCACATGAAGAGTTCTTTTCTTTAAGTGATTCATTACTATTTGAGTTTAGAATGTTAGTATTAAATAAACTTGTAACAATATTTAAAATAATGTTTATTATTGTTTTTGAATCGACATATGTGTCTGCTTCCTTCAAAACATTCATCCACCGCAATATAATGGATGGTATTGTTACGGCTGCAATAATTGTATCTTGGGAGTTTATGTTATTTGTAAAAAAATAAGAAAATCTATTTATTAGACCTTCAATAACCTCACGTAATTTTTGTAATTTTACTTTTAATGAAAATATACAAGGTAATAAATACCCATAAAGTAAATTAATTTCACCTTGCAATAAATTTAACGTTTCTGCTACTAGTTTTAAAATACTCGTAGAACAATATTCTTCCAAGTATTGCATTTCGGTATCTTTAAAATTATTTTTTGTCTTTAACTTTTGGCATAATTCTTTTAGTTTATCTTTTTCTTCTAAAATTTGGGCTATTGATTTACAAAACGAATTCCACCTAGTTATTGACGGATAACTCAGTGTATGACCTAATATGTTCTGAATTATTCCAGCGTTTTTCGGTCTTCCTGATGTATTCCATAATATATTGCATTTGTGTATAACTCTTTCATGACGAGATTTATTAGCAACATTTATATTGATTGCTTTACTGACATCAGTTGTTGCCAATAAATTCAAACTATGACTAGCACATCGATAATGCTTGGGCAACGGCAAATAATATTTATTAGAAGGCTCATCGTCTGAATCTGAATTTATGGTAATAAAGTTTAGTGAACTGGCCTGTTCAGAATCTGAATCATCATATTCATCTTCCATATGTTTTATCTTCAAACCATATTCACTGAATGTCTTCACAAAATTAGATCCATTGGTTATTATGGTAGCTACCTACTATTTTATTGTTATCTAAATTTAAGTGAATTTCTTCCAATAAATCGGGAATTCTGTCGTGAGAATCTGTTCCTGAAAATCTGCGGCAAGCCAAAGCAGCTGAATGTCTTTTTAAACCTATATCTAACCAGTGGCAGGTCACGCCAAAAAAACTACGCCGTTTAGCTGACCAAATGTCGGCCGTTGTGCAGACGTACTTTGCTTCAATAATTTTTTGTTTAAGATATTTACATATTTGTTATATTCTTCGTCAATTTTTCTAACTAAGGATCTTCTACTCATTATAACATAGTTTTATTACTATTTGAAAATAAATCTCTAAATGTACACGATACAACAAATTTAATCAGTTTTTCATCAAATTCCTTTTAATATATTTTTCATATTTCTCGTAACTTCCTTTATGTACATTTCTTAAGTGTTTCATAAAATTTGAATTTGCAGAATACAATCCTTTCAGATGAGTTTCTTCAGTACATAGTTCGCATTTTACATCAACGTTTTTTTCAGCAAAATTTATTATGGAGAAAATTTTTCCATCCAATAGAGCACTGCTGCTAAGTTTGTCTCTTAAATCTTCATTTTGAGATTCTTCGCTATTGCTAAAACAATAATCTAAAGCCTGTCTTATTTTATTTAGATAATGGAAACTAATACATTATAGAATATGATTGAGTGAGTGAAGGTCGTTGGTGAAGGTTGCTGTTGTCATTTGTGTGTGAAATTCCAAAATTTTCTAAGTGTATACTGCAATTTAAAATTACCTGAGCTTACAAATCAACTAAAAACAGCAGAAGAACAACAGAGAATGAAGAGGAGAGAGGCGAGGCACTAAGGAAGCAAAAATATCCTTTTTAAAGTTATTTAACTTACTTAGGTTAAGCAATCTTAACTCTGTACTCAGACCACACGGTGACCAATCGTTGATACGGCCACCTAGCGAGCAATAGCAGTAGCTGCAAGCGGAGACACGAACCAATCCACAGACTTCATCTCGCATCAAGAGGAATTATTAACCCATTTTTGTTGGCAACCAGTCTAACAGCTGCGTATTTTGGGACGCAGGCAGGCATACAGTTAAGGCGAAATAAAAACAAAAACAAACAAACAAACAGATATACAGTAGTCCAGCCTGTGCCGCCAAATACATAAACCAAAGCACTAGAAATGGCAACCATTGAAGAAATCAGAAGATTGCTAGAACCCATAAATGAGAAACTAGACAACATGGCCTCAAATATAATGCAAGCAAACAAACTAAAATTCGAGGAATTAGAACAAAAAATTGTAGCTAGAGACAAGAAAATAGAATATTTGGAAAATAAGATCAAAGAAAAAAATTTGATATTCTTTGGCGTCAAAGAAGTAGAAGGTGATAATCTGGAGCAAACAATGATAAGACTATTTACAGCTGAACTAGCACTACCCAATATAAGCATAAACAACATCGAGTCAATAAAAAGACTAGGAAAATTTGATAACAAAAAAACTAGACCACTATTAATTGAGTTTAGCACAAAAAGGATTAAAATAGACATTCTAAGAAAAGCAAAACTCCTCAAACAACATAAAATCTATGTAGAGGAGGATTACACCCTTGAAGTACTACAAGACAGGAAAAAACTAAAACCACACCTCTTTGAGGCACGGAAAAAAGGATACAAAGCCAACCTAGTACAAAACAACCTATACATCAATGGAGAAAAGTACACTGTCAGTGATTTTAGCGAAGAAGCAGTAAAAAGCACAGACAACATAATGAAAAACAAACCAGTGAACGAAGATAAGGAAGATGAGACTTACTACCCAAGAATTCAAAGAGAAGAACAGAAAGAACAACTGAATACACCAAACTTGGGCGCTCACAAAATACCAAACACACCAAATATAAGTGAAAAGAAGAACAAATTCAAAAACACGCAACCAAAAATAGATGAACTTATGAAAACAAGACTGCGCTCCAACTCAAAAAACTCAGAAACAATAAAACCCACAGAAACAGCATAGCGGGCACACATACGAGTAAAGGACTCATCACAATCACATTCTGGAACATGCAAGGGTACAAAAATTTTTCAAGACTAGACACTACGGAAACCAAGATGCTACAATCAACAGACGTAATATGCGTTAGTGAAACATGGATAGAACAGAAAGATATAAAGACTTAGACAGTCCTAGATATCTACGTGAAGAAAATGTAAACCACAAAGTCGTCAAGATCTACAGCCAAATGCGAATATCATCAACGCGAGACACAACCCAATTATATTTCAATGGGTTAGTATATAAATTTGATAACATAAATATCTGCTCTGTTTGCAATAAATTAGAAACCGACAACCTGTATCACTTCCTGATCAGCTGTCCAATATATTCTGCGATTCGGTCAGTCTACTTAGAAAAATACCTATTTCCACCAACGACCACCGAAGAGAATTACCACATCATACTACTGAACCACCACACTGCCGCTAAAATGTATGATGTCTACAACTATGTGCTGACTGCCTTGAAACTACGCTCCTTCGCCATGAATACATAGAATAAATAAAAATAAACACATGTTTGTAAACTAAATAAGCTCACCAATCCTTTGTATAGGCACTGCCTTTTAACAAATAAATCATTATTATTATTATTATTATTATTATTACATTATAGAATATTTAACGTACCAATTCAGGTTCCTTTGTCTAACAAGATTGCATCACTGGTTGAACTTTCTTAATTTTATTCCTGCTGCTTCCTTCTTCACCTTGAAACTCTACCTCCATCTGTGATTTTATTTTCTTTGTTGTAGAAATATTGAAATAGTCTTTGATTATTTTTTTCTGCTTATTTAAATTGCATGGCGTAAATTTTGGATCTTTATCACTATCATTGACAAATGGATCAGTTTCAGTTTCACTGCTCGATCCCGATATACACAAATCTTCATGGAGATTAAGTTTGGGATTCTATAGTAGGTACATAAATTTCTTAAAATATCGTAACTAAATACAAAATAACTGTGTATTTGTTCTAGTTTACACCAAACTATTTCAAATTAGTTTACTATGTAACTTCACTCGTTGACTCGGAAAACAGCAAAAAAGGTAAAGATCTTAATCTTATCTATATTAAAATAAATTATTCTTATCTTTTCGCTCAATGCGACAATGTATATACATCAAAAGACGAGACAACATTGACAACAGACAGATTCATTCTTGTTAAGGAATAATGTAGAAGGGAATATTAGTCATAATAATAATATAAAAGTATTACATTACTTTTAAAATAATGCAATTATTTGAAGAAAAATTATACTTTATATGTAATCAAATTATTATTTTGAGTAATTTAATAACATTTAAAGTATTGGAAATATCATAAAAGCAATGTAATTGTAAAAAGTAATTATATTTTGTAATTAATTACCTTTAAAGAATATTATCAATTATTTTTGAAGAATAAATAATTTAAGTCACAGTATCATTACATATTTTGTATTAAGAATTGTAAATACCATATTCTAATGATTAAAGTAATTAATTATTGCCCAGCTCTGCATTCAACACCCTGTATAAACGAGAAACAAACTACGAGAGAGCCCATCAAATATATTTCTATAGAAGTTGCCTAAATTGAGATATTTTAAATTGTTTGGCAAGGAATTGTAAAGCGTTAATTTATTGTAAGTGAAAGAATTCTGAAACAAAGCACTTTTATATTGAAGGACAATATAGTAGAAAAATTTTACGAAAGTTGAAGTCAAAATGAGTATTACAAAACTTAAATTAATCTTTCAAATTTGGTTCCCAAGTTACTTGGGACAGTTTGTATATCACAAAAATGTATTTCTATGGTAAGATAACGGTATCAATATACTAACATACATAATTTATATTATTTACTTATTTATAATAAATAATTTTAATTTTCGCTGATCATATGTGACCAAGTCAAAATTTATTAAAATCGAACGGTTATTACAAATAAGAACAGTTTAAGGTGAAGCATCCGCTTAATTAAATCTTAAGTTAGCTGCAGAACACTTGATCTGACTTGATCTCTTTCAAATAAGATATCTTTGTTTTTATGAATGAAACTTACGATGAATTGTACATAATTTTAAAGCCAATACTTCAAGGTGTAGTAATAATATACATATTATTAAATTTATGTACAATTAATTGATAGAAAACGGTTCAAAAATGGACTTGAATTTCTCAAAAATGCCGAGTACGATTTTCTTTAAATTTTTTTGTATATTTAAGAATATGGTCCTCTATAACATATACAATTTTTATCCAATTTGAATTTGTAACTTTTGAGAAAAAAAAAATAAACATGCGAAAAAACGCTCAAAAGCAGGCTTTTTCGGATATTTTTGTTTTTTTTTCAAAAGTTACAAATTCAAAGTGGCTAAAAAAATTATGTGTTATAGAAAACTATGTTCTTAAATATACAGAATTTTTTAAACAAAATCGTACTCGGCATTTTTGAGAAATTCAGACTCGAAATTTTGATATCTTGACCTGTTGCATATCAATTCAAATATGTTTGTTTTATAGACATTTCACATTCTTTATATTGTACATATCAAAAAGTAGAATGTTGTGAGATTATTCTGCACTACTTGTTCCTTCATTTAGATGAGAATAAGTATATAAAATATTTTTTTTTAATTTGAATTTGTTGCAGCAACTTTACGAAATACTCATTTTACACACTTGATTTGTGCTTTGTCGTACACTCAGCGCTAAAATGAATATCTAGATTGACAGCTGTCATTCATAATGATATATTTCACTATGTAGATATATACATGTTATGAATGAGTATTTCAGAATTTGTGCTTTGACATATATCTATTTTATTTTTCGTATTATATTACACTAATATTCTAAGTTGTCAGTCTGATACAACAGGTTTTACTGCAAACATTTGATCAATTTTAGCAGAGCAGATTAGTAGAACAGTATGGTTAGCAATATTGAAATGGATTATTTGTTTTAAAAACCGATATATTTAACAAAGTTTTTAATTTAATGTTTATAGACAATTCTTATTATAACCTTAAATATTTCACAAAAGGAGGTAGGAATTAATTTATATTGCTTACAAATTATAAGATGAATGATAACATAAAACCGAACAAATATACCTCGTCGATGCAAAATTGAAAATACGTACATAATTTTATAAACAAATACTTGGGAATTGTTTTCATATTCTGATAGTGCATGTATTTTGTTTAATTGAAGCGTTTACATGTTTTCAATACATTTTAGGATTACAGTACGTAAACATGATTAGAAAATAAATGAGAAATGAGAACTGCGATTCTAGTCAGGATATTCAAGTTGCTGTAATGTCGTTTTTGTCATAATATCAAATAAAATACTATATGTTTTTACATTTTTGTATTTATTGTGTTAACATACGAGGGTCGTTCAATAAGTCCTTAGAAAATCCAAGAGATGGTGCTCGTAGTATCGAAAATGAATTTTTTCCAGTAAGCAGCACTTCTAACTAGTCAACTGTTAGAGTTTTAGCTTTAGCCGTCACGTAGTTTCATTGTTGTTGTCAATTGTAGTAAAAAACTTTTGATTGTTTATAATAATGGATAAAAGTGAGTTTCGAGCGGTGATTAAACATCTGTATTTAAAAGGCTTAACGCCGAAAGAAATTAAAGCTGAGTTGGATGAAGTTCATGGCACATCTGCTCCTGTGTTTGCAACTGTTTACAATTGGGTGAATGAGTTTAAACGTGGCCGTACATCCACAAAAGATGAACATCGTTCCGGACGCCCTGTAGAAGTGTCTACCCCCGAAATGATTGACCAAATCCACGATATGGTTTTAAGTGACCGACGAATCAAAGTGCGCGAAATAGTTGAGGCTACAGGCATATCACAAGGCACAGTCGCTTTAATTTTGCACGAAAAATTAGGTGTGAAAAAAATCTCGGCAAGATGGGTGCCGCGGTTGCTCACAGTGGAGAATAAACGCAATCGTGTGGTGGACTCTGAGGCTGTTTTGGCGCTTTTCCGTCGTAATCCTGAAGATTTTCTGCGTCGATACATAACTGTGGATGAGACTTGGATACATTACTACACTCCAGAGACAAAAGAACAGTCAAAACAGTGGATTTTTAAAGGCGAACGGGCTCCGAAGAAGGCGAAGACGGAGAAATCGGCTAGCAAGGTTATGGCAACGGTCTTTTGGAATGCACGCGGAATCATCTTCATCGACTATTTGGAAAAGGGAAAAACGATAACAGGAGCGTATTATGCGTCGTTATTGGACCGGCTGAGCGAAGAAATAAAAGAAAAACGTCCTCATTTGAAACGCAAAAAGATCCTTTTTCATCAAGACAATGCACGTGTGCACACCTGCGCAGTTGCGATGGCCAAAATTATGGAATTAAAGTTCCAATTATTGCAACATCCACCGTATTCACCAGATTTGGCCCCCAGTGACTTTTTCTTATTTCCAAACTTAAAGAAATGGCTTGGCGGACGAAGGTTTACGTCCAATGAGGAGGTCATCGCCCAAACGGAAGCCTATTTTGAGGAGCTTCCGAAATCCTACTTTTTGGACGGCTTAAAAAATTTGGGAAAACGATTAGAGAAGTGTATAGAGCTAAAAGGAGATTATGTAGAAAAATAAAAAAAAATCTACCCAAAAAAAGTGTTTTTTCTACTTTTTTCTAAGGACTTATTGAACGACCCTCGTATCATTTAGAATTATTTTCTGTTATTTTAAATAATTTTCTTGAAAATCTTCACGTTTGTATAATTTTAAACTACGTGCCAATACCCCTACCACTATTTAGCATAGACTCATACTTTGTTTTTTATGATTGGTCAGATCAACATTTTTGTTAAAACCACAAGAAACCCTACTTACACGATAACAAATTGTTGGTTAACGAACTTCAGCCCGTACGCTTCACCTTAAGAATAAAGGAGAACTTTAAATTTCACTGACGAATATTTAACAAAACGGTAGGGCTATACTACTCTGTTTTGCTGTGTTCAGGGCATCACGATCAGCTGATGCCTGTACCTTTGTTTACAAATGCTCAGTGAATGCGTTTCTGTTTTGTAGTTGCCGTTGAATATTGAATACTGCCAATTGTTCTAAAATGTATTACTTAAACAGCATTTGTTTCGTGTGTTTAAGGAACAAGAGTAAATTAAGTGCAGTGTTTCACAAGGAGACACAAAAACAAATTATATATGCTCTACCAGAACTTGTAAGTAGATTTTGAATTTTATTGATTTATTTTATTAGTTAATAAACAAATTTCTAAATTATTTAACGTTAACCTGTGCAGATAAACTAACAAGAAGTGAAATATCTGGCGGATTAATCAAACAGTTAATTCTTTTTGTTCGTATTTTATGTACACAATAAAAAAACTTTTATAAAATTAAGAAACAGTTCAACATTTAAGTCAGGACTTACTTTTGTTTCTGTAACTGATTTGAAAGCATTAAAAACAATGGCTAGTACCACAAGCTTTGTTTTTAGATATTATAAGAGCACGGTTTTAATACCTAAAACACGCAAAAACTCTGCTCTTAAAACAGGCAACAACAGAGCTTGAGCTACCAGCCAGTGAGTTGTATGAAAATAACCACAGATTTTCAAATGATTTCAGGTGATCAAATCCTATGTTACCAAAATTACGTATCAGAGCTACATTCAGCAGATCAGGCTATTTTTATTTTTAAAAATCCCTACGGCTCTCCCTCCACTAATATTTTTGCAAGCGGTAAACGATGAAACTATGGAAAGATGTAAACGAAGATATATTGTCAAATTACTTACATCGGTGAAACAATATACCTACAAAGTAATTGAACAACATTGTTATCATCTAAAAAATAAAAAATCAGAACCTTGGTGAGATTATTGAACATGCAATAAATAATAATCATGAAATAAATTTTGAAAATTATAAAATCTGACATTCAGAACAGAATAAATATAAAAGATTATTTTAAAAAAGCTGTTACATTAACTTGTTTGAAAACGCTGTTAATATCAAAACTGATAATTTTGCTTAAAGCTCACAGTATAAAAATGGTTTTATTTTTTTTGGTTAAAAGTTTTAGTTTATTGTTCCTGTGTAGGTTTCGTTCACTTGTCATTTGTTCACTAGTTCTGTATTTGCCCGCTAGGTTATTTCAAATGATTGTATGGAAAATATTTCAGTATACGTTTGACTCAGGGATTGCTTGTTCCCATTTAATTTTGTTCCAACATGTATTTTTTACTTGAAACTTTCTTATCTTTATTCAACTATTTTGGTTGAATTGATAAGATTTTTTTGAATCTTTCTGTTCTTTTTGATAAAGTACTTTTAATTTTAAACTTGATAATGGTGATGAATTAATATCGAAACGTCGCCATAAACTAAAAATTATGTTTTTATAAATTTTAAATTCAACATTAAAGCAAATTATCTAATTAACCTGGAAACGTTATTTTCATTTTCCCTCTACTTTAAAAAATTGTTTTTGTAAATATTTCTAAATTGTATAGTACAAAAGGTATGGGTAATAAATTTTGTTTTATAGCGAATAATATATTTATTTTAATAACTGACAAATGCGGTATGGTTAGTATGCAATGTGTGTTTATGAAGATTGATTACAGTAGATCTAAACATCATCATCAAGTATTTAATTTTGTTCTTTGAAAGAAGGAAGGCTAGGATATTGACAAAACTTTTCTCGTCCTATATTTAGTTTGAAAAAAATTATTTTAGAAACAAATGAAGTTATAACGGTCTTGATTTTTGTCATATTTAAATCATCACATTGCAACTGCAAATAAACTGCATCAGTGGCGCAGCTAGGATTTTGTCTTAGGGGAATTCTAATCACAATTAAATTAATTTAATGTAAATAAATATTTATGATACATAAGTATAGCAGCTAGATGAATAATGTTTAATATATAAATAATTACAATAATATCACGGTAATAATCAAAATGATAACAAATAATTAGAAAAAAAAAAATTAAAGAAACATGGTACATAGAACGGTTGCCTAAATTTGTTTTTATTATTATCAATTAAGCAATCACAATTAAAACTGTCATGGGTACCTAACCTAGTCCTACGGGTTCGAAAAATGAAATATGAATGAAGAAAAACCGGAAATATCATCAACTCCATAATTTCAAATAGAAATATTTAAATTTCCCATAAAATTCTGAATTCAATGATGTATCAAAAATGTAATTTCGATGCAGAATGATCGTATGATCAATTACAATCAAATTAATAGTTTGATTGACTGCTTCAGACGGACTGACTTTCCAAGAAGCGCTGCCTTTTTATCTCTCCTCACTTGTTACCAGAAGCTTCTACCGACTTCTCGATTGCGATCACGTGAAATGATGGCAGACTGACCAGTACAGACTTGTCCGTTCCGTTTGTTATAATATGTTTCATTTTTAATTTTTAAAAATGTTTGGAAGGCCTAGATTCATTCGGCAAATAACGGGAGATGAAAATGTTTGAGTATCATATCAAATATTGCTCCATTTTTTTTTTTAAATATATTTATAAATTGTACAGGATAACGATTTATTTCTTTATTTGGTATATTTTTGAAAAATTAATAAGATAATTTAAATATTATTTTAATTCAGAATATATATACGAGCAACCATAAAGCACAACCCTTAGTTGCTACCAATATAATATTATTCTACCTAGTGTTGAAAAGAGTAAGGGAATGTTCTCAGCAGCCGAATCTATTGTAACATAATCTAATTGAACAAAATCTGCATCAGCCGATTCCGCATTTTTCGAAAATTTTATATTTGCCAGCCATGTCCGCGGTAGAGAATATTCTGTCATGCGTACTGGAAATTTGATATACTGTGCTATAAGTTTCGGAGGAGCTGTCTTATATAGAAACTATTGTCCAACCCAATACAATGACTCAAAATCTTTGAGTATTACTAATTTACCTTACATAGTAAATACGAGTACTAGTACATCTGGTACATTATTAAACAAAATTCGGAAACAGTTATATTTTTTAATAATTAAGACTATATTGGTACCCTCTATTTCTTTGATATCTTAAACACGTGTATAATTTATATTGTATACTTTTCAAGAATTTTTTGTCAAATTTTAATATTGTGCTCATAGTAGGCTATGGCACTTCTCTATTTGACGGTATGAAACACATGCTCAATAAAATTCAAATAACGTGAGAAATTACATAATAATTATTCTTTAACAGTTTTCTATGTATAATATTTACGAAAATTGATAAAGTCATTAGAATACTAATCAAAATATGTTAATAATAATAACCTAACTTAATTACAAATTTAACATGAATTTTTGAAACGAAAAGTATTTACAATAAATTTTCAAATTTTCTGAAATTAGTTTATATGATTAAAATTATTAAAAATATTAATTATAATGATTTCATCAAGTCTTATAACAGCTTTGACATTTGGCTGACATAATGATAAACGTTTTGCATGAAGCGAGCTCGAGAAAATCTCTTTACAGATCTACTTATAGAATTGCCATATTTGTAAAGGGGTTATACTTATAAACTGTAAGCTATAAATTTACAAATTTCTAGAATTGTGAACAAAATCGACACAAGTTACATGGTTCTTTCAGCATCCAAAATGTATAAACGATAATTTTTTTGTGTTGATAAATTTCAAAAACAATATTTAGAATTGTTTTCACTGTGAATACGCGGAGTTAAAGTGCATTCCTGTCGAGGGTTTATTTTCATTTGCGGGCCTATACTATGGTTAAAAGAAGAGTAGCATTTACTTTCTTACTACTAGCTTCATTGCAAAGTGATATTACTGAGCTTTTCTTTTTTGCAGACAATTTTGAACCCGGAGACACCTGTATACATTTGTTCCTCGTGCCACACAACACTTCGTTCTTTTTCCACGTTCAAGAAAACATGTTTGGACAATTATAGTCGTTTGAACAATTATATAAAAGCATTGGAAGGAAGCAACGACACCCCGGACCACAGTCTCAGTGAATTACAAATCAGAAAGATCAATTATGAACAACTGATGTCATTGGAAGATCATAACCAGAAAATTGAATTAGACGATACCAAAGAAGAATCACTTGCGTCTGAAGACAGCGCCCACCGAGTCTTGTACCAGCAACTTGTAAAAGCCGAATCAGTATCCGATGATATACAAGATGGCGATTCAAGTGTTCTTAGTGAGGATAACAATATGTTAGGTAATAAATTAAATAATCAAAATGAAAATGAAGATACATTGTCATCAGAAGAACAAGTTGATTTCAATATTCCAGTAGAAAATATAATCTATATCAAGGAAGAATTGCTTGCATCTGAATACAGCGCAGACCGAGAACTTGCCCAGCAACGTGTCTGTACACTCAGCGAGTCTGTATCAGATGATGAAGATTGCGGTTCAAGCAATACTAGTGAGCATAACAATGCATTGAATAAGAATGAAGCTAATTCCAACACCGACACAGATAGTCAGGAGTTCCAATGTTCAATGTGTAAAGAAGTGTTTACAGATAAACTAACGTTCGATACCCATTTGAGAAATCATATTAGTAATATAGTAGGTTTGAAATGTTTAATTTGTAATAAAAAAATGAGGAGAATTGAACACTTGAAAGAACATATGAAATCTCATTTAGGTATTAAAGATTATGTATGTTTAATTTGCAAAAAGAAATTTACAGTTAGAAGTAATTTGAAAAGACATATAAAAACGCATGAAGGTAGAAGAGATTATGAATGTTCAATTTGCAAACAGAAATTTACACGAAGCAGTCATTTGAAAATGCATATAAAAATACATGAAGGTAGAAAAGATTATGAGTGTTCAATTTGCAAAAAGAAATTTATGCGAGGCAGTTATTTGAAAATTCATACAAAAATACATGATGGCAGAAGGTAAAAAAGAATATAACTATAACTTAGTAACGAATCATTTCTGAAGCCTGTTCACGTACGGACCTACATTTACTAAATAATTTTAATTTGTACCCGAACTGTGTATGTTTATAGCCACGAAGTCGCCCTTCGCCTTTCAGTGCTTATGTCATCTTTTTATTGTAATTATATTTGTTTTCTTCCAAGTTGTTTTATGCATGATTGCGTAAGTTAAATTATGAATACGCGTTTTGTGATGTTAGTTGTAAGAGGTACGGATACGTATTCTATTTCTTTGTTTATTCATGTATACCCTGAAAAGGAAATAATATAAAAAAATAAAGAAAACAATTTAATTTTCTAGAAACACCCGTCTTTTCTGAGTGATTTTGAAATCGTTTTATTTACAGTGTACCTTATGCTTATATTTTATTAATCTAATTAATTCCGCTGAATACCAGCATGGATAAGATATCCTATTAATATGTTTTTTAGGAACAAAGATTATTAAATAATCGGTCATTCCATAAATTCTTCTAATCTTATTGATTGCTTTAAACGTAATGGAGCGACGTATGCAGACGTTCATTCAATTTTTTTGCAAACAAATGCTGACGATGATTATACAATGTACAGCGAGTAAATTTGATACTGCTTGTTTCAAATGTGATACGAAGCCCTGTCATTGCTGGAGCACCATCAGTAGCAGCAGACAAAATATTGCAAATAGGAATTTCTTTCACTTGAAACAACTTTTGCATGGTATTAAATATAAATTCTCCCTTTTTATCAGATTCCAATTTTTTTAGCAAATAATAACTCTTGATGAATTTTTTCTTCGTTTATAAATCGTACGTATGATAAGAGTAGAACTTCGTTATTTGGTAGAGTTGATTCATCGAGGTGGATGGAAAATTTGCAAGTCTGCAAGTAATCACATAATGATATCTCAACGTCATTTGCCATTTCATCTATTCTTCTTTGCACTGAATTATTACTGAGATGATTTTTTTTATGATATCCGACGGTGTCTTATGATGAATGGTTTTTAATATCTCTTTGACTGCCGGCAAAATTAATTCCTCGTCAATTGTATGTGGTTTTCCTGATTTTGCGATTAAAAATGAGAGTATCGCAAACTTGAGTTAGAATACCTCTTAAATGTATAGCTGCTGACGGCGTTGAAAAACTCCATATGCCGAACATGCATATATTTAGAACAAAGTCTAGCACCAAACAACATCATTGTCTCGTCACGTCGTATAGCAGCATTAACAAGATCTTGGCGCCCAAGCTGAAGTACGTGTTCTACATGTTCCAAATAACGCGACCTTTTGCAGAACTTTGTGCAGTGCATCTACGATAGTGTGCAGGCAGTGTGTTGGCTGGATAAAATCCTTTGCAGTTTGAACATGGCACAAAGTCATTTGCAGTTCTCATTTTTGTTGCTCTAAGTCGACGCGGTACAATCAGATCACCTTTATTATATTGAGCATCGGTGTTGTATACAAACATTCCCTTCTTTCGAAGGATATCAATTTTACGTTGCCTCTCTACACTGTGAGGTGGTAATTGTGCAATATCTTTAACTTGTTCTTCATGTTTATGCACCCCTAAAATATGACGTGCAAATCGAGAAATTTTTGTTTTGCGAAAAAAACAGAAATATGTTTTCTTATTTAATCTACTAGACGATGCAATGGGAACAAATTTGGGTTCAGCAATGCGTAGTTCTGTTTGTGATGCTGTGCATGCTATATTTTTTTCTATCTGTTTGTTTAACTCTGGACTACGATATTTAATTAACAAATTTGTATCTTCATAATCTATATTAAATGATTCCTCATTTAGAGAACATGGTAGAACCATATCATTGTCAAAATCAAATGGATCTTCTATTGGCCTATGTGTAGATTCATTATCTTCAGGGCTATATGAAGGATCCTTATCATGATCATCGTCAGAGTAAAATGGATCTTGTTCAGAATTATATATAGAATCCATATCTCCAGACTGATGGGTACGATCATCAGAAAATAACTTTCTAGTTAATTTCCGTTTCTGTTTTTCTATATCTAAAACACAAAGAATAACATTTAGCGAGCATACTAATTTATTTATATTTTTACTTCAGTTTGTTCTATACAGGCTGATTTAAAAAATGAGAACAAATGACCATTTAAGACAATTTGAATTACAAGGTGGTGTAAATTTCATAATTTCTAGATAATTTTTTTAATTAAAAAGTATTTAAGATTATGAAAAAATTTTACGGTTCGTCTCAGAATGCACTTTCTTCACAATACATGTAGGAACTGTTACTGTAATGTTTAATTAGGCTGTTAAGAAGAATTTGCAAGAATAGAAAATGATTTGTTAGGATTGCTAGCAATTTACTGTATGGTATAATGTAATATAAAGGTAGTACATAGTCTCGAAATGGTCGAATAACTTTGTTATTTGAGATTTATTTAAATAGTTTGCCATGGCAGTTTTTGTGACGTCAGTTCGCCTGTTGACATTTAAGGTCGACTGAAGCGCGGCCAAATTGGATGTCATTGCTATGTCTATATAAGTATTTGGATTAAATATTTGAAAATAATAATCTTTTCTATAAGAAAACGTAAACTATGAAGAAAGAAATACGAGAAAATTACTAAACAAGTGAAGTGCCAAATGTACATTTGAATTAGAAATGAAGCATGGCCAACTCATTCAATTGCGCTTCTCGTATTATGGCCGACTCAAATGTTATTAAAATTACTCATTCCGAATTTACAGAGCAAACATCGTGTGGTACCATCTTTTGATGTTACATTATGACACTTTTGTTTGAATCTTAGAATTTTACTCACATTTTGTCCGAGTAAAAGTAGGTGTACCGGACATTTCGTATTGGTCCTTACATCGCTACCAAGTTATAAACGGAGCAGATTTTGAACATTTATTGTAGTCCCAATCAAATTTAAAGTTATTTTTAAAGACATCTTGTTTATATTGCACTCCGTTATTTTGTTATATTAAAATATATTTATATCGCTGGATTCATAAAAAAAAACTCTATCGAATGAAGCAATAAAAAAATATATGTTGCCATTTAAAATACAAAATTTTCTTTTGCTCATTGTAATAGTCTTATTAAATAGAATTTTTTGTCTAATTTAACCAACTCCGTATCTCTCGAGATAGCAATGGTGGCACACGAGTGAAACACCTGTATATCCAAACTAAATTTTAAAAGAATTACATCTCAAATAATAAAGTTATTCGACCGTTCCGGAACTTTGTACAAATCCTGTATATTATTACTTTACGGTTGCTAGGGATTTACTGTACAGTTATGTGTTAAATGTTGTTGATATTATTATCTTATGGTCGTAGATAAAACGTAAAGCAGTTTGAATTGTAACGCAATTACAGAACTCGTGAAATCATTGTACTCGCCAAGGGTCGTGCACAACTTTTTCACTCGCATGTAATATGCCTTTTAAAATTCATGTTATGTAATATACTATGACAACGTACTAAAATTTTTCTGTTTTCTTTCAGATTAATTCTCACCATTATACTGATTTCTTTCACGTATTTCCGTATTTATTAAATCTATAACAAAGTACACATTAAGATATAATTCTCAAATAAAACACCTAACTTACGAATTCTTGGAGTGAGAGGCAAACTAGGCAAGTGCTGGGGGCCCGTGACTCTGGGGGGCCCGAACCGTTCGACTAAAATGAAAAAAATAGCAAAAAAATATACACATTTTAAGTTTTAACTCAGATTCTGACCAAAATATTTTTAATAATGACTACATTTGATATGAATTCTATTGAGGGATGGCAGCTAGTAACACAAATGCAAAATAATACAATAATTATAATGTGACACTGACACTCCGATACAATGTATTTATATATACAGGATGGTGACTCGATCAGCCGGTCATAGGACTTTAACATGGGAAATCAGTTTTTTACAATTTCCTGCTTCCCTAATTATTTTAAGCAAAAACGCGTCAAATAAAAGTTTTAGGGCATCAAATTCTGCATCTAAATCAGTAAACAGAATTACTTTTACGTGATTGTAACGACAACAATTAAATATGAAAATGTCGAAAATTACGTTGAAAATATTGATAGCCATGGAATTGAACAAAAAAATAAATAAATGCTTGACGTTTTATCTGTCAAAACATCAACGTTTGACGTTGTGACAGACGCTTTAAGGAGGCTGGGTTAGGGTCTTTCATACCAGCGACAGGACTAGAATTGCTCGTACAACATCGAATAGTTCGCTTACAGCTCGCAAGGAAATACATAGACTGGGCAGAGCAGCAATGGGGCAATGTTGTATTCTCAGATGAGTCCAGAGTTGCCGTGCGGTCTTCAGATGGTCGAGAGAAAGTAAGGAGAAGACCAGAAGAACGGTATTTTGAATGTACATCTTCCCCAAAGTCACTGTTTCACAAAGACTCTGTAATGGTATGATCTGGCATTTCTAATCAAGCCCGTATGGAACTCGTTTTTGTAGAAAAATGATATTTGACTTCCCATATGTACATAGAAAATATCCTTTCAAAACATGTGCCCTACGGCACGTTTACAGGTGATGGATTTGTGTTTATGGACGATAATGCCCAACCGCGTGCAACGCGTATGTTTCAGAATATTTTCAACAAGTGCAAATTCATCGATTGATTTGGCTAGTGCGTACTCCTGATTTAAACCCTATAGAACATGTTTAGAATAAGCTGAAAAAACGGGTTAGAAATCGTGAAGTTGTTCCGGAGAATGTAAATGACCTTCGCATTGCTCTTCAGGAAGAATGGAGGAATATTTCTCAAACCTAAATTCAGGCCATTATCCAAAGTATGCATAGAAGAATGGAAGCTGTAATAAGGGCAAAAGTAGGTGATACGCGTTATTGACAGCCTAATAAATTAAATACTTAAAATTTGTTCTTTAAATATATTTTGTAAATTGGAATTGTTTTCTAATGTTAGTAATAATTTACAATTAAATGCTTTTAAACAAACTGAAACTATGTAAAATGTCGTACCCGTTTTGAGCATACATCGGCATAATACAATAAAATAACTAAATAAAATCCCAAAATTATAAGTGATCCGGTTTTTTTGCCGGTGAGTGTATATACACAGGGTGGTGACTCGCTCAGCCGGTCATAGGGATTTAACATGGGAAATCAGTTTTTTACAATTTCCTGCTTCCCTAATTATTTTAAGCAAAAACGCGTCAAATAAAAGTCTTAGGGCATCAAATTCTGCATCTAAATCAGTAAACGTCAAACGTTGATGTTTTGACAGATAAAAGTCAAGCATTTATTTATTTTTTTGTTCAATTCCATGGCTATCAATATTTTTAACGTAATTTTTGACATTTTCATATTTAATTTCTGTCGTTACAAAGCACGTAAAAGTAATTCTTTTTACTAATTTAGATGCAGAATTTGATGCCCTAAAACTTTTATTTGACGCGTTTTTGCTTAAAATAATTAGGGAAACAGGAAATTTCAAAAAACTGATTTCCCATGTTAAATCCCTATGATCGGCTAAGCGAGTCACCAGCCTGTATACCGGGTGGAACATCATACCTGTGTACATAGGCGATTAACATGAAAAAACAGTTTTTCTGTGCACATTGCTCCCCAAATTATTTTAGACAAAAATGCTTCAACTACATGTTGTAGAGCATAAAATTCTGCATCTAAATCAATAAACAGAATTACATTTACATGCGTTATAACGACAGAAATTAAATAAAAAAATATTAAAAATTACGATGAAAAAATCAAATAGCCATGGAAGTGAAACAAAAATAGATAGATGCTTGACGTTTGACAGATCTCCTGATTTAACACCTAGCGATTTTTTTTATGGGGTCATCTTAAATGTAAAATTTATAAGCAACGCCACCCAAATATTAATTCTTTGAGAGAAGCTATCGTGGATAAGTGCGCTTTAATCACAAATAGGCAGCTCGCTAATGTACGACATTCCTTCTACAATAGACTTGGTTATTGCTTGGCTGAAAATGGAGGTTTATTTGAATATTTATTGTAATAATAAATTGTAGTGATTATTTTAATGAGAGAATTATTGTTTGATATTTGAATTATAATAGATAAGTTATAATTTTTACTTGACCAACCCTATAAGAAATAAACGTTTCATTGAAATGTACAATTGTTTATTTATTATTAAATTGTAATCATAGGTATGGAGTTTTTTGTATGAATTTTATTGAATGATTAATTTGTCGGGGGTAAAATATCAAATAAACAGAAAAACGTCAAGCATTTATCTATTTTTGTTTCACTTCCATGGCTATTTGATATTTTGAACGTAATTTTTAATATTTTTTTATTTAATTTCTGTCGTTACAACGCATGTAAATGTAATTCTGTTTATTGATTTAGATGCAGAATTGTATGCTCTACAACATTTATTTGAAGCATTTTTGGCTAAAATAATTTGGGGAGCAATGCGCACGGAAAAACTGTTTTTTCATTATATATATATATATATATGTTTTGGGGCCCTAAATATTATATTGCCTTGGGCCCAGGAGATGCTTAAGACGGCCCTGGTGAGAAGAATAGCTGGGTGCCTTTTCGGTGTATTCTTCTTTCGTATGTTTCTGTCTACATAAAATACGTAAATAATTATTATGGCAGTACTTTTTTCGACATCATGCAAACAAATACTTGTACGGTATATAGTAGGCAATAAGATTGATGTACTGGTACGTATTTCTTCGTTTGTAAATATAGATCATAATTTGATAAATTTTATTGAAAAAATAATATATTATCATGGTTTCAAATTCACATGTGAATACATCGCACGTTATATATCGTCCAAATGTAGTCGTATATATATATAAGTTTAGAGCAATAGTAATATAAGTTTTTATTTACAAGTAAATGAGAATAAAGCAATGTTATTGATTATCATCATACGTATACATAAATCTATATTACATTTCTTATAGGCAACTTTTTAAACACTTACTTCTTCCCATGTTAATAATTTCGTCTCAGTTTTTGGTTACTTTAAGCCAGTGGTTTCCAAACTTTTTCTCTCAGCAGTCCCTTTTTTCCGTAAAAAATTGTCGCGCCCCCCTCATTTTTTATAACAGCCTAACTAATTTATTTTATAGAATACAAAAAAATGAGTACTATATACAAATATTGTTATTATATAAGATATTTGTTATAACAAATCTTTTTCTTAACCTAAAATTATGGTTATTACAACATAATAATAGAACAAAATAATGTAACAACATTTATAAACATAAAATTGTAATTATATTTAATTTAAATTAGGCATATTTAATACAATATAATCATAATTTTTGAGTGTGCTGAATGGGCGCTTGTTTTTCAGTTTCTCGAACCGAGGAGTCATTGAAGATATCGCCACTCGCAATTCTTTTTCAATGAATAATCAAGTTCGATATTTTGTCTTTAAAACAGCTACAGTCTACAGTGGAAAAGCCTGTTTCACACAAATAAGATGGCACGAAACGTAATAAAATTTCGAAGGCTTTGTTTGTTAAACTAGGGATATTTTACTGCGAGCGCGAGTTAAAAACACGTGTGTGCTATGATGTAAATGGAGAATGTGTTCATAAACCTCAATTATATTTTTATATAGCGCGCCCCCCTCGAAACAATCTCGCGCCCCCCTAAGGGAGCGCGCTCCACAGTTTGGAAACCACTGCTTTAAGCACTACAACGTTCGAATTAAAGCGAGAACTTAAAGAAACTTGCTAATTGCGCATTAACTTTTAACCCGTTTTGAAGAGTGAATAGAACATTTAAGTGTTGCCAATAGCATGAAATACAATTATAGCGCAGTGTTACCAATATTATTAGATTTTACCAACAATTATAAAATTTATTTGGGAGGAAAATATCGTTTATAAACGAATCAGATAATCTTCGTAAGGTGAAACATTACTGATGAAGTTAGTGTCACAATAAAATGTTATCGTGTATATAGTATTTCTTGCAATTCTAACAAATATGTGCAATTGACCAATCACAGAACACAAAAAAAAGTATGTAAAATAATGTTAGGGGTATTGGCGCGCATTTTATAATTATTCAAACATATATATGATATGTACAAATTCCTTATCGAATTGCCTGATAGTACACATTTTTGTTAATAAAGGTAATTATAGAATATATTAAATACTGTACTGTAAACGTATACATTTGAAGAATGAGGTTAAAAGCTTATAAATGTGTAGAAGTTTCACGATAAAGTTTATTATTATATTATTCATTTGTGAAACAGCACGTTTACAAATATATATTTTTATACTTTCTATATAAGGTAGTATTAATGGCTGGTAGAACAAGCTCTGCTTTTGCCTGTTTTAAGAGCAGTGTATTTGGATGTTCTAGCTATTTTCAACACGTTAAAATCGTGCTCTTAGAGCACCTAAAAACAGAGCTTGTGCTACCAGCCATTATTGATAGTCGCAGACACAATATTTAATCAGTCTGAAACGATTTGCACATGAGAACCTCAAAGCATGCCTACTGCTTGCATTTAAATATACTTGCTCACTCAGTAAAGTATTGTAATCTTAATTTTACTACCTGATTGTAATTTATAATTAATAAAGATATTTAGTGGTTTAAAATTGTCGATGGTTCTTATTTTAATATTTAATAGACGACGCACGGGTGAAACTGAGCGTCTTACAATTCAAAATTATAATGCAAGATGTTCAATCAAGAAAGATTCTGATATATATATAAATCTCTGTCAAAATCTGAACAAGCAACTAGTCATTTATTTGAACGAGCTGAAATGAGAGGAAAATGGGGCCGCTGTGTTCCTTTATTATTAACAAATATGCACATAAAGTATATAGAGAAGATTATTGAATTACGAACAGAAGCTGGTGTAGACAACATAAATCCATATGTATTTGGTTTTGGAAAAGAATCTCACTTTAAATGCAGGTAAAGTGTTGCGAGATTTTGCTAAGAGATCTGGCGCACAATATCCCGATGCTCTACGTGGAACACAACTTCGAAAACACATTGCCACAGTAACACAGGTTATAGATATGTCAGACAGTGATATCAAATTATTAGCGCAATTCATGGGGCATAGTACATTAGTGCATCATGAAAATTATCGAAAAACCAATAGCACTTTATAAATTGCAAGATTATCAATGCTACTAATGGCCTTTAATGAAGAAAACGAATATAAAGGACGTAAATTAGAAGATATTGATGTAGATATAACACTCGATGCATCACCTCTAAAAAAATCCACATCACCAATGTTTATAGAATCTCGTGAGAAAACTTTTATTAGCTAATCTCAAATAATAAGCATTGTTATTACGAGTTCACCTACTAGTGAAATTTGTGATGTAAAAGTCGAATATAAATTTAGATATTAGTAAAGTAAATAGTTTGGAAGAAACATGTTAGATTATTAAATTGCTAAATGTCATTTTTAAATGCATGTAATTGTGTCATAAATATTTCATTTGTTTATAGATACATCTCTTGAAGAAGACAATATTGTACCATCAAAAACTACTCCAATGGATGAATTGCCGGATTATATTTGTCAAAAATTAAAAACACCTACAAAAAGTATGTATATTAGTATAACATACCTGGTGTCTATTTTTTTTTCGAACATAGGAAATTCAATGTTTAAAGTTTAATTTAGTGATATCTCTTTACCTATTAATTTTAGAACAAAAGTGTACTGAAGAAAAATTGTTCAGAATGATAAACTGCATTCATAGAGTATAAGTTTGTTGCTCAGTTGTTTCTTATGTCGGAGTTAGAAGCAAAAGAAAATCCACTCTTTAAAAAAATTATCAGAGTGCCATGAGAAATAAAACAAATTAGATAACTTAATAATAGGTATTTATTTGTCTAGATTATGTAGAAAAAAAGAAAATAATAGTTGCTATAATTAATTTTATTATTAAATTAAATGCTCGAATAAATAAATAGATAAATAAATAAATTGGAGTAAGCTTTCAATTCTGGTCTAATATGTCAAATAATGTCAGACACAACAAACAAATTATTATTTTATTTCTCATGGCACTCGGATAATTGCTTTAAAGCGTGTATTTTCCTTTGCTTCTAACTCGGACATAAGAAACAATTGAACAACAAACTTATACTCTATGGATGCAGTTTTTTATTCTAAACATTTTTCTTCAGTACAATTTTGTTCTAAAATTAATAGGTAAAGAGATATCACTAAATCAAAATTTTAACATTTAATTTTCTGTTCGGAAAAAAAATAGACACCGGTATATGATTTTCGTATACAGGCTGGTAATTTAAAACGGGCCACTTTAAATAACTTTTTTATTTATAATTATTTTTAATATTCTTTATATATTTGCTCAATTAATTCATTCGTTTGCATATTTCAAATGGAACATATTATGCTTTAAGTGAGATTTTCTTTAAGAAATAAATTACAAAAACATTAGAGAAGATTATGATTAATTAACCTTGTAAGCCATGATGGTAGGTAAATTGGGGAAACAATTTGATCCTTTTTTTGTTTCATAACATAGAATCACAAAAATACTATGTATTTAAACAATCAACTGAAATATTACTCACAGTGTGAATATGAAATAATAATATCACGAAAAAAATAATATAAGACAAATTTATTCATATATAATATTTCAAGACTTCAATATTTTTTTAAGTAGGTACGGTTAGACGAAGACATGCACCGAAATCAGTATGGAAAACTCCTGAGAAGAAGATAATAAGAAAAGTTTTTGGATCATATTTGATATCTCGGGAACTTCCATCAATACAGGAGTGTCAAGACGTCGCATGAAAGTATCCTGTATTACGACGAACGCCGGAAATGATAAAAGCTTATATAAATAACTTACAGCGAAAGAAACTAAATGTAAGTTCATTATTTTATTTTATTATTTACTTAGAAATACAAATTAAAATAACTCATTTATTTCAGAGTTAGAGCTTCGATCATCTTTATCATTCGAAGTATAAAAAGTTGGAAAACTTTTTTTTGTGACTCGGTTCTCTTTACAAGAAACCGGTTCAGATTAATTTAAAATCAAGGAATATCAACGTCTAAATGATACTGATTTGTTTTTTACGGGCAGGAAATCAATTTTATAGAATTTTAGGCTTTATTTTTGTTTTACGCTATGGTTGCTTTGGATGATCAATAATAGTTGTAGAAGTTCATCATAAACCCCTCCTACGATTAGAAAAGACAATAGATCCGACGCTGAAAAGAAAATGGTTTTATTATAAAGCTAGAGCGTTGTAAAAATATGTTTTTTTTTTTGCGATTTTATCTGTATTTTTCGATAAAAATAGCTTGTTTTCCGATTTTCTTTTTCTCGAAAACAAAAAGAACCGTTATTGATGTAAAACATTATAATACAGTACAAATTATTTACATTTACCCTGTTTTTATATGGATGAATCAATAAAAAGCGATACACATTAATTTACGTTTAATTTTGTTAGGTTATTTTAAGTCATAATTATTTAATGTGAAATAAATTAATGTTTATTAATATTTTTTTGTGATTTTACATCAATAACGGTTATCGGAAACACACTTTATTCTAACAAAATATACCTAGAATGATTTTCTTTTCTGTGAGAAAAAGAAAATGGAATATAAACAATTTTTATCGAAAAATACAGGTAAAATCACAAAAAAAACATTTTTACAATGATCTAGCTTTATAATAAAGCCAGTTTCTTTCAGCGTCGAATCTATTGTGTCTTTTCTAATCGTACGAGGGATTTATGATGAACTTTTACAACTATTATTCGTCATTCAAAGCAACCATAGCGTAAAACATAAAAATAAAGCCTCAAATTTCATAAAACTAATTTCCTGCTTGTAAAAACAAATCAGTATCACTTTGACGTTGATTTTCTTTCATTTTAGGTTAATCTGGACCGGTTTATGGGAAAGAGAACCAAATCACAAAAATCGTGTTAGACGGTGACAAACAGAGAACCTCATTATTTTTACATTTACAGCGTTAGCTTGATTATTTGTCAACTTTATTATTAATGTCAATTATTATCTTGTATTATTTATTTCTTTTTGGTTTCAATAAATGAAAATATTTTTGATTTAACATTAATTGATAATTCTTTTCTGGTGCTGGTGCTTGTACCAAATATTTGTCATACTGATTACAGAATTTTATTTTCATTTTCATAATGTACAGCAGTTATTCAAAGTAAACATTTTTGTACACCTGTTGGTTTGATAGTTATTTCGAATAATATTAATTGTATTTCATTTCAAGTAAGTAAGTATTTCATTTATTCACATTGTACATATAATTGAATCTCAGATTGAAGTAAAATGAATATAATATTGAATGAAAACTATTTATTCAGTAATAATAATTGTTTTCGTATCTAAAAAGTAATACAGATTGTTTTTGTTTTAAATTCCAATATATTCATACATAACATTCACATATATTAATTAATTTCTTCGGTAAATATGGATTTGTCTCTGAAGTCTTCAGTGGTTAAATGTCAGGTGGTTACTGTTGGCTGCAAATGTTGAGCAGTCTCCGTACATGTGGACAAGGCACTGCGCGTATTCAGCTTCCCGATATGCTCGATTCCGGTCGACGTATTGTTTGAAACGTTTGCTGAAATACTTATACTGTTGAATGTGTAAAACTATAGAGTGATGAGTCATGTGACTCTCGAACATATATTCTAGTTGTCCCTGTCAAATTAATTTTAGAACATTAATTATAATCATTATTTGTAACAGTTTTTATCAAATCTTTGATTATCAATCAGTATCTGGGATTTAAGATTTAACAACATTTTATAAATAAAACATATTTTGATTGCTGTTCAAAGATTTAATAGAAACTAGCTATTATAAATAATTGCAGTTAATTATTATAACAGATAATGATTGTAATTAATGTTCAAAATTTGATGTGACATTGGCAAATATATCAGCTGTTACAAAGTTACGTGATTTCGATTACTCTATTACAAGTATTCTTGAGTTAAGATCGTCAAAAACTAGTATAAATAAATAATTAAATCGAACGTTTGTTTCTCAAATTAGTATTCGTTTTATTATTCTGTCTATTTCTATATTACTTGTATCCACTAAAACATGATAAAAAGCTTCAAAAATTTATTTTTAATTTCGATATACGATATGTAAAACAATCTTTTATGATCAAAATATATAAAAGCAGACATTTAGGTTATTTGCTTCGGTTACCTACTAAAAAATAGCGAAATGTCATGTTCAGACTACTACTAATTCTTGTATATAGAATCATTTAAGAACAGTCCGATTTCATAATTAATGTAGAAACAAATTTCAACTTGAAGTGTGGTGAATCACTTTCTGAATTACAAACAATATAAACATTTAGATTCATTTGTATACGTTTCTATCCTTTCTGAGTTGGTGCGATTTTTATTCAAAAGTTTTAATGTTAAAAAAACACATGAAATTAAAAAAAATATTTTCGATATATTTGTATTAAAACTTTACCATTATACTTAGTAGATTAGGGAAAACTACTATCGGAATATTTTCAATCATTAATTCTTCACCTAAAACAATTAAGATGTATTAGAAATTAATATAAAAACTCAATTATAAGGAATACCTACAACAGGTGGCTCTAATTTTTTTATATGTTCTACAGGTAGACTCATTTATTAAACATTTTCATTCCTTCTACATCAACCATTTCAGAAGCTGTCCAGCTTTTCTCCATATCAGTCTCAACTTTTCCATCTCTGGCTCTTTTTCGTATTTGCGATTTCCATTCAACAAAGGTCTGTAATAATTGTACACAACAATTACATTTAATAATGACAAAAAGCTTTTATGCAGAATTTACCATTTGTAGATTTCACTGACAGGTTCTACTCCACAATTATTTAATATTTCTTGCCACAATTTACTTATAGCATTTTGTGGTATACCCGGTACTAGTTCCTCGTCCTCAACAATTTTCTTTTATTCAAAATATTCATCAGAAATTTGCAACTGTCGTCTACAAACTTTTTTCTTGACAGCCATCACGAACTCACTAAACTAAACATAGTCAGTCTCACCAACATACTATTGAAATTGCAACACGCCTTTAGAAGAATTATAACTATATATAATTTGTACTTTGTTTTATTATACTTACCACATCAATTTTAAACGTGATAATGTATTACTACTTCGATTTCTATTTATTACAATAAATATATGATCGAATTTATCATAGTATTTCTTAAGATTGGCTACATTGAAAATTTGTCTGTAAACATGTTTTTACACACTGAACATTGAAGCTCTAGATTGTCTGTGTCTGTATTGGAATTAGTTTCATCCTTATCCAAACAAATGTATACAGGATCCTTTGGATTCAAAATCGTCTGAAAGAAAAGAAAAATCATGAAAAATACATTATTTTTATTAACATATCGATCTTTTTCAAATATCTACCGAGTTACAATATAGCGGGGATTTTGTAGTGAGACTTAGTTGAAGAAGAAATATTTATACAGCGATCTAGAGATATGCGTCCCGCACAAAAGATATAGTAAGTAGTTCATGCACGTACATTTAAATTTCCATCACCTCATACTTATTTCTTTGTAAAAGAATTAAAAGTATACAATTCCTTAAAATTGAGATAGTTTTACAAACTTATAACGAGTTCCATAATTGAGAACTCAGAAATTAAGTAATGCATTAGTGATAGCATTGATTAGGTAAGAAGGAAAACATCAGCTTTGATTTTTAGTCAATAACGCTTTATTCCATAATTTTTTTAATAATATTTAATTTTCATTTCTGCATCTCTTGTGGCGGGAAAAATTTAATTTAAAATTGTGTTTGGGGAGCTAAATAATATCAAGCCAGCCCTGCATGCTACGGACCTGTCTTGCAAACAGCTGATGTAAGTTAGTTGTAGAATCTATATGAAATCAGCAATATCTTTTCCCAGCAATACACTAACCTACCTCAACTAAAGTCCTACCGTTCAAATGTATTGCTAGCTGTCAGTGGCAGTTCCGCAGCAATAGTTTCATTATATCCTTAACTATTAAACTTCATCACGGAAAATTTAGTTTATTTATAGACAATAATGTTTACTACAATAAACAAATAACTGAAAATTGATACATTGTTCCAAATGGAAGTATAAGACGTTTATACCCAGCGATAGATTTAAAAGAGCACTGCAGATACACAGCGAAGTGACGTCATCAATGTATACATCAAGTGTGACTTGTGCCGTCTCCAGCAATAGATTTGATTTATTTCATCCCTGTTAAACTCTCAGCTATCAAATTTCGTCCACATATAAACAAATACATGTACTTCAATAACAAATCAGCAAAAAAGTGAAATATTACGTTAAATGTGGCGGGTAAAACTTGAGTTGAGGGCCAAACCTGAAGTTGGCTGCAGAACAAGCTGTTTCTGGCTTGAATTCAGGAGTACCAATTAAAAAAAAAACACCCCTAACCATGCCCAACCTAGTACAGAACGCATTTTTATGATAAATATACTTGAAATGCGAATTTTATTACAAACAAAATTTTGTTTTAAAGTTAAATTTTATGACAGAACAATTTGGATGACGCCTGGATTCGAACCAGGGATCCTCCGCTTAAGCGGAGGATCCCTGGTTCGAATCCAGGCGTCATCCAAATTGTTCTGTCATAAAATTTAACTTAAAAAAAACACCCCTAACCATGCCAAACCTAGTACAGAACGCATTTTTATGATAAATATACTTCGCATTTCAAATTGTTCGGCTTTTGACGTTAAGTTGGTATTCCTGAATTCAAGCCAGAAGCAGCTTGTTCTGCAGCCAACTTCAGGTTTGGCCCCCAAATCAAGTTTAGCCATGTGGCGTTATGGACACATTTATACCTAGCAATAGATTTCGATAAATCCGCCCCTATTTAAATTTCACCTATGAAAGTTCGTACACATACAAACAATTACGTGTACTGCAGAACTGTCACTGACAGCTAGCAATACATTTGAACGGTATGACTATAGTTGAGGTAGGTTAGTGTATTGCTGGGAAAAAGTATTACTGAATTCACGTAGATAGTTGTAGAGGTTATATAAACGTAAATTTATACTAACTTAAAATCAACCACTGTATCATAACTAAAATCGACTTACAAGTTCGGGTAGAGCATATTTAACAATTATAAATATATCATCTGCTGTATTATTGTGTAACACTTTCTTTAAACTCTTGTCAGTATCCGTTAAACACACGAAACACATATTTTTCAAAACATACATTATTGTAAATAAAACTAACACTTAAAGAACAAAAGCACGAACAGTAATTAAAAAAACTACAAGAATTGTTTGAATCAAACTTCAAACTCCTACGTCTGGAAGTGACAACAAATTCTTAGTCCTACCGTTTTACAAAATGTTCTCAATACGTTTGATCACAAATTATTCAGTGCATTGAATATTGGGTAGATGGCTCAATAGTATTAAGTCCGACAGTGAAATTAAGAAGCTGGGATCGATTCCTACAGCCAACAAACTTTTTTAACCAAATTAAAATTATTCACGCACTTACTGAGATCTGCTAGTATGATATCCAGTAATGGGTAAAAGGCTGAAGTAATTACATTCATTTTATCGATTCGGAAATTACATCAAGAAGCTCGTTAAACTACATAAAAAGTGAAAATATTCTATTTCTGGTTGAACCGAAAATGAACCCAACTTTTTGAATATAAAAATTGGAATGAATCCATATATTCTTTTAATAAAGAAAATCTGTCTTGTAACGAAATTAAAGTTCGATCTTTTATACAGAAATAAAAATTTACTTTGAATGAATTTTCAGGATTTACTATAGGTTGATCTTCATGTTAATAATCAAATTGAGTAGATTTTTTACGTCGTCTTAATGGCCTCGCACTATGAAATTCAGTTTCTATGTCAAACTTTTCTGCAATTAATTTGGAACTTTCAACAATTTCTGCATAACTAGCATCGATAATTAGTTAAAAATGTATTTAGTTCGTTTAATGCATCCAAATCAAGTTGCAAATTTGTAGTTTGAGATTGAAGCATTTTACTCACAAAATTTACTTGATTTAAAATATCATACCACACTTTAACGGAGCAAATAAATGTAAATATAGAAATTTTTTCTCCCAGACATTTTGCTTGGTATTTAGATTGTTCGTCGACTCTTGTGTGGTCATTGCAAATTTCAAATAATGCATCAAATACTTCTGGTAATATTTATAGAGAGGCTTTGCGGCATTAATTCTACTTGACCAGCGTGTTTCGGATAAGGGTTTTATAGTTAAATTAGTAATATGCTTGTTTAAGATATTTCATCGATTAGTAGACGCTGAGAAAATTTGTATAATACATGTACTATATTAAAAAAAAAAACTGTTTCATGGTTGATATTAGCGGCATCATTTACAATTAGATTCAGGCTGTGATTCGCACAAGGAACATAAAAAGCTCGCGGGTTCAAATCTAAAATTCTTTTTTGTAGGCCATTATTATAGCCTTGGCCTCTTATATTATTTTTGTCTAAATTTAATGTTTTTAATAGATCAATAAGAAATTTTGTTAATCCAGCCCCTGTAACATCTAAAATTGGATAAAATGCTAAAAAAATTTCATGTATGTCAGTCGATCCTAATGTTAAATTGAAATGAAAGAATCGAATTTTACACTTATTTGCTCAATATGAGAAACATCCGGAGGGCAATCTAATATTATTGAAAAATATTTATTTTGTCGGCATAAATTTATATTGTAGGGGTCGTATTTGTATTTAATACCAAAATATAATTGTTTATCATAGAATATATTTATTTTATGCTTCTTTTACAATATATTTATGTTAAATCACAAAAGGTTCTCATGCTGTCAAAATTTTTGTTGCTCGCGTCGCAGCTCACTCTCAACTGTTTTTCTCAACCCTCTGCGCTGCGTGGTGATCGGCGTACGTACAGGGGCGGACTCGAGTAATATTTGTGTTATATTCTCCTCCTCTGGTTGAGTTGAGCAGGTCTCATCCAACACTTGGTGAAACTAGGTTAATAAAAAGTATAAATTAAAATAAAATAAAAGTATCAATTAAACACTTGGCTAAGTTTTGTGAAACCTAGTTTCACCAAGTGTTGGATGACAATTAATTTTGTCTTTGTTGTTATTTCTTCTTTTTTCTCTTTCTTGTGAAGTAGGGTTCTACATTCTTCCAACGTGTGGCCAATCTTCCGACAATAATTGCATTTGTCTTTGTTTTTATTGCTAGCAGAGTTATCGTTCTTCTTTCCATTCTTACTTGTTTCTTCATCTTCATATGATTGTTCGATTGAGCGGGCTTCTTTCAATAATTGGTTGAATGTTTCAACAGAATCTCGTGTAATTCGTTTTCGAATGCGATGATGTAGTAAACCAAACATCATATCCAACTGGATTTTCTCGGACAACTTGTCTGGAATTTCAGAAAGTAATGCTCGAAATTTACTTACATAAATATCAGTTGGTTCATCCTCTGACTGTTCCATTCGAAATAAATCTCTGTAAACTTGATATGGTGCTCGTTTTTTACCAAAAGCACTGCGGAGGTTACTCAAAGCATCTGCCCATGTCAAAATTTCTGCTAGTATTCCTGTCCACCATGTTCCTGCTTCATCCGTTAATAACATTGGCAAACCTTTTAGTGCATTCTCATTTGAAACATTAGCACACTCTTTGAATACTTCCACACTGCATATGAAAGCTTCAACATCGTTGTCCTTTTTCCCATTGAATCTTGAGGTACATCTTACGAAGTTACCCGTCTGCATAGATTCATGTGTTGGCGGAGTTGGAGTTTCTCGATATTGCCCACTAATTTGGCACTGCTGGAGTAAAATACGAAATTGTTCATCTGTTAACGTTACAGACGACATCTTTGGTTTTCGAAGTCTACCGCGTCCTCTTTCCGAAGTAGTAATCATATACTGAATGTAAACAATTTTCTAACAGTACGACTGTATTAATGAACAGTGGAACGAACGTACACGACTTGATCACTATGCTTTCGCGCCAAATCTAACCTTGACACAATGAAAACGTAACTCTTTTACCGTGATAAAACCGAAATGACGAATGTTCTTACTTCAATACTGTTTAAATGAATTTACAGGCTTTCTGACTGGCTGCTGTTCATGTACACAATGTTCACAAAGTTCCTTCGCGAACGTTTACTCAACACTTTCAGTTTTCTTCTACGCTTGCATTTAAATTTTTACCCTACGTTGGGCGCCAATTGTAGGGGTCGTATTTGTATTTAATACCAAAATATAATTGTTTAACACAGAATATATTTATTTTATGCTTCTTTTACAATATATTTATATTAAATCACAAAAGGTTCTCATGCTGTCAAAATTGTTGTTGCTCGCGTCGCAGCTCACTCTCAACTGTTTTTCTCAGCCCTCTGCGCTGCGTGGTGATCGGCGTACGTACAGGGGCGGACTCGAGTAATATTTGTGTTATATTCTCCCCCTCTGGTTGAGTTGAGCAGGTCTCGGCTGAACCAGGAAGTAAAGAATCGGGCGGCATTTTCCTTGGCCTCCCTCTTTTTCGTCTCGGAATAAGGGGCTCAGGAGTTCCTGAAACAGAGGGGTTACCAACAAAAGGAGTTAAATCCGAGGAGTGCGCTCGGGTAAGCACGTGTCCTGGATTGTTGGGATCTTCGATTTCATAGGTGGTATGGGTGATAGCTCGTAGGATCTGATACGGCCCGTCACGCTTCGGTAATAGTTTCCCAGTTATGCCTTTACTGGCGTTACTTAATTGTTGGGTTCGAAGAAGAACATGGTCGCCGAGTTCATACATCGGTGCAGGCCGGCGTTTTTTATCTGTATATTCTTTTTGTCGGTCTTGCTCATGTTCAAACTTCTTCTTTGCTTCTTTTATAGTGTGTCCTAATTTCATTAAGTACGGAGTCATCAGTGGAACGAAATTATCGGCTTCGACGATAGGGGTGAGATCATGGAGTACGTCGAATGAAGTCCGTAATTCTCTTCCAAACATTAAACAGGCAGCGGATTTACCAGTATTGTAGCAAGTTCCAGAGTTCATCGCAAAACGAATCGCATGGAGTTTTGTGTCCCATGTCGTATGATCTGACCCAACCTGAATAGCCAATTGTGGTTTGAGATCGCGATTTTTTCTTCCAGTGCGGTTAGCTTCCGGGTGATACGCAGCTATGAGTGATTGACGAATTCCCAACACGTATGCCATCTGCTGTATAACTTCACTAATAAATTCGGGTCCGTCATCGCTGATAATTCGCCGGGGAAAACCGTATCGTGTGAAGATTTCTTCTATTAATATCTTCGCAGTTTCATAAGCAGTGGCCTTCTTCATAGCAAAGAGTTCGACCCATCGGGAGCAGTAATCTTCCACCACTAGTATCCATTGATTCTGATTACTAGTTTCTGGAAGAGGTCCAAAAAAATCGATGGTGATAATTTCCATTCGCTTCGCGTACGGAGGAGTTTGAAGGAGACCGGCAGGTTTCTGATTCAACGCCTTATACCGTTGACATTCGGTACATTTTCGTACATAGTCCGTTACTGTCCGTCTTAGGCCTGGCCAGTAATAGTGACGTTCGACACGTCGAAGAGTTCGTTCAACTCCGTTGTGACCAGCAGTAACTGCATCATGGAGTTCTTGTAACACGCGGATTCTTCCATCCACGGGAACAACGAGTTGAGCTTCTTCAGACTCGGTTTCATGATCATAGTGATATAATACACCATTATTCATCATATAGCCTCGTTCTGTCCATTTAAGGTATTCTTCACCTGCAGGTTCATTCTCAAAATCTTCTATTATTCTTTAAAATCGCTATCATTCATTTGTTCGGCACGAGTCTCGTCTGCAGAGTACCTGGGTAGATCGGCATTAACTAAATTGATTTCATTCTCTTCCTTTTCCTCTGGTTTTGGCGTATACTGTATTTTCAAGTCATACCCTTAAATTTGAAGTGCCCATCGAGCTAGTCTACCTGTAGGAGTTTTTATGGATAACAGCCATCGGAGTGGTTGATGATCAGTTGCTAATGTGATTTTTGATCCTTCCACATATCCTCTGAATTTTTGTAAGGCCCATATGATAGCTAAAGCCTCCCGTTCTATCGTCGAATAGTTTCTTTCGGCCGAGGTTAGTAGGCGGCTTGCATACTCAACTGGACGTTCTTCGTTATCGGCACCCTGGGTAAGGACGGCACCAAGTGCATAGTCACTGGCGACGGTGCGAAGAGTATATGGCTGTGTATGGTCAGCTTGTCGTAATACTGGGGCGGAAATTATCAACTTTAACAACTGGTCATAAGCAGCTTGTTCTTCAGTTCCCCAGGACCACGTTTTGTTCTTCTTGGTGAGATTGGATAAGGGTCGTATTATCTGGGCATGATTTTCGATGAACCTCCTATACTAAGAACATGTCTGTAAAAATGAAATTAGTTCTTTAACATTCCTTGGAGGGGGTCGTTTAGATAGAGCTTCCACTTTGTTAGGATTAGCTTTTATTCCTTCAGGTGTCAGTATGTGACCGAGATAGCGTACGCTGTCTTTACAAAAATGGCATTTTATTCGTTTAGCGCGCAAACCGAACTCTTTTAATCGTTTGAATACACTGTCTAAATCTTTAATATGTTCATCTAACTTGATAAAACTATAAAATCTTCAAGGTAAGTTAGTAGATTAACGTCTGATATACCGGCTCGAAATCTGTCCATCAACCTTTGGAAAGTCGCGCACGCGTTTCGCAATCCAAAAGGCATTCGACGAAATCTATAAATTCCGAATGGTGTGATAAACGCGGTTTTATTCCGGTCGCACTCTCGCACTGGAATTTGTCAATAACCAGTTCTTAGATCAAGAGTAGACATGAAAGCAGTGTGTTTAGCTTCATGTAATACATCGTCTATTCTGGGCATCGGGTACTGGTCACTCTGAGTTACTGAGTTCAAACGTCTATAGTCCACACAAACGCGTACAGAACCATCATCTTTACTCAGCATTACAACCGGAGCGGCCCATGGTGAATCATATTCTTCGATGATGTTTTCTTGTAACATCTTGTCAAGTTCGGAGCGAAGTATATTTTTTTTGTTTGTAGACAGCCGGTAAGGAGGAACTGAAATAGGTACTTGTTTTGGAGCAACATTGATACAGTGTTCAATCTTCTCGGTTGGCTCTCCTCCTGGATTGAAGATTATTTTATGTTTTTCTAATAAACAATCAATCCTGGACCTATCAGTTGGAGTTACTTCCTTCGTCAGCTCGAAGTTTAATTTCTTCAACGATGACTGTCTTAAGACTTATCGTTTCATTCGTCGTTGTATCAGAACGGCTAAAATCGAAAACATCGTCAGAATTACTGCGAAAGAACCATGTCCTGGTTCCCATGTCTAGAAGGATATTCAGTGATATTAATACGTCTTCATCGAGCAAAGTGTGATTGTCAGTCTCATCCGGTAAAACTATCATATTACTGAGCGTCGTTCGCCCCTTGATGGTTATTGGGATGTCCGCTGTTTGCACCAAGCATTCTTTCTTGTTGCCATCTGCTAATGACAAAACCATTTTAGTTGTTGTGAAGCTTACCTGATCAACAAGTAATTTATATAGGTTATTTCCCATAATGCTACGATTTGCTCCAGTATCTGCTATAGCTGTTCCTTGGTAACCAAAGATCTGGACAGGTATTAGTGGCTTGGTAAAAGACTTCTGATTAGATAACTTTGCGGTGTTCAACATGTAAAAATTCGCTACAGCAACATCAACATTGTTTGGCGTACATTTGGGACAATTGGACCGTATAACACCGGGATTACCACATCCGTAGCATGAAATTGTCTTCGGTGCAATTTGTGTGGATTGGGTAGATGGAGTAGACTTCACTTCAGATTTATAATCTTCTTTTTTATAAAAAGTATAAATTAAACATTTGGCTAGGTTTCACAAAATTCAGCCTCCAAGTCACCTTATGAGGGCATCGTCAGAGGCTGGCCAGCACAGTTAGTAACCATAGACGCGTTTCGCTCTTATTAGAGCTCATCAGTATGGTATAACTCACTTCTCCACCTAGAACAAAGTTCACGTGGAGAAGCGGGTGACGAAGAACTCTGGCAGCAGAGAATAAGATCTCTAAGAACAGGTAAGATGACATGAGAAGTTTTGTGGAACAGGTCATGCCATCTACCGAAAAAAAGGAAAAGGTACGCAATAGCAATTTAAATAACAACAAAGACAAAATTAATTGTCATCCAACACTTGGTGAAACTAGGTTAATTAAAAGTATAAATTAAAATAAAATAAAAGTATCAATTAAACACTTGGCTAAGTTTTGTGAAACCTAGTTTCACCAAGTGTTGGATGACAATTAATTTTGTCTTTGTTGTTATTTCTTCTTTTTTCTCTCTCTTGCGAAGTAGGGTTCTACATTCTTCCACCGTGTGGCCAATCTTCCGACAATAATTGCATTTGTCTTTGTTTTTATTGCTAGCAGAGTTATCGTTCTTCTTTCCATTCTTACTTGTTTCTTCATCTTCATATGATTGTTCGATTGAGCGGGCTTCTTTCAATAATTGGTTGAATGTTTCAACAGAATCTCGTGTAATTCGTTTTCGAATGCGATGATGTAGTAAACCAAACATCATATCCAACTGGATTTTCTCGGACAACTTGTCTGGAATTTCAGAAAGTAATGCTCGAAATTTACTTACATAAATATCAGTTGGTTCATCCTCTGACTGTTCCATTCGAAATAAATCTCTGTAAACTTGATATGGTGCTCGTTTTTTACCAAAAGCACTGTGGAGGTTACTCAAAGCATCTGCCCATGTCAAAATTTCTGCTAGTATTCCTGTCCACCATGTTCCTGCTTCATCCGTTAATAACATTGGCAAACCTTTTAGTGCATTCTCATTTGAAACATTAGCACACTCTTTGAATACTTCCACACTGCATATGAAAGCTTCAACATCGTTGTCCTTTTTCCCATTGAATCTTGAGGTACATCTTACGAAGTTACCCGTCTGCATAGATTCATGTGTTGGCGGAGTTGGAGTTTCTCGATATTGCCCACTAATTTGGCACTGCTGGAGTAAAATACGAAATTGTTCATCTGTTAACGTTACAGACGACATCTTTGGTTTTCGAAGTCTACCGCGTCCTCTTTCCGAAGTAGTAATCATATACTGAATGTAAACAATTTTCTAACAGTACGACTGTATTAATGAACAGTGGAAATCTAACCTTGACACAATGAAAACGTAACTCTTTTACCGTGATAAAACCGAAATGACGAATGTTCTTACTTCAATACTGTTTAAATGAATTTACAGGCTTTCTGACTGGCTGCTGTTCATGTACACAATGTTCACAAAGTTCCTTCGCGAACGTTTACTCAACACTTTCAGTTTTCTTCTACGCTTGCATTTAAATTTTTGCCCTACGTTGGGCGCCAATTGTAGGGGTCGTATTTGTATTTAATACCAAAATATAATTGTTTAACACAGAATATATTTATTTTATGCTTCTTTTACAATATATTTATATTCAATCACAAAAGGTTCTCATGCTGTCAAAATTTTTGTTGCTCGCGTCGCAGCTCACTCTCAACTGTTTTTCTCAACCCTCTGCGCTGCGTGGTGATCGGCGTACGTACAGGGGCGGACTCGAGTAATATTTGTGTTATATTCTCCCCCTCTGGTTGAGTTGAGCAGGTCTCGGCTGAACCAGGAAGTAAAGAATCGGGCGGCATTTTCCTTGGCCTCCCTCTTTTTCGTCTCGGAATAAGGGGCTCAGGAGTTCCTGAAACAGAGGGGTTACCAACAAAAGGAGTTAAATCCGAGGAGTGCGCTCGGGTAAGCACGTGTCCTGGATTGTTGGGATCTTCGATTTCATAGGTGGTATGGGTGATAGCTCGTAGGATCTGATACGGCCCGTCACGCTTCGGTAATAGTTTCCCAGTTATGCCTTTACTGGCGTTACTTAATTGTTGGGTTCGAAGAAGAACATGGTCGCCGAGTTCATACATCGGTGCAGGCCGGCGTTTTTTATCTGTATATTCTTTTTGTCGGTCTTGCTCATGTTCAAACTTCTTCTTTGCTTCTTTTATAGTGTGTCCTAATTTCACTAAGTACGGAGTTATCAGTGGAACGAAATTATCGGCTTCGACGATAGGGGTGAGATCATGGAGTACGTCGAATTTGTGTTATAATATGATTTTTAATATTAAAAGCCATTAAGGAACGTACTTCATTTTGGATTTTGACTCCTAGATATGTTGGCATTTTGTGAAATTCAGAATCGCTATTTATACGTCGTGTGTGTTCCGATATAATAGGATCAAACTTTTCTAGCATTTCAATACATTTTAAAAAATTACCATTTTTACGATTGTAAAGATTATTGCTTTTGCCTCAAAGTGCTAAATTTTGTTTACATAAAATTGAATTACATAAATTATTCGCTTTATTACTTCATACCATCGTTTACTTTCAATGTCTAATATTATTTGCTGTAAATAATAAACAGTAGTTTTATTTTTGAACGAAAGAAGCAACTCTTTCCATTTATTATAGTTAGTAAAGTGAGTGGAAGTATTTTCATGGCGGTTCAGGTATATTACTATATGATGCCAGTCATTAAATCCCTGAATAAATCTATTTTGCTGAGAAGGTTCGAAAAGTTTACAACAAAAGAAATAAACATTATTTTTCGTAATTGAGTAAATCAACCAATTTTTACTACATTCATCACCATTTTTAAAGTTTCTCTTATAGTAACTTTCAGAAAATATTCGACCCAACAAATCGCGCGGAAAATTAAAGGTTTTTATTTGTTTAGGACCCATTTTTATAATAGCTTGCCTAGATATGTGAGATATTGGTTCCGGCCAAAGCCCTGGGTCATCAAATGCACATTTATTTATTGTATCTGTACCTGTCTCTTCAGTATAGTCTCCAGATCCGAAAACAGGGGTAATTTCTTCAACGATTTGATTATCTTCACTGGGAGTTGGTCCTGGCTGACTTGGTATTTTGAATTCATCTACATTGCAACCGGGTACTGATTCCTGAATTGAATCTGGCGGATAATCTTGGTCAGTTCTGGTCGTTTGTTTCGTAAAATACTGTGTTAATCTTGAAACATTTTTCTCGTTCTTCTTGGCGTCTTTTTTTATTAATTAAATTTTGATGCCCGGAGAGTTTCTTTTTCTTTCCTTCTTGAGACACCTGAATAAAAATATTCAATAAATGTAATTATTCTAATACCAAGAGTCTTGTTTGCGTTATTTGCTTTATTTTTGCTTTCATTATAGGAAATTATGAAGTAACATTTTCGAATAATTTCGATTTTATTTCTAGATTTTGCTAACATGATCGCTACCCCTATTGGGAAATGCGTATTGTTATGTATGTATATTTATTTTAAATGCAAAATAGCTTACCTTTAATGTTTTTGATATTCTTAAATTCACGTTCACTCACAAATATCTTAAAAATACAAGGTACATAAATTCTACACTAGTGCAGTACTGCTTGCTGAAGGAGAATGAAGCAAATAATATGTTTGTTCATTCATAGACGATTTCAAGTAATGCATGTTTTAACAAGACTAAACGAGTTAGAATGCTTCATTTTGTAAATTCGCGCGTGGACAAATTTCCGCCGGCGCGTCGCCCGCGGCTCTATATCCATCGGCGATTTAATATGAAGAGTCCACTGTATACATGATATGACACGACTATACGAACTATTCATGTTAAAACAAGAATAATGACTGAGATCATAAATAAGTTACTAAAATAATAATAATAATAAAATAAGGCGATATTGAATTATTTTAATGGCAACCTATAACGAATTTTGAATTTATATACATTTTTAAGGCACCTTTGGCCTCCTGGCGCCAATGTTCGCTGGACGGCGCGCCCCTGTATACAGACTCGCTGAGTGTACAGACAAGTTGCTGGGCAAGTTTTTGATCTGCGCTGCATTCAGATGCAAGCAATTCTTCATTGGTGTCGATATTATTTTCTACTGCAATATTGCAATCATTTTGTTCTTGTGATGGCAGTGCAGCTTCATTTTCATTTTGATTGTTTAATTTCATTTAAAACAAGCAGTACCAAATGTACTCGCTGTACATTGTATATTCATAGTCAGCATTTGGTTGCAAGAAATTTGAATGAACGTCTGCATACGTCGCTCCATTACGTTATTAAAGCAATCAATAAGATTAGAAGAATTCATGGAATGGCCGATTATTTAATAAGCTTTGTTACTAAAAAATATATTAATAGGATATCTTATCCATGCTGGTATTCAGCGGAATTAATTAGATTAATAAAATTTCAATAAATATAAACGATTTCAACATCACTCAGATTACATTGAATTTAAACCGTTGAGAATAAGGGTGAATCTAGACAATAAAATTGTTTTCTTTATTTTTTTATATTATTTCCTTTTCAGAGGTATAAAGTATACACAAAAAAAAACAAAGAAATATAATATATATCCGTACCTATTACAACTAAAATCACAAAAAGGGTATTCATAATTTAAGCAGTAAACTAAATAAATAAATATCAACTTATAAAGTAAGTTGAAATCTAGTCTTGTTTCGATTTATAAATTAATCAACTATTGAAACAAGATCCAAAGCATGCATCTGTCTTTACGATATGACAGTTAACAGCGCATAATTTTTGCGACCTTAATTACGCCAGTATATTTTATTGGCGTAAATTAGAAAAAGGTCTTTGGGATGGGCAGGAAGTAATTGGAGTGGTACATATAATATTGGCATAAATCTGTTTAAGATATTGATTTGATTTTCTGGATTAGTTAAATTCAAGTACATCTATTTGGTATTATATTACCAATTTAATATAAAACTATTAAAATTGCAGAAGATAATATTCGAAGATAATTTAAAGAAGAAAGGAGAAAATTACGCAATTATGCATAAAACAAATTAGAAGAAAACAAATATAATTACAATAAAAAGAGGACATAAGCCCTAATATTCGAAGGGCGACTTCGTGGCTATAAACATACACAGTTCAGGTACAAATTAAAATTATTTAGTAAATATAGGTCCGTACGTGAACAAGCTTCAGAAATGATTCGTTACTTCTGCTTTCATGCCTTCATGTCTTTTTGTATGCATTTTCAAATGACTTCTTTGCATAAATTTCTTTTTGCAAATTGAACATTCATAATCTTTTTTACCTTCTTGCGTTTTTATATGTATTTTCAAACTACCACTTTGTGTAAACTTCTTTTTGCAAATTGAACATTCATAATCTTTTTTACCTTCATGTATTTTTATATGTACTTTCAAATTACTACTATCGGTAAATTTCTTTTTTCAAATTGAACATTCATAATCTTTTTTACCTTCATGCGTTTTTATATGTACTTATTTTCAAACTACTACTTTGTGTAAATTTCTTTTTGCAAATTGAACATTCATAATCTTTTCTACCTTCATGCATTTTTATATGTCTTTTCAAATTACTGGTTTGTGTAAATTTCTTTTTGCAAATTGAACCTTCATAATCTTTTTTACCTTCATGAATTTTTATATGTGTTTTCAAAGTATTACTTAGTGCAAATTTCTTTTTGCAAATTGAACATTCATAATCTTTTTTACCTTCATGCGTTTTCATATGTCTTTTCAAAGTACCACTTTGTGTAAATTTCTTTTTGCAAATTAAACATTTTTAATCTTTTTTACCTTCATGCGTTTTCATATGTCCTTTCAAAGTACAACTTTGTGTAAATTTTTTTTTGCAAATTGAACATTCATTATCTTTTTTACCTTCATGAATTTTTATATGTATTTTCAAAGTATTACTTAGTGCAAATTTCTTTTTGCAAATTAAACATTCATAATCTTTCCTTCCTTCATGCATTTTAATGTTTTTTACAATTACTTCTATCTGTAAATTTCTTTTTGCAAATTGAACATTCATAATCTTTTTACCTTCATGCGTTTTTATATGTATTTTCAAAGTACCACTTTGTGTAAATTTCTTTTTACAAATTAAACATTCATAATCTTTTATACCTAAATGAGATTTCATATGTTGTTTCAATGCTATTGGTTTCCTCATTTCTTTATTACAAATTAAACATTTCAAACCCGCTATATTATTAATATGATTTCTCAAATGGGTATCGAACGTTAGTTTATCAGTAAACACTTCTTTACATAGTAAACATTGAAACTCCTGACTGTCTGTGTCGGTGTTGGAATTGGTCTCATCCTTATTCAATGCATTGTTATCCTCACTAGTATTGCTTGAATCGCCATCTTGTTCATCTTCAGATACAGACTCGCTGAGTGCACAGAGACGTTGCTGGGCAAGATCTCGATCTGCGCTGCAATCAGATGCAAGCAATTCTTCCTTCATGTCGATATTATTTTGTACTGAAATATTGAAATCGATTTGTTTTTCTGATGACAGTGTATCTTCATTTTCATTTTGATTATTTAATTTGACAACAAAAACCTCTTGGGCAACCAATTTACCTTGCACGACGATGTAATCTTCTATTACACTTTTATGATAGTTTTCCTTATCTAACACATTGTTATCCTCACTAAGAACACTTGAACCGCCATCTTGTATATCAGCAGATACTGCTTCGCTCTTCACAAGTTGCTGGTAGAAGTCTTGGTGTGCGCTGTCTTCAGACGCAAGAGATTCTTCTTTGATATCGTCTAATTCAATTTTCTGGTTATGTTGTTCTTCCAATGACATCAATGCATCTTCTTTAATATTTAAATGAATGTCATTCTCATGCTTTATCAGTTGTTCATAATTAATTACTCTGATTTGTAATTCACTGAAACTCTGGTCCGGGGTGTCGTTGCTTCCTTCCAATGCTTTTATATAATCGTTCAAACGACTATAATTGTCCAAACATTGTTTCTTGAACGAGGAAAAAGAGTGAAGTGTTGTGTAGCACGAGGAACAAATGTATGCAGGTGTCTCCGAGTTCAAAATTGTCTGCAAAAAAGAAAAGCTCGGTAAAATCACTTTGCAATGAAGCTAGAATTTGTACGAGAAAACAATTCTACTTTTCTTTTAACCATATTATAGGTCTGCAAATGAAAGTAATTCCTCGACAGGAATGCTTTTTAACTCCGCCCATTCGGTATATAAGGAATGATGTGATAATATTTTGGCGCGAATGTGAAATGTAGAGTCACAGTGAAACAGTATATTGTAATACTAGTAAGGAAAGAGTTTTCCCTGAGACTGACAAGAAAATAAACATTTGCCTGACCTTTAAGAACCAGGAAAGCTTTGCTTTGCGTGTCTAGGCAGGAAAATAACATATTACCTGCCTAGGCAGGCAATGAAAGAAAAGTGAGTGTGTAGGTACTTAGTAACAAAATACTGACTGAATATGTAAGTCAAATATATCTTTTTATTTAAATTAATTTAAAATATTTATTATTTGTTTATAAGTTTCAGGTAAAATGTTATAAGTATCATGTCAGTAAAGCGTCGTACAGGATTCGTAAGCTGTTTCAAGCCTCGCTATCGCTCGGCATGAAACTATTTACGCATCCTGTAAATGAACGCTTTCCTGAGTTTTTACGTAAATAACTATTATTGCAAAACTAATTCGAAAGTAATTCTAGTTTTGCAATGGCACTTTCTCACATGTGTTTTTTCATCATTTCACGTGAAATTTATTTTTTTTATGTTAATAATTATTTTATATAAATCAAAGATATTATATTTGTAAATGCACATTACCTTTCCATGGTCACCATCTCAAATGACATTTCCCTTATTCAATGTAATTGTGATACGAACCGTTTCTCTCACTTGGGAGGAAAGTTATTTACTTTCATCATTAGTGAGGAAAACGGTTACTATCACAACTAAATTGAGTGAAGGAAAAGTTACTTTCACAAGTAATGTTGAAAAAACTATTTTAAATATAGTTTTCGTAATTTGTCAACACAAAACAAATATAGGTATATCTTATAAATTATGGATGCTGAAAGAGCAATTCTATAAATTTGTAAATTTATAGCTAACAGTTTATAAGTATAAACCCTTTACAAATTTACAAATATAGTAATTGTGTTAGTACATCTGTAAAGAGCTGGGTTACAGATACTATATTTTAAAGATTTTCTAGTAACGAAATCTTGAGTTCACTTCATGCAAAATTTTGTTAGCCAAACGTCAAAACTACAAATTCAAATTATTTTGATATTTCACAATCAGTTATTAAAATAATTCAGTATGACCAGTGAGTATAAAAGTAATGAGTAAGAAAGTCAATGTTATTAGGTGTAATAAGTACGGTCACTTTTGTTATAAAATGACGTTGCAATAGCTACAGGATATCTAAACTTTAACGTAATGATGGCAGCTCTACTGCTTAATTTGCAAGTGGATATCTAGTGACGAAAGACTGAATCTTTTTACTTCCAGCTTGGCTGTAAGCAATGAGTCACGATGCAATGTGTTGATTTCAATTCTTGTTGCATGATATTTTAGCGTGCGCGCTAGGGTAACAAATGTCTTTTTTATGAATTAATACAAGTAACATATACTAGCTGAAAATGTAATAATGTATTTCCTTATTGTTGCAATTTTAATAATAAGCCTAAAATAATATCGAATAAACTTTCTAATAACAAAGCTATGAACATTTTGGCCGATAACTCTGTATTAAATATTATTTAATTATAACCTCAAAATTAACAAAATGTTTCTTTTTAATATTTATATTAAATATCACACAAGTAGTGCAGGTATTACCATTGCAAAATTGCTTCTAAATATGAAGAAAAACTTTTAATGTGGTTAATACATTAAAATTAATATCTACAAATACGTAAATAATTACCAATAATTAATCCATTCATGAAATTAGTTAAGGACAAAAAACTTTAATGAATGAGCAGTTAGATCTGTATAATTCTGCTATGATTCGTCCGCTTTAATTTCTTTACAACTTAGTTCATAGATGTACTTTTTTGTTCTGTGATTTTACCTGTTTCTACTATTTAAAGTGTCGCACAAATGTACAATTTTATTCATTCTTCTGTACGTTACCTGATGATGGTCTAGTCGACCAAAATACGTATAGTAAATAAAATAAACTATTTTTTTTAAATAACCAAGTGTTTTATCATTATTAATTTTTTATTAAAATGTTTCAACGAGAAGCTACAGTGAAATCCATTGAATTTAAGTTATGTTTAATTATGTTTGACGAAATTGCTATTAAAAAAAGTTTAGACTGCAATAAAAATATGGATGTAATCGAGAGATACAAAGGACGAAATGAAAATTTTGGAAAGAGCACGTTAGTATTTTTAGCTCCGGGTCTGTATGACAATTGGAAAATGCTTTTAGGATATTTTATTTACAGCAGCAGCTCGAAGAGTATTAATTTAAAAGAATTATTATTATCATGTTTAAAATTTACTTATCTCACAAAGGTTTAAATGTAAAAGCTATAGTTTGCGATCAGAGTTCAAATAATAGAGCCGTTTATAAAAAATTCGGAGTAACATTTCAAAAACCGTACTTTTTGTATAAAAAAACCAAAATATAAAGTTTTTTTTGATGCGCCTCACTTAATAAAAAGTGTACGCAATAGTTTGGAAAAACAAGATATATTCATTGTTGGAAAGCGAATCTCTTGGCAAGTTATTAAAAGAACGTACGAAATACGAGTAATCAAAGTTACTTATAAACATATTCAATCAAATTCGTTTCAAAAAATGTAAGTAAAACTTGCAGTGCAAATTAATAATGAGTGCATCCTTAAACATGACTAGTGAGAAAAGTGGTTATGAAAATTACGACGATGAATATTTAGTTAATTAATTTGAAATTAATATGATCCTATAGATATAGTCACAGATAGTAGTATTTTAGAAATGGAATCAAAAAATACAGGTGATACTGACTCAGCTTCATCCAGTTCACAAGAACAAGCGGCATCACTAGAAATTTGCTCTATTAATTATTTTGCCGGATTTTAGTTCATAGTGTATTAAAAAAAATTGGTTGCGAAATTTGTTCTCAAAATTTAACAAAACCTGAAAACATGTATGACGAAGATGAAATTTTGATGTAAATAAAGATTGCGGAGCTACAATGAATTTACAATGTAAACTTAAAAGACCTGAAGAAACTATAACAACAACTAGCTTTAAATTTATATGAAAAAATATATGAAAAGAAATCATTCGCAAATAATATTAAGAAATATATTTTGAAAGAAATAGTTAATAACTAAATAATGGATTAATAAAGACTTGAATAATTGTGTTCACCATATAACATATATTATGAACCATTTAAAAAGATCAAAAATTGTCCACGGAACAAAAAAAAACGTATTAAAGAAATTAGGTCAAATGTACAAAATAAGGATATATTATCAAAACTGAAACCTATAAGAAAACTGAAACTTAAACAAGTAGATAACTTCTGAACGATAATTTTATAATTACGTTTCATATTATTACGTAGGAAAATGTAAATACACATAATTCTTCCACTTATAAAATATAAATAGATCATTGATTTATGTTATTTGTATTTGTAAATAAATAAATAAATATATCATCACGACTTTTACCCATTACTGGGTGTGGCACTCTACCAGAGCAGATCTCGGTAAGTGATATATTTCTTCGCGTGAAGTGCGGTATTTATAATAGCATATAAGTAAAATATTAAAATAAAAAATGTCTACGACGTCTCGCATTGTGATGTGTAGTGTCTTTATTTTATGTGTATATCAAAATAATTTAAGTGGTGTATTAAATTATTTCTATGACAATGTAGAAAATAATTAAATAAAACATTTTAGTCATCTCAAACAGTTCAAGGAAGTACAAATATATTAGGTAGTAAAATTTCTTCAAATCGATAATAATTATTTATTTAATTAAATTTATTTTTAATTTCTAATTCTATGTGAAAGAACGGTTGTAAAAATAACTAATTTTTAAATTCCAAGATTGTGTATCACGATCGTTGCTATTAATATGGCCATTAACGCCACTGAAACATTTGTATATAATATATAATTATAACCACTACACGACACCGACATTTTGCAGTCACGACAGACTTGTGACAGTAACTAGGCGGGGATCGGGGTGGCTTGTCTATGCCGTGACCGCAGTTACCCGGTGTCTCTCAATGTTTCACTTTACATTTTTACATTTTACAAGTTTATCGCAACAGGTACATTTTATGAAAAAAAAATTCAAGTAAAATAATTTCTTTTTTTCAGGTACAACAACTTTGTCGCTTTATGGGGAACGCATGCATCTCTCTGGGAACGCACGCATCTCTCTAATATTCAAACACTGCTAAGCGAGCACATAGCTTTATGCAGACGCATAATCATGAAACACCATAAAATTAAAATACCTAAAATGGCGGATTTAGCAAAGATCCGAACCAAAATATAGTGGTTACAAATTCAATCTATTACTCAATAGATGGCGATTTAGTGGAATATTCATATTTTTTAAATTGTTTATTAGTAGGAAAATTTATATACCGCATTATTCAACACTCTAAAGCGCAACTGCTGCCTTTTTAAAACATTGCTTTATGATTACCCTGTTTTATTAAATATCCTAAAATGACGAAATCACGTCAAGTGATGTCATTGACAAATTTTGTATCTCACACAAATGCAAATCAATTGTTGAGCTCTCACATTGACATTTAATAATGTTTTTGTTTACAGAACAACAAACAGATTCAGACATGTGTAATTAATGTAATGTTCCGTAATAACAATTCAGGTTTATGATGAAAAAAATAATGTTTCTAGTTTCAAAATATATTATCAGGTTAATTTTCATAATAATATTTGTTTAGAATGTTTAATATTATATTTGAATTAATTAACAGACATAAACCTGCTAAATTAATAAATTTTATTCTAATTTAATTTGATTTTCACAATAGTGTTAGTAAAAATTTAAATTAGTTCACTATAGGTGGGTATATAATTAGAAATATAATTACTAAAATCTTTATTTTTAGTTACTATAACTGCGCTGAAAAGGCACGTTTTAATTGCCTAAACTATATTTTCTTACATTGAAAAATAATTGTAAATAATTTTTTCTACGATTGCAATGTTCCTCTTACACTATTGCAGCTCTCGCCTTCGGCTCGCGCTGCAAATACCGTGTTCGAGTAACAAAGAATCACTTTACGCTCTTAATACACAAATAACTATATGTGAATCGTAAAATAATAGTTAACGAAATATTATGTACATTTAAATCATATTATTTCACTTTATAACAAATAGGTATATAATGAAAAAATAAGTACCTTTAACTTATTTCAAAAGTTCATAGCTCTTTTTAAAAGTAATATTCTATTATGTAAATTAATTTATATATATATATATATATATATATATATATATATACAGGATGTTATATTTTAATAGACCCAGCAAATATTTCGCTTATTTATCAAGTTAGCAATTTCTTTCATATAACATGATTTATACAGCAACATGTAAGCTAGTTGATGACGTATGTACATTCATGATATCATTTCCGGTTTATTAGTAATTATTATCAACTTTGAAATTTCAAATGGAACATTCTATATTTTTTTACAAATTTGAAAAGTGCATCAAATTTGCTTTACAATCATGTAAAATAATCTTATATTACATTATTAAAAAGTAAAATGGCGGGCACTTTATTATACACCAAATCGTAAAGAGAATAGTGAGCCATGACTGTGGCTTGAAATAAAACAATTAACTAAAACAATTGTAATTATTATTATTAAACGAAATAATATTTTTTTGTCATAATAATAACGAAAATAAGAATAAAGAACACTTAATAACAACAAAATGATTTTATAACAAATATTCAAAATGACTCCCAGCCTCTTCAATACATTTTGCACAACGTTTTGAAACAGAATAAGTAGTCTTTTCTCTTTGGTCAGCAGATAAAGATTCAATTGCTGCTTCAATTTTATTATTCAGTCCGTTTAATGTGTTTACTGGTTCATTACAAACAAAATCTTTCACGTAGCTCCATACAAAAATCAAGTGGTCATATCGGAAGAAAATTTATTAATTTAGCAGGTTTATGTCTGTTGATTAATTTAAATATAATATTAAACATTCTAAAAAAATATTGTTATGAAAATTAACCTGATAATATATTTTGACACTCGAAACATTATTTTTTTCATCATAATCTTAAATTGTTATTACGGAACATTACATTAATTACACATGTCTGAATCTGTTTGTTGTTCTGTAAAAAAAAAACATTTTTAAATAGCAATGTGACAGCTCAACAGTTGATTTGCATTTGTGTGAGATAAAAAATATGTCAATGACGTCACTTGACGTGAATATCGCCATTTTAGGATATTTAATAAAACAGGGTAATCATAAAGCAATGTTTTAAAAAGGCAGCAGTTGCGCTTTAGAGTGTTGAATAATGCGGTATATAAATTTTCCTACTAATAAACAATTTAAAAAATATGAATATTCCACTAAATCGCCATCTATTGGGTAATAGTTTGAATATGTAACCACTATATTTTGGTTCGGATCTTTGCTAAATCCGCCATTTTAGGTATTTTAATTTTATGGTGTTTCATGATTATGCATCTGCATAAAGCTATGTGCTCGCTAAGCAGTGTTTGAATATTAGAGAGATGAATACCTACCCATCTCTCTAATATTCAAACACTGCTAAGCGAGCACATAGCTTTATGCAGACGCATAATCATGAAACACCATAAAATTAAAATACCTAAAATGGCGGATTTAGCAAAGATCCGAACCAAAATATAGTGGTTACAAATTCAATCTATTACTCAATAGATGGCGATTTAGTGGAATATTCATATTTTTAAAATTGTTTATTAGTAGGAAAATTTATATACCGCATTATTCAACACTCTAAAGCGCAACTGCTGCCTTTTTAAAACATTGCTTTATGATTACCCTGTTTTATTAAATATCCTAAAATGACGAAATCACGTCAACTGACAAATTTTGTATCTCACACAAATGCAAATCAATTGTTGAGCTCTCACATTGACATTTGATAATGTTTTTGTTTACAGAACAACAAACAGATTCAGACATGTGTAATTAATGTAATATTCCGTAATAACAATTCAGGTTTATGATGAAAAAAATAATGTTTCTAGTTTCAAAATATATTATCAGGTTAATTTTCATAACAATATTTGTTTAGAATGTTTAATATTATATTTGAATTAATTAACAGACATAAACCTGCTAAATTAATAAAATTTATTCTAATTTAATTTGATTTTCACAATAGTGTTAGTAAAAATTTAAATTAGTTCACTATAGGTGGGTATATAATTAGAAATATAATTACTATATCTTTATTTTTAGTTACTATAACTGCGCTGAAAAGGCACGTTTTAATTGCCTAAACTATATTTTCTTACATTGAAAAATAATTGTAAATAATTTTTTCTACGATTGCTATGAAAAGTTGACAACTACGCTCTCATTCGAAACATATCTTTTTTGCGCCTCTCCAATTGCAACGCGCGAAAAAGACGTTAAATGCGCGCATTTCCAATGACAACGTGTGAAAAAGATATTAAATGTGCGCTTATTTCAATAGTTACTAGGGATACAAACAAAATAGAAACTTGTCATATTGCCAGTCGACAGAACGAATTTATTATAAGTACATATACGTTTTTTAATAATTTGAAGATGCAATCGTAGAAAAAATTATGTGTGTATCACGAGCGTAAAGTGTCTTTGTTCCTCTTACACTATTGCAGCTCTCGCCTTCGGCTCGCGCTGCAAATACCGTGTTCGAGTAACAAAGAATCACTTTACGCTCTTAATACACAAATAACTATATGTGAATCGTAAAATAATAGTTAACGAAATATTATGTACATTAAATCATATTATTTCATTTTATAACAAATAGGTATTTAATGATAAAATAAGTACCTTTAACTTATTTCAAAAGTTCATAGCTCTTTTTAAAAGTAATATTCTATTATTTAAATTAATTTATATATACAGGGTGTTATATTTTAATAGACCCAGCAAATATCTCGCTTATTTATCAACTTAGCAATTTCTTTCATATAACATGATTTATACAGCAACATGTAAGCTAGTTGATGACGTATGTACATTCATGATATCATTTCCGGTTTATTAGTAATTATTATCAACTTTGAAATTTCAAATGGAACATTCTATATTTTTTTACAAATTTGAAAAGTGCATCAAATTTGCTTTACAATCATGTAAAATAATCTTATATTACATTATTAAAAAGTAAAATGGCGGGCACTTTATTATACACCAAATCGTAAAGAGAGCCATGGCTGTGGCTTGAAATAAAACAATTAACTAAAACAATTGTAATTATTATTATTAAACGAAATAATATTTTTTTGTCATAATAATAACGAAAATAAGAATAAAGAACACTTAATAACAACAAAATGATTTTATAACAAATATTCAAAATGACTCCCAGCCTCTTCAATACATTTTGCACAACGTTTTGAAACAGAATAAGTAGTCTTTTCTCTTTGGTCAGCAGATAAAGATTCAATTGCTGCTTCAATTTTATTATTCAGTCCGTTTAATGTGTTTACTGGTTCATTACAAACAAAATCTTTCACGTAGCTCCATACAAAAATCAAGTGGTCATATCGGAAGAAAATTTATTAATTTAGCAGGTTTATGTCTGTTGATTAATTTAAATATAATATTAAACATTCTAAAAAAATATTGTTATGAAAATTAACCTGATAATATATTTTGACACTCGAAACATTATTTTTTTCATCATAAACTTAAATTGTTATTACGGAACATTACATTAATTACACATGTCTGAATCTGTTTGTTGTTCTGTAAAAAAAAAACATTTTTAAATAGCAATGTGACAGCTCAACAGTTGATTTGCATTTGTGTGAGATAAAAAAATATGTCAATGACGTCACTTGACGTGAATATCGCCATTTTAGGATATTTAATAAAACAGGGTATTCATAAAGCAATGTTTTAGAAAGGCAGCAGTTGCGCTTTAGAGTGTTGAATAATGCGGTATATACATTTTCCTACTAATAAACAATTTAAAAAATATGAATATTCCACTAAATCGCCATCTATTGGGTAATAGTTTGAATATGTAACCACTATATTTTGGTTCGGATCTTTGCTAAATCCGCCATTTTAGGTATTTTAATTTTATGGTGTTTCATGATTATGCATCTGCATAAAGCTATGTGCTCGCTAAGCAGTGTTTGAATATTAGAGAGATGAATACCTACCCGCTTTATGTAAAGATCTATATCTTAAGAGTACCTAATCACTGAAAATTACAACGCAAAATAAAAAAAATGCCAATTCTATTTTTGTTTTTTTTATTGTTTTAATTCTTTATTCATGAATATATTGCAATTTTATAACTTCAACATACTACCTGTACTTACAGATATTATATTCTAGAAGAATTATTCAATTATCTTAATTAATAAGCGAGATACAAGTAGTCAAAGAAAAAATGTGTTGCAGATAGAAAGGTGCAGCATGTTCCGGGGTATGATCAGTCCAATTATCGACATTAATCTATTAGAAGAGCGCCATAAGCTTTATCCTTCTTATATAAATATACTCACTGGTTTTATAAAATACCAAGAATGAATAAAATATCAGTAATCAATTAATTGAATCCCAAGACTTTTCGCAAATCTTCAGTTAAGAAGCTTCCATCTTAATGAACAAAATTGTTGACTGCATTCCTGTCTATTATTATTTCCATCAACTGTTGCAGTCGAAGAATTCATCTTTTTAATAATAACAACAATGTAAATATTATCTAAAAATGTTTTAAATATAAAATGATGCATTGGCTACATGGAAATATGTTGATATCCACTAGAGCAGCGATTATCAACCCGGGGTACGCGATAAAAATTTAGTAATGGCGGATTTAAAAAATATACTATTCTTCTCTCGTCTCGATCCATTTTCAGAGCGGTGGCAAACAGTGGACAAAAATATTGTTTTAGCGCTCACTATTTAGAAATAAAATATTGTTCGAAGTTATGTTGCAGCGCAATACTGATTATTTTCGGCCGCTACATTTCTTTTCAGCACTTCTTATCTGAACATACATTGTATTAGTCCTAGTCAGGTACCGTGCACACAATTCTTGCATCATATGAACAAATACCGCAATAAGCTCAATGCAGCTCCAGATTTAAGATTATATCTTGCATCAATTGAACCTGATTTCAAAAAACTATCTGCCTCAAAGCAAGCTCAAGGATCAAACTGAATATAATAAATTCAGTTAAAATTAATGTAAAATTGCGAATATTTAACTTTATGTTTATAATAATTTATATTTTTCTTGTTTTTTATTAAAAAATTATGTATCTATAAAAAGTCTTTTAGTTTTCATCATTAAACATTCTGGGTATACACCTTCACACGTTATTGCTATTTATTTAGTGTTAGAACAAGTTGAAAATAATACCAAATACGAATATTTCAATTATAAACATGTTTCTAATGTAAGGGGTACAATTTAGGATAATGAACTGTCAAGGGGTACGCAAGTCAAAAAAGATTGATAACCGCTGCACCAATGAATACCACCGTTTGGTGATCACTGTTTAGAAAGATATTGTTTTCATCCCATGATATTCATTATTGTATAAACCACAATGGCACAAATTAATATTAAACCAAAAGTCACTTTTTGACAGAATCAAATAACACATATTGTTATTAATGCTTTCAAATCAGTTACAGAAACAAAATTATGGAATTAAATGTTGCACTGTTTCTTAATTTTATTGAAGTACATAAAATACTAACAAAAAGAATTAGCTGTTTGATTAATTCGCCCGAGATTGCACTTCGTATTGATTTATTTGCACAGGTTAACGTTAAATTATTTAGAAATTTGTTTATTAACCAATAAAATAAAGCACTAAAATCAAAATCTACTTACAAGGGGTAGGTATTCATCTCTCTAATATTCAAACACTGCTTAGCGAGCACATAGCTTTATGCAGATGCATAATCATGAAACACCATAAAATTAAAATACCTAAAATGGCGGATTTAGCAAAGATCCGAACCAAAATATAGTGGTTACATATTCAAACTATTACCCAATAGATGGCGATTTAGTGGAATATTCATATTTTTTAAATTGTTTATTAGTAGGAAAATATATATACCGCATTATTCAACACTCTAAAGCACAACTGCTGCCTTTCTAAAACATTGCTTTATGATTACCCTGTTTTATTAAATATCCTAAAATGGCGATATTCACGTCAAGTGACGTCATTGACATATTTTTTATCTCACACAAATGCAAATCAACTGTTGAGCTGTCACATTGCTATTTAAAAATGTTTTTTTTTTACAGAACAACAAACAGATTCAGACATGTGTAATTAATGTAATGTTCCGTAATAACAATTTAAGTTTATGATGAAAAAAATAATGTTTCGAGTGTCAAAATATATTATCAGGTTAATTTTCATAACAATATTTTTTTAGAATGTTTAATATTATATTTAAATTAATCAACAGACATAAACCTGCTAAATTAATAAATTTTCTTCCGATATGATCTCTTGATTTTTGTATGGAGCTACGTGAAAGATTTTGTTTGTAATGAACCAGTAAACACATTAAACGGACTGAATAATAAAATTGAAGCAGCAATTGAATCTTTATCTGCTGACCAAAGAGAAAAGACTACTTATTCTGTTTCAAAACGTTGTGCAAAATGTATTGAAGAGGCTGGGAGTCATTTTGAATATTTGTTATAAAATCATTTTGTTGTTATTAAGTGTTCTTTATTCTTATTTTCGTTATTATTATGACAAAAAAATATTATTTCGTTTAATAATAATAATTACAATTGTTTTAGTTAATTGTTTTATTTCAAGCCACAGTCATGGCTCTCTTTACGATTTGGTGTATAATAAAGTGCCCGCCATTTTACTTTTTAATAATGTAATATAAGATTATTTTACATGATTGTAAAACAAATTTGATGCACTTTTCAAATTTGTAAAAAAATATAGAATGTTCCATTTGAAATTTCAAAGTTGATAATAATTACTAATAAACCGGAAATGATATCATGAATGTACATACGTCATCAACTAGCTTACATGTTGCTGTATAAATCATGTTATATGAAAGAAATTGCTAAGTTGATAAATAAGCGAGATATTTGCTGGGTCTATTAAAATATAACACCCTGTATATATATATATATATATATATATATATATATATATATATATATATATATATACATATATATATATATATATATATATATATATATATATATATATATATACATATATATATAAATTAATTTAAATAATAGAATATTACTTTTAAAAAGAGCTACGAACTTTTGAAATAAGTTAAAGGTACTTTTTTTTTCATTAAATACCTATTTGTTATACAGTGAAATAATATGATTTAATGTACATAATATTTCGTTAACTATTATTTTACGATTCACATATAGTTATTTGTGTATTAAGAGCGTAAAGTGATTCTTTGTTACTCGAACATGGTATTTGCAGCGCGAGCCGAAGGCGAGAGCTGCAATAGTATAAGACAAAGACACATAAATTCGTTCTGTCAACTGGCAATATGACAAGTTTCTATTTTGTTTGTATCCCTAGTAACTATTGAAATAAGCGCACATTTAATATCTTTTTCACACGTTGTCATTGGAAATGCGCGCATTTAACGTCTTTTTCGCGCGTTGCAATTGGAGAGGCGCGAAAAAGGCTGCTCCACAGAAAACGACAACTTTACGATGACAAATGAGAGCGTAGTTTACAATTATTTTTCAATGTAAGAAAATATAGTTTAGACAATTAAAACGTGCCTTTTCAGCGCAGTTATAGTAACTAAAAATAAAGATTTTAGTATTTATATTTCTAATTATATACCCACCTATAGTGAACTAATTTAAATTTTTATGAAATTAACTTCATTTATGCAAATTATTTAATAGAAAATTATTGTCTCTGACATTGTAGTAATATTTCAGATTGTCGCATGAAAATATATTGACAACCAAAATGTGTGACTATTAACAGTATAGGGTTTGAATTAAGAGGTGTTGTCATTAATTACTAGGTTTAAGAATTGTTGAAGGGTATAACTATTTTGTAAACATCCTTAGACTATAAGTTATTTGGCATAGTATAATCAGGGCCGTCTTAAGCATATTCTACGCCGGGGTGCGGGGTGGTCAGCCTGCGCCCCAGCTCTTGCCAACCAAAAAAACGCAATGTAATTTTTAATGTTTCATTTATTTTTTTCTCAAAATTCTTAAGTTATACAAATAAAACAATAAATTATACAAATTAAAAATCAACACATTTTTTTCTCAATTTAAAAGCCCGAAAAAAATACATCAGTAATGTTTTCTTTTATATTATTATTTAATAGGTACCTACCAATTTATTCTGATTATTATTATTTATAATATATATTTTAAAAATCTGATGTGGATACCACATGACTTCCTTGTACGCATATTAAACTATAGATATTTTTTTAATTGCACATATTTGACATTTAATCTTTTATTTTTTCTTATTTTTTGTTCAAATCCATAGCAAACTTAATTTAAAAAAAACCAAAAATATAGGCTGGTTAAATATGTCTAACAGACGTAAACTTCATTACGCTTGTTTTGTTCATAAAATATTGAAAACTGGAGTACCGAATTACCTTTTCGTCAACTGAGGCCCCGTGACTCAATTCATTCCCTCAATACGCGGTTTAAATTTCAATTACACATCCCCAAATATTCTACAGCTAGATTTAAATCTTCTTTTTCGTACTATGCCCCCTATTTGTATAACAATTTGTCACATGAATTAAAAAGTCTAAATCTGGTATCATTCAAACGGACCCTGAGAAACATACTATTCAATGATCAGCTGTAACTCTTCATGTATTCAATTGTAATTTAATTTTCACATACCTTATACGATGTAAATATGTATTAATATCTTATAAATATTTACGTCATACATGTTAAACTTTATTTTTGTAATTTGTGTAACAGTTTTACTTATGTAAACAACTGTATCAATGGTTAAGTGGTAAAACAGCGCAAGCTGAACTTCGCCATTGTGAAATAAAAAGAAATTTATTATTATTATTATAATTTTTAAATTTTCATTTCGCGCTTATACAAAAGGCTAATTTAATAATTCTTAATGTGCTATACGCAGAATTTAATTCTCTAAAACTTTTATTTACATAATTTATTTCTAAACCCAAAATAATATAATTTTTTTTCAAGAAAAACTGTTAGCAACTACATATAATGTATCACTTTCGGTTAGTCCATTTTAACCAAAATCTGTTACTTCCATTGATTTAATAGTCTTATATACCAAATTTGAAAAGTTTTGGATTATATTTTAATAAATTATTTCATTAAAATCTATTATAGGTTTAAAGTAAAGTACCACTTCCGGCAGTTATATAATGATCAAAAAGAGAGGTGCACAACTAGATGTTAGAACAGTCGTAAATACAAAATTTGAACTTTCTACGGCTTACCGTTTTTGAGTTATGCGAGATATACCTACAGACGCACGTACAGACGTCACGACGAAATTAGTCAAAATGGATTCAGGGATGGTCAAAATGTGTATTTCCGCTGAAATCTGAGAACCGAAAATTTTCGCGATTACAATACTTCCTTTACTTCGTACAAGGAAGTAAAAAGGATTCAATTATATAATATATTAAATAAAGAAAAAGCTTCAGAATCCAATGTTTTTCTAAAAAAATTATTTGTGTACGTTTCGAGCAAAAATATTAGCTCATCATCTGTACCTTAAAATATAAATACAATAATTATAATATAAAACTAGCAAATTAATCAAAATGTCAAATCTTTAAAAAACGTAAAAATATAAAACAATATTTGTAAAATATCAATAATAACAAAAAAGATACATATCAAAAATAAATATAGAAAAAACAAAAAAATAATAAATAATGAAAATATAATTTATAAAAATTACATTGTTAAATTCCCTAAAAAAATTTGAGCATATTTTTATTTATTTATATCAGTTTGATAATTAATCTAGGTATCATTGTGTAAATTTATATGTACCGTTTCTAAAATAAGTATTTGCTTTTTATTTTCCATAACATCAATAATTTTGGTTTCAGAAAAATTAAAATATATGTCCAGTCTCCTGATGGTGACGAGTTAAAGCACTATAAATAGGATCAAGAAGCTGGCAATAATAATTATGTTGATATATTCTGTTTTCTAACTGTTGTGAAGTCTCTCCAATGTAACATTTTCCACAAGACCCACATGGAATTTTGTATACAACATTTTATATTTAGATTTTTAAATTTTGTCATTAGTTTGTGTATAAAGCGAATTAATATTAGTGAAGTTAGTAGTTATAATTTTAATATTGCCATTACCAAAAGTTTTTCTAATTCCAGATATTAATTTGTTATCAAAAGGAATCATAGCTACAACAAATTTATCTTCATTATTTGGTAAATTAACTTGAAAATTATTGTTATCATTATTATTTTCATGAACCAGTTTATATAGTCTGTCTTTTATATGTTTTTTTTTATAAAAGATGGAGGGTAACTATTACGAATTAAGATGTTATTAATCAATTGTAAATTTGAATTGTGATAGCTTAAAACAACGGTAACCTAAAGCAATTACAACACTCTTATTGTATCGTATATCAGTATAAGAATGAAAATTGAGATATCTACCAGATGCAGTATTTTTTCTAAACCAATTCGTATAAATTTTATTATTAGATCTGAATAAAGTGACGTCCAGAAAATTAATAGAATTATTAAATTCATGCTCAATTGTAAAATTAAAACGTGGAGACTGGACATATTTTTAATTATTCTGAAGCCAAAATTATTGATGGAAAATAAAAAGCATAAACTTATTTTAGAAACGTTGCATATAAATTTACACCATGATACCTCGATTAATTATCAAACTGATGCGTATAATAATTTAAAATATGCTCAAAAATTTTTAGGGAATTTAACAATTTAATATTTATATATTTTATTTTAATTATTTATTCTTTTTTCTATTTTTATTTTTCATATGTATCTTTTTTATTTTTTGTTATTGAAATTTTACAAATATTGTTTTATATTTTTACGTTGTTTAAAGGTTTGACATTTTGATTAATTTGCTAGTTTTATATTATAATTATTGTATTAATATTTTAAGGTGCTGATGATGAGCTAATATTTTTGCTCGAAACGTCCACACATAAATATTTTATAAAAACATTGGATTCTGAAGCTTTTTCTTTATTTAATAGATTATTATTATTATTATTATTAGTCTGATCCATTAGCAACTCAAATCTCTCATTTAATTTCGAGATAGCCGTATCAAGTAAATAAAATAAAAATCTATTTTAAGTTTTTGTGCGCCCCCTAGACTCTGCGCCCGGGTGCGCCCGCACCCCTAGAAGAGATCATGTTGGAATAAGTCAATGGTTAAGGGGGTATGTGACTTTGTTCTTTGTAGATAGTTATGAAAGTCATGTATATTTGGTGATAAACGTGGAAGATTGAAGAGTAATTAATTGTAAATATATATTTAAATAAAACTGATGTACATATTCTCTGTACTTTGTTTTTTATTAATTATCTTGACAAGACGTGGCCAAGAAGAATAATGAATCCAATAAATATATGCGTAAAATTAGAGCTAAATAATTATAATAGCCAATGTTAATTTAAATAAATGGGTTATTCCGAAAAGTAATAAAATATTTTTTTTTATATTTACGTTCTTCGCCGAATATGATATGTATGCCCCATATATATATATTCCATATTAAAGTATAGCACAATTCAGTAATAAAGTTGCATGAATTCACTTAGCTTCAACTTCAATATTTGTTTCCACGGAAGAAAATACCTTCTATACCATAGCTGTCCAACTAGCGATCTACGAACCATTTGTGAGTCAGCACGAGAATTATGGAGTTCCGTGAATAGAATCAAATATTACTTTATAGATCTTTTATCCTATTTTTCGAATAGTTCTCTTTGTTGTAAATATCTAACTTCTCCTCAAAGTAGTTACTTATTTAGTATTCGATCGCCGGTTTGTTTTTACAGTATTACGTAAAACTCGCTTATTTTCTTCAGAAACATGCGCAGTGTACACTAGCGATGGATGAATGTTTGTTGTGTGTTGATGGATTTTGGTTGTGAGAAAAGAAAGAGTTTGTATGGAGGAAGTGTTAATGTGGTCGAATCGAGTATCGTGTGTCAGGATGAGAATGTTGACGGGTTCGTGCTACCCCATTTAATGGGATATAGCGTGATGTTATGTATGTATGTATGTATGTAATTATAGATGATCGGCTGGTTTTGTTTCTTTGGTCGAGTCAACCTATTTTTTGTATAAATTAACTATATGAGCCTGGGTTCGTATTGCTGATATAATTCGTACTAACACTATTGTGAAAATCAAATTAAATTAGAATAAAATTTATTAATTTAGCAGGTTTATGTCTGTTAATTAATTCAAATATAATATTAAACATTCTAAACAAATATTGTTATGAAAATTAACCTGATAATATATTTTGAAACTAGAAACATTATTTTTTTCATCATAAACCTGAATTGTTATTACGGAACATTACATTAATTACACATGTCTGAATCTGTTTGTTGTTCTGTAAACAAAAACATTATTAAATGTCAATGTGAGAGCTCAACAATTGATTTGCATTTGTGTGAGATACAAAATTTGTCAATGACATCACTTGACGTGATTTCGTCATTTTAGGATATTTAATAAAACAGGATAATCATAAAGCAATGTTTTAATAAGGCAGCAGTTGCGCTTTAGAGTGTTGAATAATGCGGTATATAAATTTTCCTACTAATAAACAATTTAAAAAATATAAATATTCCACTAAATCGCCATCTATTGAGTAATAGATTGAATTTGTAACCACTATATTTTGGTTCGGATCTTTGCTAAATCCGCCATTTTAGGTATTTTAATTTTATGGTGTTTCATGATTATGCGTCTGCATAAAGCTATGTGCTCGCTTAGCAGTGTTTGAATATTAGAGAGATGCGTGCATTCCCCTTACAAGTTCTGGTAGAGCATATATAATTTGTTTTTGTATTTCTTTGTGAAACACTGCACTTAATTTACTCTTGTTCCTTAAACACACGAAACAAATACTATTTAAGTAATACATTTCTGAACAAGCTGCAGTATTTAATATTCAACGGCAACTACACAACAGAAATATTCACTGAGCACTTATAAACAAAGCTACAAGCATCAGCTGATTCCGTGATGCTCTGAACTCAGCAGTACAGTGTTGTATAGTCCTACCGTTTTGTTAAATGTTCTTCAATAAAAATTAAAGTAAATAATATGATTTGTGTATAGTAGTATATTGGTACCGTTATCTTATCATAGGAATGCATTTCTACGATATACAAACTTGAGAACCATATTTGAGAGATTAATTTAAATATTTAGCTCTCATCATGACCTCAACCTCCGTAAAAAAATGCTACTATCTGCTAGTCAACATAAAAGTGCCATGTTTCAGAAGTCTTTTACCTACAATAAAGTAACGCTTTACAGTTTGCTGCCAAACAACTTAAAATATTAAAATTTAGTCAACTTCTAAAGAACCATATTTGATATTTTAAGGGCTCACTTGTAATTTGTTTCACGTTTATACAGGGTGTTGCATGACGTATCGTACAAACTCAAGGAGCAGGGATGTGCGTGTAGTCTACTGCAAGTAATCTACGCAATTCTCTACGTGTAAACAATCATGTTGTCTACGTCATCATTTTTCATGTATACAATGTAGGTCACCTAATATGACGTCATACATTACTAGTTCGCATTGTTTGTCGCCAGACTGCGCTTCGAAATGTCAACATCGTGACTCCTAGTCACTGGTGACTTGTGTACAGAATAGGTCTCCTGCAGTGCTCCTTTAAATCTATTGCTGGGTATAAACGTCTTATACTTCTATTTGGAACAATGTATCAATTTTCAGTTATTTGTTTATTGTAGTAAACATTATTATCTATAAATAAACTCAATTTCCCGTGATGAAGTTTAATAGTTAAGGAAATAATGAACTATTGCTGGCTGGTATTGGTGCGAAACTGTCACTGACAGCTAGCAATACATTTGAACGGTAGGACTATAGTTTAGGTAGGTTAGTGTATTGCTGGGAAAAAGTATTACTGAATTCAAATAGATAGTTGTAGAGGTTATGTAAACGTAAATTTATACTAACTTAAAATCAACCACTGTATCATAACTAATATCGACTTACAAGTTCTGGTAGAGCATATTTAACAATTGCAAATATTTCATCTTTCAAACTTAACGAATACACTTACGCACAAGCTTTAAACTAAATTTTCAAAATGACATCATACTAATTTAATTAAGACTTTCTAGAACTGTACATTGTTTTCAATTTAGATGAATTTTCATAGGTTAAGTCCGATATTGGCGCTGGGGATCTAACGCGGCCAAATCGTTATTTCCATGTAAAATCCAGCATATGCCTACTGATATTGTCATAAGACAAGCTCGGAACATCTGAGTCAGCTCTACCGGAAAATCCTACTCCCACGGCCACGAAGGCAAGTGTGCCGCGTAACCTCTGGATACCAAGCGATCAATGGATGATCGTGAGGGAACTGCCGGCAGGGGGTGACGAGCGAAACTCCGGCGCCTTAAAACTGGAACACATTGGCTAAGAGAGAAAACCCCGACAGAAAATCCTGGTCCTCCAAGTATGGGGGTTATGGCAATGAGCCAGCAACTCACCACTTGGAAAACTACCAAATCGCTAAAAACCTCAACAACCAGCCTCGGAATCAGGATAGAAACAACCTAAAACGACGAATAGCTATGAAAAAGACATTGAAAATGGGTACATGGAACGTCCGTAGTATGCCTGGAAAAGTACTAGAAATACAACAGGAAATTCAAAAATATGACTTGGATATTGTGATATTATCAGAGACCCAAAGGAAAGGATGTGGAAATGAAACTTGTGGAAACTATATACAAAAATGGTCTGGAGTTCAAAAATATCAAAGGGCAAAGTCAGGTATATCCATATTAATAAAAAAACATCTCAAAAGTTTAATACAAGGTTTTAAATACATATCAGAACGAATAATATCAATTAAAATAAAGATGTTTGGATATAACGCAAGAATTATTGGCGTATACGCCCCCACAGATTCAGAGGAGACAGCATTAAAAGATGAATTTTACGATACTCTCACGAATGAAATGAATAGTGTCCCAAATAACGAGGATGTTATTATACTGGGAGACTTTAATACCAGAGTGAAAAGCCAAACTGGAAGTGAGGTGGTAGTAAAATACGCAGAAGAAATAGAAAACAATAATGCAGAAAGATTACTCGATTTTTGCCACGAACACCATATGAAACTCATGAACACGTTTTTTGCTCATAAGGATATACACCGATATACATGGGAAAGACCATCTTGAAACCAAAAATCAATTATTGATTACTGTATAACTAAACAAAAGTCTTATTTTACAATACAGGACACTAGAGTAATGAGACGAGCAAACTGTGGAACAGATCATCATCTTCTGGTATCCAAGGTAGTCTACCCATATAACTTATCAAAACAGAAAACCAAAAAACTTAACGTCGAACAAGATGATACACCAGGAGTGTCATTGAAGAAGTATAAGCTATATTTACTAAAGCAAGAAAGTATTCGAGAATTATACGAAAGATGACTAAAAAATGAATTAAATAATAAACTACCTTCAGATGATATTGAAGAAGAGTACACAAATATAAAAAAATGCCATACATAAAATTGCTCAGGAAACGTTAGGTGAAATCCCAAATAAAAAACTTAAAAAAACACCAGCTTTCCTTACAGAATATATTAAAGCATTAATTGAACAGAAAAATCAGGCATATAAAAAATACCTGAGTAATAGAAATGAAGAAAATCGACAAAACTACAAAAATAAAAATAGGAAAGAAAGAAGGGAAATAAAAACTGAAAAAAACAGGATATGGGAACAAAAATGCACTGAAATAAACTGTTATATAGGCGGAGCGCAATCTACGGAGGTATGGCATGCAATTAAAGAAATTAAAACACATAACAGACAAAAAATATTATCTTGAATTAAGATGGAAGAGTGGAGACAGTATAACGAATCGCTGTTAGTAGAAAATAGACAAGAATTTTTGAGTAAAACAATACAGAGCATAAACACATCATTGAACAACTCCAGGCCCCCAATGATCAGCTTTGAGGAATTATTAACATCCACTCGAGAAATGAAGGGCGGAAGAGCACCAGGACCTGGAAATATCACTACCGAACTAATAAAAATGGAAGGATAAACACTATTAGAAAGAACACAAGGTTTGATGAATTTATGCTTAATTAAAATAAACCACCAAGAGAATGAAAATGTAGCTACATCTCATCGCTATACAAGAAAGGAGACAGAAAGATACCAGATAACTATAGAGGAATATGTGTCACAAGTACACTGAGTCGACTATGGGGTAAAATCCTCCAAAAACGACTAAAGGACGAGATCAGAGACTCCATTGCAGAAGATCAAAACGGTTTCACGCCCGGACGGTCTTGTATTCAATCCCTATTTTAAGATAATTTTCAATTTAATTTCAGCTGTTATAAAGCATGTATAATGGATTATTTACGATTTTAATAACGTTTTTTGTGCACTTTCTCGACGATTTTAAATAAAATAATATGTGAGAACGTATAATTGTTTATTTTTATACACTTGTAATTTAAAAAATAACTGTTTCTCATACAGGATGGTTACTGCAACACTGGATCATAGGACTTTATCATGTAAAATCATATTTTTATACTTTCCTGCTTCCTTTATTATTTTAGAAAAAAATGCTTCAAGTAAAAGTTGTTGAGCATACAATTCTGCATCGAAATCAATAAACTAATTTCATTTCCTATATTTTGTAACGGCAGAAATTAAATATGAAAATTAATAAAATTACAATTTAATAGTGTTAGCCACGAAACTAAAACAAAATAACAAACATATGCGCTACTTAATTCTGTCAAATATTTTGACACATTGTTCGTCTCGTAATTAAAACAAAATAACAAATAATAATTTTATTTAGCAAAAGTTCAGTCAAGGCTGTTCTTACACTTAACTTTTACAACTAATACAATAAACAATAAGTACAGTGTAAACATAATTTCGCAATAAGCACCTAAAATAGAAAATTACGAAATATATAGATCACATAAATACGTTACACAAAATGTCAGAAAATTTGTCCCATAAGAGTTGAAGAATTAGGGATTTTATAGTATTAAAGATTTTAATTTAATGGAGAATAACTTAATATAAAATAATAAATTAATTTACTTTTTTTATCAAATATTTTGGCATTTATTTTTTTAATGCAAATCTTCAATGTGTCAAAATATTTATTTTGTTTTAGTTACGTAGCGAACAATATTAAATTGTAATAAATATATCATCACGCCTTTTACCCATTACTGGGTGTAGCACTCTTCCGTAGCAGATCTCGGTAAGTGATATATTTCTTCGCGTGAAGTGCGATTACCAGCCGTCAAATCACGGCCACCAAAGATTTAAATTGATGAAAATTGTTTGTCGGCTGTGGAGATCGAACCAGGGTTCTCAAGATCCACAGGCCGACTCGGTACCACTGAGAATATTAAATTGTAATTTTGCAAATTATCATACTTAATTTCTGCCGTTACAAAACATAGGAAACGTAATTAGTTGATTGAATCAGATGCAAAATTTTAAGCTCTACAGCTTTTATTTGAAGAATATTTGTTTAAAATAATTTGAGAAGTAATGTGGACGGAATAGCTATTTATGCAACTAGTAAGGAAATGAAGGTTATTACCTTACGAGTTTCATACAATATTTTTTCTACTTCCATTCTAATAAATACGAAAGAGTGTTTTTGAAATTATGAAATTTTGACATATTAATGACAGTTATAAATAAAAGAATAACACATCAGAATTCGTCTACCAAGATATCTTAATTTTTTGTGTTGCTATGTTACCTCATTATTTCACTAGTTAAATGTAGACTATGTAGACAATGAAAACACCTGTGTTCACTTAAGTCATATAAAAATTTTATCCCTAGAACTAGGGAATTTTAAATGTTGGTAGAGATTTTTATTTGTATTCTAGGGATTACATGAAAAAAATTAATTGTGCAGGCCAAAACGTTCAAAATTTGTCAACTGATTACTGTTAAAAATAGCGCCAAAGAAAACTCCTTCTGGTGAGATGGCGCGTTGATCGATTTTAAAAATATGACAGTTCGCCCAAGACAGACATTCGTCTAGTAATGTATTAGCACTTGCTTTATTAGTTTTATTATATAAAGACCGATAATGACCCGAGCTTACGAATACGAATACATGTAATAGTTACAAAGGAATACATTTAGGTTATGTTGAATTTTACAACTGTCAGATGCATTATCTACATTGTTTACATTGTCTACGTCGCTAGAATTGTCGACGTATTGTCTACGTGTAGATGTAGACAATTAAAGATTACACGTAGATGCACATCTCTGTCAAGGAGCATGTTTCTGAGGGCATTGTAATTGTAAGTTGAAAATGGTCTATTAATATGAGTCCAATTCGCAACGGTTATCCAATTATTGATATTTAAATTTTGGAAGCAATTGCAAAAATTTTAGTAATAATTTATAGTTAAATTTAAATAAAAGTAGAACGTATGAAACAAATAGTAAAAACACAACTTAATAAACTGTTCAAACTGTTGATACAAGATAATTTCTAACACGTCACAAACAAAAGTTCAGAGTTTCATAGACAATAATAATAATCATAAAATACTTTATATCTCAATGGCAAAGTTTAAACTTTAAACGTCTATTCGAAAAAAAGATGGCAGAAACATTAACATCGAACCATGGTCAACTTCATTGAATTGCGCTACGCTTATTACTTCCTTTGCATATATCATTAAAATTCTTAGTTTGAAAACAGAGCGGGCACGTCAACCTGAATGAGATACGTCGTAACTAATATAACCTAACCTAATAATATCGAATGTATAAATAAAATACGCAATTCCATTAAATGTATTTCATTTTATCAAATAAACTTTTATTTTCCATTATTTTAAGGTTATTATTCCCGAGAATTGCCATTTGCTTCTCCATAAAGAAGATGAATGTCAGTGAGTTCAGTCCGAGACAATTTTCCAGGCATTACTTTTATTGTGATTAGCAGAATAACAAAAAATAACTCTGCTACTGAGCATTTTTTCGCAAATATGCAGGGATGTGCGTGTAGTCTACTGCAAGTAATCTACGCAATTCTCTACGTGTAAACAATCATGTAGTCTACGTCATCATTTTTCATGTATACAATGTAGACGATGTAGACAATGAAAACACCTGTGTTCACTTAAGTCAGATTAGAAATTTTATCCCTAGAACTAGGGAATTTTAAATGTTGGTAGAGATTTTTATTTTTATTCTAGGGATTACATGAAAAAAAATTAGTTGTGCAGGGCAAAACGTTAAAAATTTGTCAACTGGTTACTGTTAAAAATAGCGCCAAAGAAAACTCCGTCTGGTGAGATGGCGCGTTGATCGATTTTAAAAATATGACAGTTCGCCCAAGACCCAAGACAGACATTCGTCTAGTAATGTAGGAGCACTTGCTTTATTAGTTTTATTATATAAAGACCGATAACGACCCGAGCTCACGAATACGAATACATGTAATAGTTCCAAAGGAATAAATTTAGGTTATGTTGAATTTTACAACTGTCAGATGCATTATCTACATTCTTTACATTGTCTACGTCGCTAGAATTGTCGACGTATTGTCTACGTGTAGATGTAGACAATTAAAGATTACACGTAGATGCACATCTCTGCAAATATGTTTTTTTCTATAGTTACTAGTTAAAATTGGATACAAATTCTATGTGTTATAGAGGACGATATTCTGAAACATACAGAATTTTAAAATTAAAATCGTAGCTGGTATTTTTAATAAATTTAAGTTAATTTTTGAGCCGTTTTCCTTTAATTATTTTACATAAATTTAATTACATGTAGTTTGTTACTATACATTAAAGTGTTGGCTTCAAAATTATGTACAATTCATCATTAGTTTGAGTCATAATAACAAAGATAATTTATTTTAAATGAGGTCAAGCCAGATCAAGTGTTCTGAAGCTAACTTACGATTTAATTTAATGGATGATTTTCGTTAATGACATATGAAACAGCCATAATAAGCGTAGAGCAGTTAAATAAAATTGACCATGGTTTCACTTGATAAAATGAATCGCGCACAGAATAAAATAAATACAATAAAAATGGTACACGCTGAAAAATTTTAAGTAATCTGCAAGTAAATAAATAAAAATAGTGAAAAACAAATTAAATGAAAGTAATGATATTATAGAATTTACTTATTTATTATTTTTAAAAACAAATTACGATTTTTTAAATAGCTGAAAAATGTGTTACTTTCTAAACGATTTGTCGTTACAAAATGACAACTTGTATCAATATGCAAAAGTAGTTATTTTTTTGTTGCGCTTGAGAATGTCACTTTTAATCGTGACCGCAGGTCCAGAAAATTGAAGGAAAACAATAAAAATTATATGAATTTGGTTTTTTGTGTTGTAACCAATGAAACGTGAATAAATAATTTGGGAGTGTGCGTGAAATACTTACTTTGCTAAATAAGGTGCGAAACAGTGCACACTAGAGTGCAAAACAGGGCGCAAAATACACGTTGTCATGGTATTGTAAATGATGAAAAAATCATGTCCTTCGCATATTGATGTTAGTGAAAAAAGTACAAATTTATTGACAGTCGTAGAAAAATAAAATTATTCAATTGACTGTTCAGTAACCTAAGTAATGCAGTAAACAATAAAATGTTGATAGATTTAATGTTTGTTATTTGAATTGAGAATATGTATTTCAGTACATTTAATCCTACATTAGTAAAGAGTGAATGAGTATTAGTGAAGAAAAAAACTTTGATTAATATAGAGCCTGGACATCGAGCTTCGAGGTAAGCCCGCTTTGCAGAGCCAATACTGGCTGCGCTGCTGGCAGAAGTAGTCTTCGTGTTTCCTGCACTTGAGGTAGATGTCGATGTGAGTGCAGCCCTGGGACAGGTTCTTGCAGGCTCGCCTGGCGGGGGCGCAGCGCTCACATAGCCAACCATTCTTTCCGCGGTACAGAAACATCGTCACCTCCGTTGAGCACCCCGCACACCTCATCACCAATCCAGCTCCGTCGTTCATCCTTCCTCGCACCACCCTCGCCAACTGATCATCTGCGTTGCTCATATTCACACACGCAAGTTGTTCGGCAGCGTCGCTCATCCTCTGCTTCACTGTCACGGTGAACGTGGAGTCGTCGAAGCCGCCTAGCACACTGAGGAGGCTGTTGGTGTCCAAGGTCAACGACGTGTCTTCCTGGATCGCCAGGCAGCCTTGAGGCGCCACTTGTCCTTTCTTCGTCACCTTGTTATCTCCGCGTTTGATGTCCAAATGGAAGAAATATTTCGCAGCCTCCGCAGACGTCCCCAGCAACCGAACTGCATGGAACAGCTTTCCCGATGCAACACAAACCTTCGTGTGCAACAGGAAAATCACCTGGAATGCAGTCACGACATAGTTGCGCAAGTTGGCTCTGACGATGTCGTGGGTGAGGCTGCAGGCATTCTCGAGCACGTTGTCCGGGTGTTGGTCGCGGCATCGCGCCAACATGGCCGCTCTGGAGCCCAGCCAGTCGCAGTGGGCGAAACCAAGCACCGGGCAAACATATCGTCTGTGCTCACACACTTCTTCGTGCACGATTACCTCCTCCTGCCCCACGTAAGGCACTGTTACTCGACAGCCGAATTCCTGGTTCTTACATGGGAACTTTAATAATTTCGCGGTGGCTTCATATTGGGTGTTCCTGGTGGCCGCGCACCTAGGGGTGTAACACCGGCCACACGCCGCCGCCCCGTCGTGTTGTAAGTATACGGGGCCCCGAGACAAGTACAGCTCGCAGCTGCTGCACTTTAAAACCTCTAAAACACCTGGTGGGATGTCCATGATTATTGGTTCAACTCTCTGGTGAAACTGGCCATTCTCACGGACACGGCAAATTGATATACTTAGATGATAACATTATCAGTGAAAAACAAACCACTTCAAAGTGTTTACTGATCAAACAAACAATGATTCCATTCCTCAACAATTTTGATATTTCGCAACATTATAAGTTATAGGTAAATATGCAAACTTATTATTGTGATATTAATTTAATGATAAGTTATCATTATTTTTAATTAGTACCTAGTAATTAATAAAAACATTTCAATTTTGATATTAATCAATACATGCCCAAAATAACAATTACGTATTCTGTGTTTGATTGATAATAGACAATTAAATATTAGATGTGGATTCCCCTCTAATAACATCTTCGGAGATTTGATTTGACGGTGTAACCCTATCTAATTTAAGGAGAATTAGCAAATAATTTTAAAGGTTTCTTGTCAGACCAGAGAATATTAGGGTTATGGTTGAAGAAAATAAGTACTTATATTTTATGATAGTAAATAATACTTTATTAATTGGTGAATGATTAATTAAAAGGTATATTCCTTCTCTGCCACTCACCTAATACTACTATAAATCTAATTACAAAAGTACAAAGTCAACAAAGATTGGAAAATAATATAATACTATACTATTATGAATAACTGCCCTCATTTCAACATATCCTAATTACTTAATTGTATTAAATATAAACGTACTGATTTAAACTCAACCACATTTGTTACGTTTTCCTTAAGGCTGCGTTCATCAGGGATGTGGGTGTAGTCTACTGCAAGTAATCTACGCCATTCTCAACGTGTAAACAATCATGTAGTCTACGTCATCATTTTTCATGTAAACAATGTAGACTATGTAGACAATGAAAACACCTGTGTTCACTTATGTCAGATTAGAAATTTTATCCCTAGAACTAGGGAATTTTAAATGTTGTTAGAGATTTTTATTTTTATTCTAGGGACTACATGAAAAAAAATTAGTTGTGCAGGGCAAAACGTTCAAAATTTGTAAACTGGTTACTGTTAAAAATAGCGCCAAAGAAACCTCCTTCTGGTGAGATGGCGCATTGATCGATTTTAAAAATATGACAGTTCGCCCAAGACAGACATTCGTCTAGTAATGTATTAGCACTTGCTTTATTAGTTTTATTATATAAAGACCGATAATGACCCGAGCTTACGAATACGAATACATGTAATAGTTACAAAGGAATACATTTAGGTTATGTTGAATTTTACAACTGTCAGATGCATTCAAGGATGTTATATATTTACCTGGATGGCTGACATCTGTGATCTGAGTGAGGCAAGTGGTGGGGGTACGCCGCCATTTGCAGTATAGGCAAAAGAGTATATTTGTCATATGCGTACATGTTAATTTACGCTTCATTTACGTGAATTTACAAGTACTTACTTTCCCTGTTATATTATTAAACAATTATAGGCATATTGTTTGTAGTAAATAGCAACTTGCTGGTGTCTTGCAGTGTATATGGCTGCACAAACAGGCATAGCAAAGATAATCCCCGGCAGATTTTTCAGTACGTATATAATATTTAATTTTTGTGTTTTTACTATTTTTAAATGTAAATTAATATAACTATATTACAGATTTTCTATAAACATCAATAGTTTATTAATTTTATGGGGAAATGCAGTTAGTCAGAAGAGAAAACTTTGTCCCTACAAAAGCTTTAAAAGTTTGTAGTGATCATTTTGTGGATGCAGACTATTTGAGACGGCCTGGAACATATATTAGACGATTAAAATCTAATGCTGTACCATCTGGTATTTCCAAGCTTTTCTTTTGTTAATATGTCGAAGTCTGTTTTCATTATAGTTAAAGAAGCTGATAAAATGTTTACATTTATACTAATAATTTAAGTAAATTAAATCGTAATGACACTTAATTTTAAAAAAAATAGAAGTCATTGTTATAGAAAACTTTCATTAGATGACCACTTTTTTCCAAATTTGCAATGTGCCGATATTTCAGTAGATGAAAGGCCACATAAATTATTTTGAATACTAGCTATAATGAAAAAATATTTAAAAGTTAGGTTTTTCCTTATTGAATGTATAATTCAAAAATTATAATGAATCCTGTCAGCAGAAGACATCAGTTAAGTAAACAGATATTATTTTCGCATACGTGATACACATGTTTAAATATAGTTTGTAAAATAAAATATTTTATATTTAATTGATTTTCTTTTATCAAACCAAATTCGCTTTATAAATTACAGATCCCATTTTTAGATAGAAGTATTTGTATATTTTTAACTCTAGAATGTTTGAAAATCGCGCGCTTATTTGCCTATACTGCAAATGGCGGTCGTTGCGCAGCTTGCCTCACTACTGCGTATGCATAAAGTATACATGTTAGCTATCCAGCATATATATAACATCCTTGGATGCATTATCTACATTGTTTACACGTCGCTAGAATTGTCGACGTATTGTCTACGTGTAAATGTAGACAATTAAAGATTACACGTAGATGCACATCTCTGGCGTTCATGTATAGATGGTTGCATAGTAAAAATCACGAATTTTTGTTCAACAATTATTCAATTACTAGAAAACTTATGAATATGAAATAAACTGAAATGAAAAGATTATTTTTTGTTACAAGGCACTAGTATATTCACTAGTAAAATTTTTTTTAGTTAATTATATATTTTTTCTAAATTTTCAATAACATATTAAATTACAATTATATTATACTTAGGACATGGATACCATATTAAAATATATAAATTTCATAATTTCAACATCTATATCCCAATATAAAGTCAGAAAATGTTGAACAAAAATTATATATGCTGAGTAGATTTTAGGTAGTTTGTTGCATGAAAAATAGTTCACGCTACTTTTAACAGATGTCAGCACTCCCGAATTCAAAACCATGTCGATAATGCAGTTGAATGTAGGTTTTCGTTTAAAATTACTTAATGGATGTATTTTGTAACTGATGCGTGTATTTTAACCAATGCACAAAAAAATTTAATTTAATTTGACACAATTATTTTTATTAGTTAAAATTTTTTATGGACATTTATATCGTAAAGAACTGTTTATTTAGCTCTGTCTCTAGGGGCTACGAGACTTTTAACGGGCTACCCGTGTATAAATTATAACGGGCTGTTGACATGGTCATTATGACAACATATCTTATTTGCAACGTCTGATACTTAAATATTTTTTTGATTAAACAAAATCTGTCAGATTTTCAAAGTCTACTTGGATTGAACATTTTAGTTATTGTGTTATACTAATGCAATTAATTTGATTAAATATAAATATATTGCGATTCAAATGCCCATAAAACATTGTACAATGCTCGACCGTTATCTGAAATTTACAGGCTCATACAATTCTGGTCCAATATGTCAAATAATGTCAGACACAACAAACAAATTGTTATTTTATTTCTCATGGCACTCTGATAATTGCTTTAAAGCGTGTATTTTCTTTTGCTTCTAACTCGGACATAAGAAACAATTGAACAACAAACTTACACTCTATAGATGCAGTTTTTAATTCTGAACATTTTTCTTCAGTAAACTTTTGTTCTAAAATTAATAGGTAAAGAGATATCGCTTATTCAAAATTTTAACATTTAATTTCCCATTTTCATTGTACAATGCTCGACCGTTATCTGAAATTTACAGGCTCATACAATTCTGGTCCAATATGTCAAATAATGTCAGACACAACAAACAAATTGTTATTTTATTTCTCATGGCACTCTGATAATTGCTTTAAAGCGTGTATTTTCTTTTGCTTCTAACTCGGACATAAGAAACAATTGAACAACAAACTTATACTCTATAGATGCAGTTTTTAATTCTGAACATTTTTCTTCCGTAAACTTTTGTTCTAAAATTAATAGGTAAAGAGATATCGCTTATTCAAAATTTTAACATTTAATTTCCCATGTTCTGAAAAAAAAGTAGACACCCGGTATATATATATATATATATATATATATATATATATATATATATATATATATATATTTATATAATTTATAATTATACTATGTTTTTTATTAATGAAAAGTCCACTTTATCGTATTGATATTGGCATATTTTGTTGAACTCTTATTTGTTCAAACATTTTTATAGCAGAGCAGAAGCCACATTGAAGATATATTTGGCTCACTAGACCAGAACCTCGACAGTTTTCGTCTGTAATCTCAAGTTTTTCTATTGAACATATTTTAGAATGCTGATATTGAATAGAAAGAGTTTTATTAATGACGTATTGCAATTCAACAATTCTATTTCCTGGAATTTTAATATTGTCTGGTAATTTTGCAACATTTTCTATGCACAATTTATGTTCTTTCAATCTAAAAATATTTAAATATTTTTTTTTTAAATACAAACCGTAATATATACTGGCGGATTTTTCATGAATTTAAATCACATATGATACATTTTGTATTTCAGTTATCTAATTATATAATAATACTGTAAAACATCCTCGCATAGCTCTCATATTCCTCCTCCGAAATAAATGATATTGACGGTATGGACGGGTCATTATTTTTACATGAGTTTGTAGTAGATGGACACTCAGTCACATAAAAATTTACTTCATCGTTAACATCTCTGCCCGGCAAGCGGAGGGTCCCTGGTTCGAATCCAGGCGTCATCCGAATTTTTCTTTCATAAAAATTTAACTTTAAAATTATCTTCATTACTGTACGTTCAGTCGAAGTCATATGTTAAAAATTCATGTTTAATGTTGAAAAAATGTAACACACGTGGGGAAGGGCCATTGTAAAACTCGTATTATCACTCATGCACCAACCTTTTTCTCACTAGTACCTATTATTATATACTATTTTTACTACTCTAACAGAAAATAAAATTTTCATAAATAAATTATAAATTTAGATAAAATATATTATTCTTTTGGTTGTTATCATGTAGCTGTCGCAAATATCAAACCAAGCCTTTGTTTTCCAGTTGCCATGGTTACAATTTTATTTTGCTCCCTAGGGATGAAAATATCACTTTCTTTTTCTGAAATGAAGGAAGATGACAGAGTTATTATAGTATGTTATGCATCAAGGGAGGGAAACAAGCGATTAATTAGCTCGAGCCTTCGGCCCTCGCTTACGTCTCGGTTTGCCAATTTCACACAATCGCGCCCTCCCGTGAAGCATATTATACTTTTCGTAATAAGTGCACAAAAATTACTGCCTTATCGGGACAAATGTCAAATATGGGTTGCGTAACTAGTTACCTAGGAAACGCCGCAAACAGTTAATAATCGTAGTCTCTAGGGAGAGAAACATGCTACCTTTCTCTCTCTAAAATTAGGGAATAAGAACATGTTTCTTGTGCATGTGTTACGAAAAACAAATTATGTGACTATCAATGTTTAAAATATCAAAATGTAACAAAATAAAATATTTTCGTCATTTTACCAGCATTTTATAAATAAATAAATACAAGAGTTATAATTTTCCTTGGACACGGTTAATAATAACAATTTTATTCTGATTCCAGCAGCAAAATATCCAAAATCAAAAGAAGAGAAAAGCAAAGCATCAGAACATTCAATATGTACTGAAATATGGAGCTGCAAGACTTGCAGATCTGTTCCGAAAAAAATTATTCATTTTCAACTTTGCGGAATACATGCCGCATTATTTTCCATCACCAGACAGCTAAAAGTTACTCGCCTTGTAACATTATGGTGGCTTGCAGTTAAATTAAATGGATTTCCTGTCCGCTGAAAATCCTGCGGCGAGCAGGAAAGACTTTAGTTATCGTCTAACTTATTCTGATGTCTCGGCAACAACTAGTGACATTGTAAATAAAATTGTATAGGTATAGACAGTTGCTATTTGTTGGTCTTTTTGTATAAGAATTCACTACTCAAAGTAGGTTATAAACAAAATAAAGAACTAATAAATTATAATAAGTAACAGTATTATAATGCAAGTGGTTTGAGCATATGGAACAAAGGGATGAAAATATATTGGAAAAAGCTTTGAGGAACGGGAAATGGAAACAGAGGAAGGAAAAAGTGATAGAGGAGCTGAAGGTGAGGGAAACGAAAAAGAATTTGGAAAGAAGGATTAAAAAGAAAAGGCTGATCCAATATAACAAGGAAAAATGTAAAGAAAAACCAGTAGAAAATGCATCAAATATGAAGACATAATTCCTGTTTGTATATTTTTATAGTTCCGGTTCATTTTTACAACAGTGTAATTTTACAAATAAAAAAAAACCAAAAAATCTGATGACTTCCTTGTACGCGTATTATACTATACCTACATTTTTTTATTGCACATATTTGACGTAATTTGACATTGACATTAAATTTCTTATTTTTTGTTCTAATCCATATCAAACAAGAAATATATAATTTTTCAATTTAGATATCTCGCTTATACAAAATGCTAATTTAATAATTCTTAGTGCTATATGCAGAATTTAAGTCTCTAAAACTTTTATTTGCAGCATTTATTTCTAAAATCAAAACATTTTTTTCAACTGTTAGCAGCTTCATGTCATCACTTCCGGTTAGTCCATTTTAACCAAATCCTATTATGTTATTTCTATTGAGATAGTTATCTTATATACCAAATTTGAAAAGATTTGGATTATATTTGAATATAGTTTTTCATTAAATACTAATATAGGCTTCAGTTTTTACTATACAGTGTGTAACTGTAATTGTGTTAAACGTATTTTTAAACAAGCGCAGGCGGTGCTGCCTTCATTTCTTCATAGATTCGTTGTTAGAAAAGTGAGCGTAAGTGAAGATTTGCGAAACAGGTGTACAGGAGCGATTGGATGGATGTTTATTGCGTGATGATGGATTTTGGAAGTGTTAATGTGGTCGAAACGAGTATCGTGTATATGAATGTTTCAGGGGTTCGTGCTGCCCCATTTAATGGAATATAGCGTGATGTATGTATAGGCTTCAAGTAAAGTACCACTTCCAGAAGTTATATAATGACCAAAAATTTATTTATTTATATATTTTATTACAATACCAAATGAACAACTCCAAGAAATTATGAATGAGGTTAAAGCGAAAGAAATACATCAGAGAAAAATAAATATTCATTGAATTCTTGAAGGGTTCGTGCTACCCTATTTAATTGAACAGATCGATATTGACACAATAGAAACGAATTAACTATGGGTGTACAAATTTTCCAAAAACTATCAAACATATTATAATCTTTACAAAGTTTTATACCTGGTCCCTTAAATCTACATTTGATACCGCATTATTTAAGTCAGTTTTCGTGTTAGTGTCAGTATCAGTGCTTCCCATAATTAACTGCGACCAAAACAACTTGATAACAACAAAATGGATGAGTCCAACGAACGACGACGCGGATAAACCTAAGAACAATCCTAGAAGACCTCCAACATTTGCTAGGAAATCTGTTTGTCCGAAAGTTTCACTGCGTCCACTCGATGAAAAGCTTGGGTCTTTGAAAAATACTTTTAAATTGGTTGTTTCCAGGTCCCTACAGAAATATAATAGAATTAAAATGATTGGTATTTTACAAATGGTATGATTGTTTCGTCACTGACAATACTGCTAGCTAATTTGTAATTACAATTACTATTGCTAATTTTATGTGAAAAAATGCTGGCATATATACTGACAAAATGAGGATATTATGTTGTGTATTGAATTCATGGAGAAAAAACCAAATGTAACTAAAGACACGGGATTGTCATCCGGAGCGGGGTTGGCAAACTAGAATGTATTACTTAGCAACTGGCGCGTTCAACTTTTTTGTGACATAAAATAAATAGTGATTTTTTTGCAAACAGATTTCGTTTTACTTGTTCACCCACAAATACAAAAGTGGTGTCAGAAGTGGGATTTTAAAAAACACACATCTGCCTTCACGTGAGATAGTAAAACGCGAACGTACACTGTGCCGATTCTAGCCTCAACGCGATCTCGTGCAACCGAACACAGTTCAACGCCACGCGGGTTAGTAATTGTGCACCGCTCTTCTTCACCATGGCTCAAGGCGTATCAGTCGAACTACTCCAGGCGCTCTCCGGAATGATCGCCAGCGCGATTCGAGAATCCACGCCATCCGGCACCGCCGCCACTGCCGCAGCATCGCCAGCCCAAAACCGACCGCCGCAGTTCTCCATGCCAGCGTACTCTGCCGCTAGCGGAACCTCTGTAGGCGACTACTTCACACGCTTCACTTGAGCGCTCGAGTTAAGTAAAGTTCCTGAAAATGAACACGCCCAGTTTGCACGTGTCTTTATGGGAACGGAACTTAACGACTCCCTGAAAATTCTCGTAAGTCCCAAGAAACCGGAATCTTGTTCATACAGTGACATCCAGTCAATATTAACGACACATTTCGACGCTACCCACAACAAGTATACGGAAAGCATTAAGTTCCGAGGCACCACGCAGAGACCAGGGGAGTCGATCGCCAACTTTACCCTCAGGCTAAGACAAGCAGCCACCTATTGAGAGTATGGCGAATTCCTAGATCGCATGCTAATAGAACAAATGCTCAAAGGTATGGAATCGAGAGAAATGTGCGATGAGATTATTGCAAAGGAACCAGAAGACTTCACTGCCGCATACAAGGTAGCGTGCACGCTCGAATCCACCCGAAACACCGCCGACGAGGTTAAAAATCCTGACATAACCTCAAATTCCGACACGACCAACCGAATAGGGTATGAGAAGCCACCGTCTCGAAAGGGCGACAACCAATGGCAACGTGGACGAGTGACCAATCAGCAGCAGAGGTCCGATCGATCAAAAACCAACCCGGGACAACTCGACATCCAACCGACGTGCGCAGGGTGTGGTGGGGACCATTTCCGCAGCCAATGCAGATTCTTTAACACGGAATGCCGGGCGTGCGGCAAGACAGGTCATATAGCCAAGGTCTGTAAATCCAGACTAAAGCAGCGGAGGACGCACCAGGTCACCGAAGAAGAGCAACCCGCTGATAACATTGACGCCGTGCACGAGTTCAACAAAGTCGAGATCGTCGGAGCTATTCAGTCCACTGGGAAGCAGTTGATCGATGTCAACATCGAGGGCACCACCGTTAAGATGGAACTCGACACCGGCGCCCCCTGCTCGATGATGAGCAAACAACGGTTAGGTGAGATCAAACCTAGCTTTATTGTACAGCGGACCGAACGCAGATTCACAAGTTACACCGGCCACCACATAAGTTGCATTGGAAAAATCGTAGTCATCGCGACCATCGGCACCACATCCAGAAACCTGGACCTCTACATCGTCGACGAGGAATTCGAGTCGCTCCTTGGTCGAGAATGGATCTCACAATTTGTACGCGAGATCGACTTCGTACAATTTTTTGGCAAACTAGAGCGAACCCACAAAATTGCAGCAGAGCAACCCCTGCCTCCGAAGCAACAAAAAGAACTGGAACTCGTCCTTTATAGGTTTCACGACGTCTTCAGCGACATCCCCGGGAAACTAGCAGGCCCACCAGCTATGATGCACTTAAAGAAGGGTGCGACTCCAGTCTTCTCCAGAGCACGTGATGTCCCTTTTGCACTGCGAAGTGCATACGCCAGAGAAATCGACGCAAAAATCGCTTCCGGGTTCTACAAGAGGGTCGACTACTCAGAGTGGGCATCGACGACTCATGTTGTCGTAAAGAAGAATGGCAAGCTGAGGATCACGGGCAACTACAAACCAACTCTCAACCCGCGACTCATCGTCGACGAACATCCGATCCCCAAGATAGATCACCTGTTCAACCAGATGCGAGGCGCCATTCTCTTCTGCCACCTGGACCTCACGGACGCGTACACCCATCTCGTAGTCGACGACGAGTTCGGCCACGCGCTCACACTCAACACTCCGACGCACGGTTTGATCCGCCCAACCCGCGCCGTCTACGGTGCAGCCAACATTCCCGCAATCTGGCAGCGGCGAATGGACGCAGTGTTGCAGGACCTCAAGAATGTTGTAAATTTTTTTGATGACACTATTGTTTTCGCAAACAATTTTGACAATCTGATGCCAGGCTCTTACCGCAACACTGGAGCGCTTTCGCCAACACGGCCTCAAACTCAACCGGAACAAATGCAGATTCGCAGAACCAGTCCTAGAAGCTCTTGGCCATAAGGTTGACGCATCGGGCATCCACAAGTCTGACGCACACACCCGCGCTGTGCAAGATGCGCCGAAACCAACAACTCCAGAGGAGCTCCACCTGTTTTTGGGCAAAGCAACCTACTACAGTTCCTTCATCGACGACCTGTCAACGAGGGACCGACCACTGAGAGACATGCTGCGCAAGGACACCCTTGTCTGGACACCAGAGGGCGACAAGGCCTACAAGGACATCAAGGACGCCCTAACCTCGCCACAGGTCCTAATGCAGTACGATCCGGCACTTCCACTTCTATTGGCCACGGACGCCAGCAAAACCGGGCTCGGAGCAGTCATGTCCCATCGACTCAGCAATGGACAAGAACGCCCAATTGCTTACGCCAGCCGTACGATGTCACCAACGGAACAGCGATACCCGCAGATTGACAAGGAGGCACTCGCAATCGTCTGGGCAGTGCAAAAATTTTTTAACTACCTGTATGCCCGCCACTTCTTCTTAATCACGGACCATAAACCCCTAACGCAGATCCTACACCCGGAAAAATCGCTCCCAGTCTTGTGCATTAGCCGCATGGCCAACTACGCCGACTATCTGGCACATTTCAACTATGACGTTGTGTTTAAAACGTCAAAACAGAATGCTAACGCCGATTACTGTTCTAGGGCACCTCTCCCATCGACTGTTAACCGTATCCAAGGATCAGTTTTGTTGCAGAGGGAGGAGACAGACGATTTCGATGATTTCGACCTTTTTATAGTTCACCAAATACAACAGCTACCCATCACGGCCGAAGCAATCGCACGAGAGACAAGGAAAGACGGCCATTTCGGGAGGATTGTACAACTCCTAGCAGAAGGTCAAGATCTCACTAAGCACAATCTCAAGGCACCCGAGACAAAGTACTCGCTCGCCGCCAACTGTTTGATGTTTGAGCACCGCGTAGTGGTTCCACCCTCTCTGCGAAACGGTATTTTTGACGACCTACACGCGGCCCACCTAGGTATCGTCAAAATGAAAGGAATGGCACGTTCCTTTGTGTTTTGGCAAAGAATCGACGCAGACATCGAGAATATCGCGAAATCCTGCACCAGTTGCGCAACGCAAGCGCACGCACCACCCAAGTTTCGTGAGCACCACTGGGAGTACCCGAAGGCACCATGGGAACGCATCCACATCGACTATGCGGGCCCAGTAGCCGACACCATGCTCTTGATCGTCGTGGATGCATACAGTAAATGGCTCGAAGTCAAGCCAACGACTTCCACTACAGCAGCCGCAACGATTGATCTTTTGGACGAGCTCTTCACCGCATATGGAACCCCAGTCACTATCGTTTCAGACAACGGCAGACAGTTCGTCGCAGAGGAGTTCAAAATCTTTTTGAAGAACAGCGGCGTAAAATACCACAAGCTTACAGCACCGTATCATCCATCAACAAATGGCCAAGCAGAACGGTATGTCCAAACGGTGAAGGACGCCCTCTACGCGATGAAGACCACCAAGGGAACCTTGCAGGCCAACCTGAACCTGTTCCTTCGTCAATTCCGTAAGGCGCCGCATTCCACTACAGGACAATCTCCAGCGCAGCTATTCCTGGGACGCGAACCCCGTACACTTCTTAACCTGGCAAGACCCGACGACGTACGCACTAGAGTCTGCGAAAAACAAAAAGTAGGAATGGACTCCACATTCCGTACACTTGAAGCGGGACGGTCCGTCTACTTTCTGTCTGGCAACCCAAACATGGACAAGTGGCTTCCCGGCACTATCGCAGCCCGCATTGGAGATCTACACTACGAGATTATCTACCGCGAGAAAATAATTAAACGCCACATCGACCAGATCAGGCCGTTTCCAGAAACGCAACCGAACGAGCAGTACTCGGAACCAAGCAACAACGAACCCACCGGAGTACCACACCAGCCACGACGTATCCAGTATTTTCGGCCACCAGCTACAGCAGTGCCAGCAGGGGCGGAGCCGCAAATGGCCGATGGAAATGGAACACCCGCAGCAGCTGTAGTACCAGCACCGGCCCGGACTCCAGCCACACCAATTTCACCAGTCATACCCCGCAGGTCGACACGCACACGCCGCATACCACTTAGATTTTCACCATAAGAATTAGGATTTGAAAAGAGGGAAGAAATGTTGTGTATTGAATTCATGGAGAAAAGACCAAATGTAACTAAAGACACGGGATTGTCATCCGGAGCGGGGTTGGCAAACTAGAATGTATTACTTAGCAACAGGCGCGTTCAACTTTTTTGTGACATAAAATAAATAGTGATTTTTTGCAAACAGATTTCGTTTTACTTGTTCACCCACAAATACAAAATATTAATTTTAAGTATTAATTGAATGTTTGTAAACGCCAAATTTATAAATTACAATTATACTTTAAGACTCAGGAAAGCTTTGCTTTGCATACCTAGACAGGAAAATAACATATTGCCTGCCTAGACAGGTAATGAAAGAAACGTGAGTGTTATAAAATACTGATTGAATATATGTAAGTCAAATATTTCTTATAATTTAAATTAATTTAAAATATGTATTATTTGTGTATAAGTTTCAGGTAAAATATTATACGTAACACGTCAGTAAAGCGTCGTACAGGATTCGTAAGCTGTCTACTCATTTTGTAATTGTACACTTCCCTGACTTTTTACGTAAATAACTATTACATCTGAAAACAGTATTAAATATTTGCATAAATTCAATTATTTTTATTGTTTGTAGAGTACTAAAAATAATGTAACTAGATACTCACGTTTCTTTCTTGCCTAGGCAGGAAATATATTATTTTCCTGTCTAGGCATGCAAAGCAAAGCTTTCCTGAGTCTTAAAGGTTTGTAAAATATTTTACATTTTTCATTTTTAATAAAATCACACCCACTGATGGGGTCATATACAATGTACATTTTATAAATGCAACTTATTAAAAGTTTAAAAATATATTATTTGAACTTGCATTAATCGTATTAATTTGTCGACTTGCAACTAGTCAACGATCTGCAATTACAGATTAGGCACATATAGTAATGTATACAACCTTTTCAAGTTTGTTGTAATAGTGCAAGAGGAACAAAGACACTTTACGCTCGTGATACACACATCATTTTTTCTACGATTGCATCTTAAAATTATTTAAAAACGTATATGTACTGAAAATAAATTGATTCTGTCAACTGTCAATATGACATGTTTCTATTTTGTTTGTATCCCTGGTAACTATTGAAATAAGCGCGCATTTAATATCTTTTTCACGCGTTGCCATTGGAAACGCGCACATTTAACATCTTTTTCGCGCGTTGCCATTGGAGACACGCAAAAAAGATATTTTTCGATTGTTCCACAGAAAACGTCAACTTTACGATGACAAATGAGAACGTAATTGTCAACTTTTCATAGCAATTGTAGAAAAAATAATATTTATTTAAATTCTAGTCAGTGCGCGAAACATATAATTGCAAAAGCTAGTTAGTACAATCTGGAACCGCGACGCCGTGAGTAACAAATGACGTCATCAGGCACCACAGTTTGACGATCAGCAACAACTTTTCTTTCCTGCCTAGTTATGCAGGGTGTTTCACAACTTAGAGCAAAACATTAAAGGGTATATTCTGTACGACGTGCTGATCATGAAACAAAAATTATTTTTTTTAAATTCGAAAAATAAAGGGTTGTTAACCTAAAACATTTTTTGTAGTACTGCACTGGATTCGCTTTCCTATTAAACACAAACAATGAAGTAGGTATCAACTACGAAAGAATAATTACACAATTCAATTATTGGCAGTTATTTATAATAGAATTTTATTTAATTAATAACTTTAATATAATCATCCACCCAGTGACAGTGGCAACGAAAAATTTTGGACTGGGAAACATGGAAAATAGTTTTGCGATTTAAAAAAAATTATTTTTGTTTCATGATCAGCACGTCGTACAGAATATACCTTTTAATTTTTTGCTCTAAGTTGTGAAACACCCTGTATATGAGGTAGCTCATTGAGCTGTTGTGATTGAATCATACTTACAAACTGAATACAGCTTTTAATACCTACTTCAACTTTATGTCCATATCCACAAATTTAGTTTTATTAAAAGCTTCTTCCGTGAGATAGAAGTCAGTGACTGAAGTAGCTCCATCATAGTTGATGGAAGCACATCCTGGCAAACAACCGCACTGTTGAAAGACTTGGAACGCTGGTTCCGCCTTTACTTTCTCATCAATTTTATTCTTCTTTAACAAGTTTTCATATTGCATGATTGTCACTGTATAAATAATATAAAATAAAATAAATAAATATATCATCACGCCTTTTACCCATCACTGGGTGTGGCACTCTGCCTAAGCAGATCTCGGTAAGTGATATATTTTGTCGCGTGAAGTGCGGTTACCAGCCGTCAAATCACGGCCCTCAAAGATATTAGTGGAGAGGGAGCCACAGGGGTAGATTTTTTAAATTGGTGAAAATTTGTTTGTCGGCTGTGGGGATCGAACCAGGGTTCTCAAGATCCACAGGCCGACTCGGTACCACTGAGCCACCTACCCCATAATTAAATAATTACAAGATAATATACAGGTGATGAAACGAAGGACGCTCTATAGTGTTTTCAATGCTAGTTTTGAAATAATAAATTATTGGTTATTGGTAAAAATGATGAATGTTTTATCGGTAATTTTCTTATAATTATTAGTGCCATGAAATAACAAAACAAATGTATTAATTAATAGTTATTTGTGTACTAAGAGCGTAAAGTAAATCTTTATTACTTGAGCATGGTAATTGCAATAGTGCTACTTTACGCTCGTGATACACACATAATTTTTTCTGCGATTAAATTATTAAAAAAAAAAAAACGGATACGTACTGAAAATAAATTCGTTCTGTCAACTGTCAATATGACAAGTTTCTGTTTTGTTTGTATCCCTGGTAACTATTGAAATAAGCGCGCATTTAATATCTTTTTCGCGCGTTGCCATTGGAAACACGCGCATTTAAGAGTGTCGTTTACCTAAATTTTATTTCTGTTTTCTGTAAATAAGTGGGTTTGTAAAATATGCAACCTAGATGTTCTTTCTGAATCGCTGGTAGCTGGTAATAGAAAGATTTATGACATTGGTCCCAACCCCGGCTTAGATTTCCAGGTAGTCTTCCGCAGCCGCTAAACGTATTTTAAACATTGTTCCTGAAGGCTTTTTACTTCTATGCTCATATCTAAACCAATTAAAATTCAAAATTCTACTTTATATATATATATATATATATATATATATATATATAATTGGGGAAGTAAATAATTACACAAATAATAGAAAAATGAATACAGTATGACCTCTTTAATCCGAACCTCCAGTAATCCGCACTGGAGGAGGATTTCGACAGTTGTCTGCATTTTGTAGCGCAATTGACATTCCATCCATTTCTTCAAAAACATATCATAGTTATCAAAATAAATTATCCGTAGCAATAAGCAAGACGGCACTTGATGAAATGAAACAAGCTGCACTTGAGGAAGCTAAAATTGCCAAAGAACGGGGAAGTGTGGATAAAAATGGAATTCCAATAATTACAGTTATTGCTGATGGAGCATGGAGTAAGAGATCGTACCGAACAAATTACAATGCGCTTTCAGGTGTAGCGTGTATTGTTGGTTTGGAAACAAAAAAAAATTTGTTTATCAGTGTCAAAAATAAATATTGTATGATTTGTGACAGTACTGTTTTCAAAACGAAAAAAGAACATTTTTGTTTTAAAAATTGGCACGGAAATAGCACAGGAATGGAAGCAGCTGCAAGTTTGGAAGGCTTCTGTAGTTCAGTGGAAATGCACGATTTAATTTATGGTACAATTGTTGGAGATGGAGACAGCAGCGTGTACCGAAAAATAAAAGAAACATTACCATACGGAACAAATGTTTTAGTCGACAAAATAGAATGCACTAATCATCTATTACGTAATTATATCAGTAAGCTGTGCGACAAAATATAGAAAAAATGAGAACAGGGTAAGGCATGAACAGATAAAAGACCTACAAAGTGACATTTTAAATAGTATATCTCATATTCTTGGTAATCACAAAGAATGTGCAGAGTACTTTTGTAATAAAAAAATGAAACAAATGATAGCATGTATAAAAAATTTGAAAATACTGGTTTATTAAATGAAATTAAAATTCCATTGAAAAGAGTTGCTGATAATGCGAAAAGTTTAATTTATGAATGAAACAATAATCCAGCAGAAATCTATAATGCATACGTTGCACAATTTGTTGGTGGAAAAAGAGTGAATACTCTCTCAGAGGATCTTATAAAACACGATGCGAATTAGCAGTAACTGCCTACAACACCGACGCAAAATTAATTATTTGCGAATGAAATCTAATCAAATAAAACTGAAACAAAACCATAAATTTTATTGTCAGATACAAGGACAACTAGAAATAACAAACAGACAAATGTGTTTTTTTATGGTATATACTAAGTGTGATATGCACATAGAAATTGTAGAAAAAAATAGGGAATTTTGGAAACGCAGTGTGAAGAAATTAGAAAATTTTTATTTTAATTATTTACTTCCAGAAATCATTGATCCTCGGAAAATAAGAAATATGAAATTACGTGGCTAATTTAATATTTAATTTTTTGTGTTTTGTTTTATTATGTCATTAAAATTATACAACCATTAGTTTAATTTAGTCTAGAAGAATACTTCAATAAAATTATGTTTTTAAGAAAGTTATTATTTGTTATAAATTTTTTCTTATTTTAAAAATCTAATAAAACATAATATTTAAATATAGTGTTTTCATATTTATATTTCTTGTCGAGCGGTCATAATTGAATCATACAAACACCAGCTTGGGAAAAATTTCGTCTTTATTTGAGAACCCTACTTACTGCAATTTAGATAACAAAGGAACACGGTAGTAAATAGAATGTCGCTGAATATTGACAGGAGCAGGTATAGTGTCGTGAAGGTTGCTGGACTGGAATTTCACATTAATATTATTTTTAAACTTGAATGACGTTTTCCTAAGATTTTCTTACATTAATTTGCGTGTTTCTATAATTACAATAGAGTGATAGAAAATCCATGTAGTACATCTAGCAGAGGACAGTTGGAGGTACGTATATTTATTTTTTCGCAATATATGACGTGCAGGAATCCGATAAAATCTCATTTGTTTAAATCAGAAAAAGTGTTATTTACTCGAAAACTATTAACAATTTTAAAACTTTATTCCAATGAATCCATAGATATAATCATAAACAATGAATAAAAAAAAAATTACATGAACAGGCGGCTAGAATAGGCAGAATTTTAAATCTAGATTTAAAGCTATACTTTACTATTTTTGTTCAAATATCTATAAATGAAAATCAAAATTTTAATATATCATCGTTTTCTGATACTATTTATATGAATATAACTTATTATAATAAGTACACCAGAAAGAATTAATTTTAAAGTGCTTTTTAATGGAAATTAATAAATTTCAGTGAGAGATATATGTGTAAAATCATGCAAACTTTGAGCCCCATTTAACAACAAATAAATGATAAATTAAAAAATGTGTTCCACCCAATCCATTCTTTAAAATTTTTTCTATCGAAGGCACTGCTGGATAAAACACAATATTTATACTTATTATAATAAGTACACCAGAAAGAATTAATTTTAAAGTGCTTTTTAATGGAAATTAATAAATTTCAGTGAGAGATATATGTGTAAAATCATGCAAACTTTGAGCCCCATTTAACAACAAATAAATGATAAATTAAAAAATGTGTTCCACCCAATCCATTCTTTAAAATTTTTTCTATCGAAGGCACTGCTGGATAAAACACAATATTTTGTTAAACAAAAGATATTTCAATTCTAGTGAACCATGTTTTCGCTAAATCAGGTAAACGACACTCTTAACGTCTTTTTGCGAGTTGCCATTGGAAACGCGCAAAAAAGATATTTTTCGATTGTTCCACAGAAAACGTTAACTTTACGATGACAAATGAGAGCGTAATTGTCAACTTTTCATAGCAATCGTAGAAAAAATTTTTTTATGATTTTTTCGGTTCCAGGTAGAGTAAAATTGTAAATGTTAGTGTAAAAAATGCAGTTTTCTCTACAATAAACTATTTAACATTTTTGATGTAAAATAATTAAGAGAGCGCCAATAATTGAACGTTTCAAAAATGGCATTGAAAACGCTATTTTGCTATTATATTCTGTGTTGCCACGAAATGTATTATTTTGGGCAATCACGATGCCATAAGACGAGTGCTTGTTTAAAATAACATGTTGATTTTGACAATTTTAAACACCCGTGTTGTATTCGTTATGATTATACAACAAATAAAACAATGAATAGAAATAAAATAAAATCAAAATTATAATTTAAATAAAATGTTTAACATTAGCAATAGCTTTAGTTTGTTGAATTAAAAATGCAGTTACGTCTTTGTTACTACGGCGACGATACTTTTTGATGTATTCGTGTGTGAAAGATTTCATATTTTTTCGTTATTTTATTTATTCTAGATGTTAATTTGCCAGATTTTGACCAGATGAATATACGAAAGTGATTAATACCACGTTTCCAAGTATATATATATATATATATATATATTTGTTTATCTATACGTGATACTCACAGAAAATACTTAAGATTGGCTGATTTTATTATAAGTTATTTAATCGTTATTATACACTGCTCAAATTTGTACAAAAATATTAAAAAAATTGAATGTAAAATTAAAACTTAATATTAAATAATTAAAAGGCTTCATAAATACATATTTATAAAATATATAAGTATAAATTGTATTCAAGTATTTCGAAAAATAATACCTTAGGGTATTTTACAAATATTTGAATAAAATTCGGTATAATATTGAGCAGTGTATTTTACATATTGAACGCACCTTTCGCCTCAATTTGACAGTACGATCTTCGAAACCCACATATGTTAGTCGCATTGTCACCTGAAATACATTCATGCATCAGTTATTCATTTGCTTGTTTGTACAACAGGTATTTAATCCCAATTATAAATAAATAAATAAATATATCATCACGCCTTTTACCCATTACTGGGTGTGGCACTCTACCTAAGCAGATCTCGGCAAGTGATATATTTATGCGCGTGAAATGCCGTCAAATCACGGCCCCCAAAGATGTTAGTGGAGGGGGAGCCACAGGGGTAGATTTAATTGTTTGCCGACTGTGGGGATCGAACCAGGGTTCTCAAGATCCACCACTGAGCCACCTACCCCATATTTTTTGAGAATATTATCAAGCAAATTAATAGATTAATTAGAACGTTATTGATAAAACTACTTCTGTGGCTCTCCCTCCACGAACATCTTTGCTGGACACGCATAAATATATCATTTACCAAAAACTGCTATGGCAGAGTGCCACACCCAGTAATAAGTAAAAGGCGTGATGATATATTTATTGTTTTTTTTATTTAAGTATTCGTAACAAATGGAACCAAGCTCTAGCTACGTCACTAGCATTTTTAATATAATGTCCGTCAGTACGGTGGTGTGGATAGCGAAACGAAATTCGAAACCGGAGAAGCTAAAAATTATATAAAACTACTACACTGCGGCTCGATCAGTGCGGACCCTGTACTGTAATTGGGATTAAGTTCCTGTTGTACAGCGTAACATAATAGCAATTTATGAAACTAGTAAGGAAATGAAGGTTATTACATTACGCATGTAAACACATAATTAAGGTAATATCCTTCATTTCCTTACTAGTTTAATACAATATTTTTTCTACTTCCGTTCTAATAAATACGAAAGAGCGTTTTTGAAATTATGAAATTTTGACATATTAATGACAGTTATAAATTCAAAAAATAAAAGAATAACACATCAGAATTCATCTACCAAGATATCTGTTGCTATGTTACCTCATTATTTCACTAGTTAAATAATGCAGTTCATTACCTAACTCAAAGAAGTGAAATAAAACGTCTATTCCTAACGGAAGTAGAAAAATAAATAAATAATTAAATATATAAATAAATAAAGCATTTATAATGATCACTTACGTGGAGCAAAGAATGGCAAACATGCACAAAATATCATTGTGACATTCAGCAAACATTCATAATCACAGTTGTTTTTTGTGTAAACTTTGTAAAATCATAGTTTCTTCTCTTCATTGAAATAACAATTTCTGGCGTTGACTGGAATCTTCTTCAACTCTTTGGATGCTGACTCAATGATAGGCACAACTGCTAAATTCACTTGTTTGTTAGTTGGTGCCAGAAAGAATTGTTGAGTTACTCTGGGAGTCTCGACCGGGTTGTGCAGAAGAATCTAGAAATTTATTTATATATTATGTCTGGATCCATTTTTACATTATTGCACATCATTTTTACTTCCTTGTACGAAGTAAAGGAAGTATTGTAATCGCGAAAATTTTCGTTTCTTAGATTTCAGCGGAAATACGCCATCCCTGAATCCATTTTGACTAATTTCGTCGTGACGTCTGTATGTACCTCGCATAACTCAATAACGGTAAATCGTAGAAAATTGAAATTTTATATTTAGGACTGTTATAACATCTAGTTGTGCACCTCCCTTTTTGGTCATTATATAACTTCCGGAAGTGCTACTTTACTTGAAGCCTATAATAGATTTTAATGAAGAACTATATTCAAATATAATCCAAAACTTTTCAAATTTGGTATATAAGACTGCTATATCAATGGAAATAACATAATAGATTTTGGATAAAATGGCCAACAGTTTTCCTTGAAAAAATGGTATTATTTTAATTTTAGAAATAAATGCTGCAAATAAAAGTTTTAGAGAATTAAATTCTGCGTCTAGCACATTAAGAATTTTTAAGTAGCCTTTTGCATAAGCGAGATATCTAAATTTAAAAATTATATATTTCTTGTTTCTTGTAATTAAGTTTGCTATGGATTAGAACAAAAAATTAAAAATTTAATGTCAAAATGTGTAATTAATAAAATCTCTATAGTTTAATACGCGTACAGGGAAGTCATATGGTGTCCACATCAGATTTTTAATTTTATTATACAAGACGATAGTCACTCAAGCTAAAAATGAACTATCACACTGCGGCTCGGTGAGTGCGAACCCTGTACTGTAATTGGGATTAAGTTCCTGTTGTACAGCGTAACTAAATAAATAAATATTTACTTTATCGCAGGAGATCCTAAGCACTATTGAAAAAAATTATTTGCAGTATTTATTTCTAAAATCAAAATAATACCATTTTTACTTCCTTGTACGAAGTAAAGGAAGTATTGTAATCGCGAAAATTTTCGGTTCTCAGATTTCAACGGAAATAGGTGTTTTGGCCCTCCCTGAATCCATTTTGACTAATTTCGTCATGCCGTCTGTACGTACGTATGTACGTACGAACGTATCTCGCATAACTCAAAAACGGTAAGCCGTAGAAAATTGAAACTTTATATTTAGGACTGTTATAACATCTAGTTGTGCACCTCCCTTTTTGGTCATTATACAACTACCGGAAGTGGTACTTTACTTGAAGCCTATAATAGATTTTCATGAAAAACTATATTCAAATATAATTTAAAACTTTCCAAATTTGGTATATAAGACTACTATATCAATGGAAATAACATAATAGATTTTGGTTAAAATAGACTAACCGGAAGTGGCACATTACATGAAGCTGCTAACAGTTTTCCTTGAAAAAAATGGTATTATTTTAATTTTAGAAAGGAATGCTGCAAATAAAAGTTTTAGAGAATTAAATTCTGCGTCTAGCACACTAAGAATTTTTAAATTCGCTTTTTGCATAAACGAGATATCTAAATTTAAATATTATATATTTTTTGATTTTTTTAAAAATTAAGTTTGCTATGGATTAGAACAAAAAATAAAAGATTTTTAGTCAAATATGTGCAATTAAAAAAATATCTATAGTTTAATACGTGTACAAGGAAGTCATGTGGTGTCCACATCAGATATTTTTCAACTGTTAGCAGCTTCATGTAATGTATCACTTCCGGTTAGTCTATTTTAACCAAAATCTATTATGTTATTTCCATTGATATAGTAGTATAAAATACCAAATTTGAAAAGTTTGGATTATATTTTAATATAGTTTTTCATGAAAATCTATGATTCAAGTAAAGTAGCACTTCCGGAAGTTATATAATGCATAAAAAGGGAGGTGCACAACTAGATGTTATAACAGTTCTAAATACAAAATCTCAACTTTCTACGGCTTACCGTTTTTGAGTTATGCGAGATACATACGTACGTACAGACGTCACGACGAAAGTAGTCAAAATGGATTCAGGGATGCTCAAAATTCGTATTTTCGCTGAAATCTCAAAACCGAAAATTATGATACTTCCTTTACTTCGTACAAGGAACAGTAAAAATGAGTTCGGGAAGTTTTGGGTAGCACCTCGTATGTAAGGTATATACGCACCTTATAACCAGAGACTGTGTCTCCACAAGCAAAATCTCTGTCGTATATAAGCGAGTGCAGTTTGATGTTCAAGGAATTAGCTGCGCCAGCTTGAGCGATTCGGTCTGGATATGCTTCCTCGTCATTAGGGTATCCGTCTTCAATGCTCCACCCTGTATGTTTTCTGTCGTGTTCTATGTATGCTGAGCTGTCCATTCTAATGTTACAAAATTGTGTATAAATACAGGGTGTAGCAATTAAACGAGACTACTATTTTCTTTATACAAAAGAAAAACTAAATACTGACTTACTACACACACCACACCACCGTACTGACGGATAGATGAGAAATAAAACAATAATTAACAACAAAGACAAAATTAATTGTCATCCAACACTTGGTGAAACAAGGTTTTATAAAAAATATAAAGTAAACACTTGGCTATGTTTCACAAAATTCAGCCTCCAAGTCACCTTATGAGAGCATCGTCAGAGGCTGGCCAGCACAGTTAGTAACCATAGATGCTCTAATAAGAGCGAAACGCGTATATGGTTACTAACTGTGCTGGCCAGCCTCTGACGATGCCCTCATAAGGTGACTTGGAGGCTGAATTTTGTGAAACATAGCCAAGTGTTTACTTTATATTTTTTATAAAACAATAATTTGTTTGTTGTGTCTGACATTATTTGACGTATTGGACCAGAATTGGAAGCTTACTCTAAATTATTTATTTATTTATTTATTCGAGCATTTAATTTAATAATAAAATTTATTGTAGCAACTTTTATTTTTGTTTTTCTACATAATCTAGACAAATAAATACCTATTATTAAGTTATGTATCTAATTTGTTTTATTTCTCATGGCACTCTGATAATTGCTTTAAAGCGTGTATTTTCTTTTAATTCTAACTCGGATATAAGAAACAATTGAACAACAAACTTATACTCTATGAATGCAGTTTTTCATTCTAAACATTTTTCTTCAGTACAATTTTGTTCTAAAATTAATAGGTAAAGAGATATCGCTAAATCAAAATTTTAACATTGAATTTCCTGTGTTCGGAAAAAAGTAGACACCCGGTATATATATATATATATATATATATATATATATATATATATATATATATATATATATATATATATAACAGAATCTTCCTTACACAGCTTCAGTATACAAGTCGCTTTTTCCAAACGAATTGAAAGTAAAGCAAACTCCTTCTGCAGTGACCTGCGTAATGAACGGATGATCCGCTATTATTTTATACACATTATCTTTCCAACTTATGTCCCGAATCGTATCGTCGACATCTGGTGCAACCTGAAACATATTCCACGTGTCAATCTGAGTATTTTGTGTCATTTGACAGTTGGCAGTCCTACCTCCTTCATATTTAGAATGATGTCTTCGTCCGTGATGCTGTCAGCATTTGCCTTTTTAACTGCGTGTAGGTCACACATTAAAGACACGTCCCAAAATTGTTTTAATCTGGAATTTTAACAATAGATTTATTATTTATTAAAGCATTTTCAATGCTAATTTTGAATTGTTCAATTCTTGGTTTACACAATTATTTTACTGGACATATTTTTAATTTTTCCAAAGCCAAAATTATTGATGTTATGGAAAATAAAAAGCATAGACTTATTTTAGAAACGTTACATATAAATTTACACATGATACCTCGATTAATTATCAAACTGATGCGTATAATAATTTAAAATATGCTCAAAAATTTGTAGGGAATTTAACAATTTATTTTTTTATATTTTATTTTAATTATTTATTACTTATTGTTTTTTTCTATTTTTATTTTTCATATATATCTTTTTTTCTTTTTTGTTATTATTGACATTTTATAAATATTGTTTTATATTTTTTAAAGGTTTGACATTTTGATTAGTTTGCTAGTTTTATATTATAATTATCGTATTTATATTTTAAGGACCTGATGATGAGCAAATATTTATGCTCGAAACGTCCGAAAAATAAATGTTTAAAAAAATAAACATTTTATTCTGAAGCCTTTTATTTATTTAATATTTTTAATAATTATTTTACATCAAAAAAGTTATATAGTTTATTGTAGGCTGCATTTTTGCCACTTTTCCTGGAACCGGAAAAATGACGGAAATGTTTATCGGTAATTTTCTTAAAATGAAATAACAAAACAAATATTATATTAATTAAGATTTTATTTGATTTAATACATAAAAAAGTTATTTATTATAATAATGGCAGATAAAAATAATAACTTTTAATTGGACCATTTGTTTTGTTATTATAAGAAAATTTCCAATGAACATTTGCGTTAATTTTCCGGTTGCAGGTAAAGTAAAATATTAGTTTTTTTATGTAAAATAATTAAGGACGCCAATAATTGAATACTTTAAAACTAGCATTAAAAACGTTATGGTGCGTCTTTTATTACACCACCCTGTATGTATGATTAATTTTAAACGATAACTTTTGATATTATTTAAGAAAAATTTAAAAAGTCTAAAAATTAAATAAACTCTTTTTACATTGTTGTATTGCTTTCTAGTGATATACTATTTTATTATGAATCAGCATTCCCGTTAGTTTATATTTCATTTACATGTTATAAATTATTTTATGGGGTAAGTGGCTCTATGGTATCGAGTCGGCCTGTGGATCTTGAGAACCCTGGTTCGATCCCCACAGCCGACAAACAATTTTCACCAATTTGAATCTATCCCTGTGACTCCCCCTTCACTAACATCTTTGGGGGCCGAAATTAAACGGCTTTACGCGAAGAAATATATCACTTATCAAAATCTGCTATGTCAGAGTGCCACACCCAGTAATGGGTAAAAGGCGTGATGATATATTTATTTATATTATTATGAATTAGTCTTACTCGTCGCCTGTTAATGCCTTCCTGTTGTTGAATGTCTTGGAGTAGTCGTACTTGCTATGGCGAATTTTATCCAGGAGACAAATCGTGACAGCTGGGAAAGGAATCTCCCAAATCGACACCTGTATTGGTGACGTCACTATGGCCACAGAGCCGTCTTGCCATTTATTCCATACTTCAATTATTGACAAAATGCAAAGCACGGAACTCACGATGAAAATGATGAACCAAGTAATTCTAAAATCATATTTGAAAAAAGTATTTATAACAAATTGCTCCACCAATTATACAGGGTGTTTCTATACCTCTGCACAAAACTGACATATATAATTTGATATACTGATTATAGAAAAAAAATATTTTTTTTTTCGAAAACTGTCATATAAAGTTAAAATTTACATGACAACTATCAACACGCGAAATGAGTGTTTTTTGTCTACAGAACGCAAAAGACTTTTGCATGCAGGATGCAAATTTTTGATAGAAGAAAGGCTCACAATTTAATCAAATTTGTCACTTTATTTTTTTGCTGAGAAACAATACTTCTATTCTTTAACAAAATTTATATTTAATGTTCCAATTGAGCAATTATTCATATTTATCCCACTTAAGGAAGCTAACTGGTGTACTGGAATAGTTTCTTGAGAAATGCAATGCGAATCCCAATAAATCGCAGAAAAAAATTAGAACGTTTGTTTGGTTTCTAATGCCAACCAGCTGCCAATTGCTGGTCAGAGAATACCAGATTTGATAGCAGTTATATTACATACATTGTTGTCATGGAGACATTAGATGTCACATTAATTAATCCTAAACGTCAACATTTTTCATTACATTATTACTAATTTTGGGACAAAGTTTTCGAAAAAACGTTGTTTGATACTCGATTGCGAAATGTTTTTGCATTCTCGAATGCAAAAGTAACATTTCGCAATCTAGAATCAAAAATAACTATTTTGAAATTCGCAAAAATTAGGGTATTTCTTTGACCACGAATCTATAGTTATTTACGTAAAAAGTCTGAAAATGTTCAATTACAGGATGAGTTTACGAATCCTGTACGACGCTTTACTGACGTATGAAATTTATAAACAAATAATACATATTTTATATTAAAAGAAATATTTGATTTACATATTCAGTCAGTATTTTATGTTGCTAAGTAACTAGACACTCAAGTTTCTTTCATTACATGCCTAGGCAGACAATATGTTAGGTACTTTCCTGACTAGGCATGTAAAGCAAAACTTTCCTGAGTCTTAAAGCTCAGACAAATGTTAATTTTCCTGTCAGTTTCAGGTATTTTTTTTTCATCAATTAAATTATGTTTGACTAAAAAGTCACTCACAATAATGAAATTAAAACATTCGTGTAAAAGTCGTGCTCTACCTTATCTACACATATCATAATATGGCTTATAATTATAAGCTGTTTAATTAACTTTATCTAAACGTTCTAAATTCCCACATGTATTAAATGAAATGAATATGTTTATAAATTTCATACTGAATATGTATTAGTTTATTATTAGCAGTGAATAATATATCTTTTTAGTTAATTGGTAACGGTGGAATTCTGCGATAAATCTGTAAGTTTATAGATCCGTAAATATGTAAATAATGAACAAAATTATCAGTATTTGATGATAATTACAAACTTCTTCAAAATGTTATAAGTTTTGATGTAATTTTTGCATTATATACAGATTTCTGGATCAATAAAACTTATAGATTTACACTTAATTCATCTATCAAGCATCACAATTTGACTGGTGTTCATAGGTCCCTAGGTTCAATTCCTGGCGAACTACTTTTTATATTTGCCAGCCATGTATGTATCATGTTTAAATGAATTTACCAAACTGATATCAAACAATTCAAAATAAATTCGTTTTGATTCACAAAAATCCTAATTTGACTGTCACTTTAACGGTTCCCCCTTAACTTTTTTATTATAAGAAATAGAAAAATTTTCTTCATCTGGAAGTTTTAAGTATATTAAATATACTATTTTATGACACGTATATAAATTTTTTATAAAATCCGGTTTACATGATATGACTATCAACTTTCATTTTTCAAATAGGAACCTAAAATTTATTAAAATAAAAACCGCCATATTTTTCTCTTTTCAACGATGTATTACTTGTCATAAATGTATATAAAAAAAATCGAGATAAATAAGATAATTGAGAAATGTCAGAAATTATTTTTATTCAACTATTCTAGGTGGTTATGCGAAATTAAACAAAATGTAACAAGATAAAATGAATAACAAAACACGTGAAACAATTTACAAATAAATATCTGCATTGTTTTTTGACATATGAAACGACCATAATAAACGTAGCGCTATTCAATGATATTAGCATGGCCAACTTCATTGAATTACACTACGTTTATTATGGCCGTTTCATTCCATTGTTTTGCCATATAAAAATTTGTCGTGAGTTTTTTTACAGATTTGGTCGTCAAGTAATGTCATCTAGCGATTTTTATTTCAATTAATTTAAAGTGACCACGCTGTTAAGTTACAAAAACAACCTTAAAATATTTGAAAATAAACATTTATTTGCAAAAATATATTTATATTTAATGTATCCAGTCGGCCTGTGGATCTTAAGAACCCCGGTTCGATCCCCACAGCCGATAAACAATTAAATCTACCCTTGTACCTCCTCCTCCACTAACTAACCGCACAATATATCACTTACCGAGATCTGCTTACAGCAGAGTACCACATCCAGTAATGGGTAAAAGGCGTGATAATATATTTATTTATTTATTTAGGAATTGTGCACATTCAATATTACTAAGTTATATTAGTTACAACGTATCTCGTTACAGCCGCTAGTTGACTCGCAGTGTAAATTTAAAACTAGAAATTTTAATCACATAATAGGCATAATAACCATATCGCAATGGAATGAAGCACCGCTAAATCTTAAATATCAAATACCATTTAAGCAAAATATATCGAATCGATTTATTTACAGCAATCTTATGAATTCATTTGTTATTTATTTATTTATGTTACGCTGTACAACAGGAAATTAATCCCAATTACAGTACAGGGTCCGCACTCACCGAGCCGCAGTGTAGTAGTTCATTTTTAGCTTGAGTGAGATTCGAACTCGGGATCTCCGGATTCGAATTCCGCTATCCATACCACCGTACTGACGGACAATTATTTACAATACAGAATAAAATGACAACTTACTTATCAGAAATACTTTTCTCATCATCCGTCAAATACGAAATTCCATTGATATCAGAACTTGAACAAAAATCGTAGATAGCATCAAAAATCTCATTGTTATCTAGTTCGGGCGCCTCCGACATCATCTTCTCTTCTTTATCCTTCTTCTTCTTATCAGGGCTGCGTGGGACGTCACTGCCATCCTTCCTTCTTCCTTCAGGACTAGTGCTATTAGCTTTACCGTTCATGTTGAACTAATTGATGTTTAAATGAACTATAGTTTTTGCGGCAAGGACCAGACACACACAACCCTTTTATGATAGCCAAGCCCAGTTAATGCATAACTAATGAAGGTATGTTTAATTAACTAATTACTGAATTGGACAATGTTTTAAACGTACATTAAAATAGTATATTATTTAACTGTTCTATAGTTACGAAAAAAATGAGTCACTATACTTTTTCTACGATTGCAAATTAAGACAACAACAAAATAGTTAACCTCATCCGGTATTTGATACATTTATGCCGTGACTAAAACATCTGAAGCCGCAGATTGTCAACATGTGATTACGATGTTATTTAGCGCCTTGGAAACCAGTACGTTAAATGACATTGTAATAATGGAAGTAGAAAAATAAAAATAATAATGAAAACTTGACTATAGTTCGTCTGTAACGCGACAAAATTTTGATGTGTACAGGCTATCACAGAAGGAATAGTAAATATTTTAGGAACTAGTATCTTTGGGGGCCGTGATTTGACGGCTGGTAACCGCACTTCACGCAGGAAAAAAAAACGCTTACCGAGATCTGCTTAGGCAGAGTGCCACACCCACTAATGAGTAAAAGTCGTGATGATATATTTATTTATTTAGTATATAACTAGTTCAATGTTAAATGATTTTTTTCTACGACCATTTTTACATGTTAATTAAATAAAATATATTGACGACAAACAATTTTCACCAATTTAAATCTACCCCTGTGGCTCCCTCTCCACTAACATCTTTGGGAGCCGTGATTTGACGGCTTCCCGCGAAGAAATATATCACTTATTGAAATCTGCTTCGGCAGAGTGCCACACCCAGTAAAAGGCGTGATGATATATTTATTTATTTATAAATCAATATTTAAAACAATTCTGACGGTTGCTATGAATCAATCATAAATAAAGGAGGAAAACTGTTACTTTCCCGCCTAGGGAGGGAATAGCCAAGTTTCAACCCACAATTGAGAGAACTTGAAACTATTTTGTCAAAGACTAATAATAATTTTATAATTAATAAATGTCAAAAAACTATGAATAAATTATATTTTAAAATCTTACTTTGGTCGTGGTAAAAATAATATAAACTCTTCGGGAGAAAAGGCTATTTTTCTATATAAATTACACCTCATGAGTAATCATGCATTTCTCTTCCTAGATGTATAATAGTAGATTGTAATACTAATGAGGAAAGGATTTAATTACAAAACGAGTATGCGACAGCAAGTGTTGGAACACTTTTGCAATGGCGCTTTCTCACGTGCGTGATACTATTTTTTTCAACATTAAACGTGAAAATTACATTTTTGTACGATTGATATGAAAAGTTGATAATTACGCTCTCATTTGTCATCGTAAAGTTGACGTTTTCTGTGGAACAATCGAAAAATACCTTTTTTGCACAAAAAAGATATTAAATGCGCGATTATTTCAATAGTTACCAGGGATACAAACAAAACAGAAACTTGTCATATTGACAGTTGACAGAATACATTTATTTTCAGTACGTATACGTTTTTTAATAATTTAAAATGCAATCATAGAAAAAAATTACCGTGCTCGAGTAACAAATAATCGCTCTTAATACACAAATAACTATTTTTCGTTTGCGACACAAGAAATATAATAATTATGTTATATGTGGCTCCCTCTCCACTAACATCTTTGGGGACTTTGATTTGACGGCTGGTAACCGCACTTCACGTGAAGAAATATATCACTTACCAAGATCTACTACGGCAGAGTGCCACACCTAGTAATGGGTCAAAGGCGTGATGGTGATATACCTATATATGTTATATAAACCAAATGCACATCAAATGACATTTCCCTCACTCAATTTAGTTGTGACAATAACCATTTCATTATCACAACTAAATAGAGTGATTGTCCCGCGTGAAAGCCGCGCGGGTTGGAGCTTGAATCACAACCGTAAGGTCGTGGGTTCGAGTCCCACCCGTGACGGCCATTTACAAAGGATATATTTGGCATAGAACCTTAGTAGTTGGTCCGATATATATATATAATAAAAAAATCTGATGTGGACACCACATGACTTCCTTGGACGCGTATTAAACTATAGGTATTTTTTTATTGCACATATCTGACATTACATTTTAATTTTTTTTCTTATTTTTTGTTCTAATCCATAACAAACTTAATTTAAAATTAACAAAAAAATAAATAATTTTTAAATTAACATATCTCGCGTATACAAAAGGCTAATTAAATAATTCTTAATGTCATATCTGATGTCACATATCTGACATTAAATTTTTAATTTTTTTCTTATATTTTGTTCTAACCCATAGCTAACTTAATTATAAAAAAAACAAAAAATATATAAATTTTAAAACATATCTCGCTTATACAAAAGGCTAATTAAATATTTCTTAATGTGCTAGACGCAGAATTTAATTCTCTAAAACTTTAATTCGCAGTATTTATTTCTAAAATCAGAATAATTAAAAAAAATTTCAAGAAAAACTGTTAGCAGCTTCATGTAATGTATCACTTCCGGTTAGTCCCTTTTAACCAAAACCTATTATGTTATTTCCATTGATATATTATATACCAAATTTGAAAAGTTTTGGATTATATTTTGATATAGTTTTTCATTAAAATCTATTACAGGTTTCAAGTAAAGTACCACTTCCGGAAGTTATATAATGACCAAAAAGGGAGGTGCACAACTAGATGTTATAACAGTCCTAAATACAAAATTTTCTTTGGCTTACCGTTTTTGAGTTATGCGAGATACATACGTACGTATGTACAGACGTCACGACGAAATTAGTCAAAATGGATACAGGGATAATCAAAATGCGTATTTCCGCTGAAAGCTGAGAACCGAAAATTTTCGCGATTACAATACTTCCTTTACTTCGTACAAGGAAGTAAAAATTATATATAATCTTGTTTCTTGTAATTAAGTTTGCTATGGATTAGAACAAAAAATAAGAAAAAACTGATAAATTTAATGTCAATGTCAAATTACGTCAAATATGTGCAATAAAATGTAGGTATAGTATAATACGCGTACAAGGAAGTCATGTGGTGTCCACATCAGAATTTTAAATATTAATAACACATTTTTAAATTTACTTTCATTAATTTAAAATTGTATTAATTTGTATTTACCTTCAAATATCATTTAGCATTTACTGCTTTTAATAAGCTATGAAATAATTGGTAATTATTATTTTGCCATTTATATACAATACTATTTTTGGTATTATAGAATGGTGAATCTGTAGCGATAGGAAACTAGAAATAAATGACTAATGAGATGTATTCATGAATGTTTTATTATTGAAGCTTATATACAAGCGACAGTTGAAAGTATGTGCACATTGTGAAAGTAAGAAAATCTGTGTTTGCCCTCACTCCCCTCTTAATTTCAAATATATATCTACGAAACGTAACACACAAGTTCCATTTGAATTTCATATAAACATGTAGCACCGTATTCTTATTATTCTTCATTAAATTGCAAAAATATTTCATTTACAGTTTCTATTCACGCGCACAACACTCTCACTCTACTTACACATTACAATATAATATATTCCTTATCAAACGACACATTTAGTCAGTATATGCATACGAAATATATGGAGTATAAATATATCTATTACATACTAGAAAATTCTCAGCCAATGTCTCCGAATTTCAGGTTATGTTTCAACAGAACTATCTCAACCATGTTCTCAAATATACTTCTTCGTTTTGTTCAGAGAATATGGTTCAGATAAATCTGCTCATTTCGGTATATAATCATGTTTGCTATAACCAATATGCGGAATAGCTTTTTTTTTGTTAATTTGGCTGTATTTGTACACAATACCTTTTCGCTAAACTTTTAATCAATAAATATTAAACTAGCATATTAAAAAACGAGCCTACATTTTTTTCTATTTTGTATCTTTTATAAATTTAAATTTAAAAAAAAATCTGCAACATTATAAACTAAGTCAATTTAGGGTAATTTATGTATCAGATTTTGAGGTTATAATAAAAATTTTGATATCAGCTTACTAGGTGGTCATCCACTACTACCAACCGTCTAAAATAATATGTTGCGCAATTTCCTTATGACCGCAAAATAGAAAAAAACTTTTTTAAAATATGGCCAACATATATAATTACAATTTCTGTATAATTTTCAACTTAACGTCATAAATAAGTATTTAATTATTGACAAATTATTGTTGTCAGAATGTGACTATTAGTTACATAAATAACTATTCTTTTCTAGGCATGAAGAAAGAACTTATTTTCTAACTGGGCCGCGAAACAAATTTTTACAATAATTGTTATTGTGTAAGTTGGCCTTTAAAACATAAATAGTTTGTTAATTATTGAAATAATAGTTTATTTTGTAACATAAAATATTGCTTTGTACAATTGTAAATATCTCATATTTTTTTTAATTTCAATTAGCGAATGTGTACTGTTAAATCTTATTTAATTTGCAATTTACAATATTTGATTCAATTTTATCAATGTTTTAATATATATATACCATGGACATTATACTTAAAAGATAGACTACGTATTACGATTTATACAATTAAACAAAATGGCGTTTCATGAATCCTTGAAATGAGTGAAATTCATTTGGAACATAATTTTAGTTCAGGGCGAGACGCAAGATGCTTTATTGCAATAATTCAAATTTTGCTTTACTCAAATCTTACAAAATATTGCAAGCAATTTGAGTCTGATTGTATCAATTGTTGCATTTATTGCTATATGTAAAGCACGAAATGTTGCTGTGTACCATTTATTCATAATTTATAGCTTTTCTGATATTTGTCACTTTTAAATCATCACCATTCTTTTTTAAAATATTTTTATTTTCTATTTTCGTTGGCAATTTAAAGGTAAAATGTTGAATAATTGCTGGGTAAAAACAGACAGACAAATGTCAATTTGTATCTGACAGCGTAGCTGGGGAATTTAAGTGTCAGTTTTGACAGGGAATAATTACATTTTTCGCACTGTCACAGAAATTATAATTGTAATACTAGTGAGGAAAGGGTTCAATTACAAAACGAGTACGAAAGTTGGAGCACGAGCGATACCGAGTGTTCCAGTAGTACGAGTTTTGTAATGGGCTTTTTTCATTATTTTTTTTAACATTAAATATGAAAATTATATTTTGATGTTTGCGATACAAGAAATGTAATAATTATTCTATATAAATCAAAGGAGTTGTATTTGCAAATGCAGTCAACATATCAAATGACATTTCCCTCACTCAATTTAGTTGTGATAATAACCATTTTCCTCACTAGTTATGAAATGGTTGATATTGTTTGACGAACATAATATTTGCCAAAACAAGCGAAGCGAGTTTTGCAAATTATGTAAGTCAAATAATATCACATTTTCATAACGTATTACGTACAAAATTTTCCCTAATTCCGCTAAAATAATTTTTAAAATACATAAATTTCTAGGTTTATGACAGCACAGTATATTTCAAAATCAATAAATCAATTTATCAAAGTATTGCCGTGAAAATAAATGAATAAATTTAAAGCTTATGTCATCATTGAAAATGAGTTCTGAATCCGAGACAGACCTTCCTTCTGATATCGAAGAATCTGCTAATTTGCCCGTCAACTGTTTAATACCAGAACAATTATTAAATGTATATAAATCCTAAAAATTTTAATAAACAGTTTTTTCCGTTATTTGCATTTTGAGAAAGTTCAAACTGTCAACATTCATTACGTAACTAGTTATGTAAAGAATTCTTTACATAACTCTTGAATGACAGTTATGAAAAAATTGACATTTCATAACTTCAAAAACAGGACTTTTCGTAACGGAATTAGGTAAATGTCATTTTCATAATGTTAAAAAAAGTATATTATAATACAAGTGTTGAAAGATTGTTATTGCAAAACCAACTTGGCATTTTATACTTCAAGAAATTAGTAAATTTGAAGGTCGTCATTTTTTGTATTTAAAACAACCAAAAACAATGTCATTTTGTTGAGACAGGAGTACAGGAAATAATCACATTCCTCACACAAATTAATGCAGAAAAGTAAGTACTTTTCGCAGTATTTTGAAGTAATTGTTGATAATAAAAGTGACAGAGATCAAGAACGAAGAACATCGCCAGTATTTAAAAGTTGTCCATATTATACGATTTGTACTCTGACCATTTCAATCTTAAACAACGTTATAGAAGACACAGAGCTATTCTAGAACTATAAGACAATGAAAAGGCAATATAAACATTTAGATCAATATGATTAATTATCTACTATTAATAAAAATATGTCTTGTATTTAAAGTATACTTGTGAGAACCTAATTCTACAATCGTGTAAGAATAAGCGTATGTAACTACAGCATTGCAACTTGGAACAGACGTTCCTGCGTTCATTGCAAAAATAGCTGCGATCTTTATGACTATGTGGACAGCGCAACCGCCATTTTTCTTTTTGTTTCTTGTTTGTTGCGGGGCGCTCCCTCCTATTCTATAAGCGACATTTATTATTATTTGCAGCTATCTGTATTGTATTAATACTCATTTGTAATCACTTTCAAGTAATTTCTAAGTAAGTATACTTTCAGATAAGAATGACGTATACATTAAAGGCATGAAAAAAACATTGTATCACCCCATTCTTAACAAACCTTACGCTATTTGGAAGTTCTAAGTACAATTTGACAATTAATACATTGCACAACATTCAGTATTAGATTCGAAAATGGGGCAAATCTTTGCATACACCCCTGTATATGTACAATTTTGTTTTGACTTTAAGAGAATTTTTGAAAATGATTTTTTATTAAACATTTAAGTTTTTTTTTTGGGAGGGGGGGTATTGTGACCGTTTAGGCCGCCATCCTAGCATGGGCAGTCACTTGTATTTAGAATTTAGTTTTATACAAATTTATGTTTTTTATACAAAATTTATCTTCAACTTTTCTATTTGTTATAATTTTTTTTGTGTTGAGCTGATTTCGTTGCCATCATTTTTTTTTCTATTTTATAATTTATTATTTTGGAATTTGTATACGGGGTTATGAAAAAAAGTTCATTGAAGTGCGCTACGCTTATTATGGCCGTTTCATATGTCATTCAAATTCCTAGTTTTAAACTTACAGAGCAGGCAACTAGCGCCTTTAACGAGATTCGTTGTAAATAAATATGAATTTCCATTAAATGTATTTAAATTTATCACATAAACTTGAATTTTCAAATATTTTAAGCTTGTTTTCGTAATTTAACAATTAAAATTTTTATATGACAAAATAATGGAATGAAACGACCACAATAAGCGTTAGCGTAATTCAATGAAGTTAACGAGTGTTGTATTGGGTGATTAATGGTTCATTCTACACGTTTGAATAAAGAACCATTTTATCTATTTAGAAACGTACATATTATAATGAAGCTGTTATTTAACGGTCGAGGAAAACATTAATAATTGGCTAATAATCGCGGTTTATTATTAATGACTAATTTAAATTTTAATAGCCCGACACAAACTCAAACCAAATAACTTAATTTGTCAAACATTGTTTTAAAATGTGTGATTGGCTTGAAAAAGTTGAATAATGATACATTATTCCACAATATTTTTTTTGTTATTCTGCACGTGTAAATAATGAACCATTTTATCTATTTAGAAACGTACATAATATAATGACTCTATTACTTAACGCTCGTGGAAAAAATTGACTGATAATCTCGTACAATTTAAAATTTAACACCCCGACAAATTTTCAAGCCAAATAGCCTAGTTTGTTCAAATTTGGTTTTAAATGTGTGATTTTTTTAAAAGTGTTGTATAATAGTACATTATTTCACACTTTTATTTGTTATTCTATACATTTGAATAAAGATAAAGAACCATTTTATCAATATAGAAACGTACATAATATAATGAATCTATTGCTTAACGCTCATGGAAAAAATTTGTAATTGGCCGATAATCGCGTTTACTAATGACAATTTAAATAATGATACATTATTCCACATATTTTTATTCTGCACGTTTGATAATAGCTATTTATGAAACTAGTAAGGAAATGAAGGATATTACCTTACGCATGTAAACACATAAGTATGGTAATAACCTTCATTTCCTTACTAGTTTCATACAATATTTTTTCTACTTCCGTTCTAATAAATACAAAGGAGCGTTTTTGAAATTATGAAATTTTGACATATTAATGACAGTTATAAATTAAAAAAATAAAAAAATAACACATCAGAATTCGTCTACCAAGATATCTGTTGCTATATCACCTCATTATTTCACTAGTTAAATAATGCAGTTCATTACCTAACTCAAATAAGTGAAATAAAAGTCTATTTCCTAATGGAAGTAGAAAAAGAATCATATTATCTATTTAAAAACGTAATTAATATAATCAATCTATTATTTAACGCTCATAGAAAAAAATAGTAATTGGCTGATAATCGCGTTTATTACTAATGACAATTTAAATCTGGTAAATTGAAACCAAATTGCTCTCAAAAAAATATACCAATTTTCAAATTAAAAAACAAGTTTTTTTATTCAAATACAAAGTTTATTTAATTTTTTTTAATATTTTTGTAGTGATTAAAGTTCAACCTAACCTACAATATTATAACATATTTAAAAATGTTTAATATTTGACACGTTTTCAAAAATTCTCTTAGCGCCATCTCTTGTTTGTGTATTTTTGCGTTTACCCCTCGACTTAGACTGGATTCAATAGAATTTCTGTGGTCGTAAATGTAATGACCAACACTAAAACCAATAATAGAGGCACCAGTTCAGTCCATATGTCTTGAAATATTACAGAATTGCCTTAAGTTTTCTTGAGACGAGCAATGCAAGTTTTAAGGACTGAAAAGACTATTCTATTGGACCACAGTATGAATACAGCCATAAATATTATTTTAATCATTTGTGCTTTGTTCTAGATTATCTTTTATTAACAATTGAAGACTGATGAGTCTGTCTGATTATGTTAATTATGATTATGTTAATATGCTTTAAGTTTTACAGTGATGGAACCTAACGAAAATAATTTTCTTTTGAAAACAACACACTGATTGTCAAACTTTTTGTGTTTTTATTTTTCGAAATTATTTCTCGAGTCTAACCCTATTTTACAAAAAGTTTTACGATGTTAACAACACATATAAGCGTCGTTTTATTTTAGAAAGTTTCTACAATGATTCATAATTTGTATTGCATCTAAAAATTTGCATGTAAACTTAATACACAAATTTTAGTTTCTTATTCTTATAATATTTAGAACACATATATTTGTTATTTTTGTAGATAGTCGAAAGCTGAAATATTATATATTTATATATAGATATATTTGTACATTCATCACTTTATATACAATATTCTTAATATTGTGGATTGCACGCTTTTGGAGTTACTACTTCTAAATTATTATCAAAAATTAATTGTTTTGTTTCAAATATTAATTACATAAAAAATAAAGTAGTAAGTACGTTCAGCGATCATTTAGAAAAATTACTACAACTGTCAAAAAAACTAATATCAATACGCGAAGTATGTGATTTTTTCATCATTTACATTACTTTGACAACGCGCATTTTGCGAAACAGTGCGCAAAATACTCATTTCGTATTCTAGTGCGCAAAATGGGTATCTCGCGCACGCTCCCAAATTATTTGTTGTCAGGTTTCATTAGTTACAACACATCAATAGTATCAAATTCATATTATTGTTGATTGTTTTCCTTCATTTACTTAAATAAATCAATAATTATTGTATTATTCTTTATTTACAGTTGTAGAACAAATGTTGTTTGTATTTCGTGGACAAAATTCTTGTTTTATTGTCTCGATTAAAAGTAATATTTTCCCGCGCAACAAAAAAACACTTATTTTGGGCACTTAATACAAAAAATAACTATTAAATCCCTGCATCAACACTAATCGGTTCTTGTCTGCACGCATTTGTAGATTACAAAATATTTATAGCATTTTACTGAATAACTAGGGTCGCGCAAGACTCCATGAACTCTATCTGTATTTGAAAAGAATTCAAGCAATTTTCATCTGTGCTAGATATATTTTGTAATGTATGTAGAGCATAAATTTGCCTGGAAACAAGACTTTTGAACAGTAGCATTGATTAGTGCGAATGAAGGGATTTAAAAGTCACTTTTCTACATGATCGCTGGACGTACTAAAGAGATTACAAATTGAAATTTTTTTTACTTCTTTAGCATTAAAAAGTTTGGAAATTCAAAAAATAATTGTATTGAATTTTATCATTTTATTTTGCTTTATAATATAAAATAGATACAAAAAAATTTAATATGGACATTTAGTATCTTACAGGAAGCATATCGCTTAATTGAGGCAAAATGTCGTTTAATTAGGGCAGTTAATATACAAGTTTTCTTTTCTACACCTCAAACATTTTGAATTTTTAAAATTCATTTGCCTCTTAAAACGTTACGAAATTCAAATTCAAATTGTATTTTTATTTTGCTTTATAATCTAAATTAGATACAAAAAACTTGTAATGTAGACATTCAGCAGCTTATCGCTTATTTGGGGCAAAATTTGGACAGTATATATAAAATCAACACTATATAAACCCCATTATTTTGTTAACTTTTTATATAATACATAAATTAGTGGTCAAAATCGCTAAATTTATTTTGTATGTAATCAATATTTATTAAAACTCCACCATTTCTATTCATTTGGCCGAATTCATTAATCATTTATGTGGGCGTACGCACAGAAGGGGAATTTTTGGAAGAGCCCCCAAAACAATTTTTATGAAAATATACGTATTTTGGAAACCCCATTTATATTAGATCCCCCTCCACTAATTTTACTCTGCACACCCCACTATATAAAACAATAGAAACATCTTATTAATTTCTCATAGCATATATTTTTCTTTCTTTGTTTTGTAATTTTTCATATTTCTAAAAATTCAGTTTGACTTATAATATTATTAATTTTTGCATTCGACTGTACTTTGTTCCGTCACTGACTTAAGATCAGTTTATTAAATATTAAAACAATGACTTAAAACAAAATGAAGCACCTTCCTTGTCAAACACAAAGAATATAACAAAAATAAATAATTGTTCTTGATGACTGTTCATACACAGTTCATTAATAATTAACTAATTAATACAATTAACGTGGAAATGATAATATAATACTAATCAAAATTAATGTCAAATTGTGGCAAATTTGGCACTTTAAAGTACAATATCGTCCAATCGCCATTATCTGTTGCTCTGTCATTATATAACAATGTTCTGTACACTTATGCTAATTTGTCTGAAAAAATAATATCTTTCATGTGTATATTATGTACACACGGTAAAAAAGGTTTTGTTGGAGATAATAAAATATTAGTAACTACAGCAAAAAATTTTAGTGGAAATTTGGACAGCAAAAAAATTTGTCATGGCAGCAAATTTTTTTTGTAAGAGATTTTTAGCTCGTGTAACAAAATTAAATGAGTTAAATGGAATAATTCTTATATGTTGTATCAACTATTTGGATTAGTAGCATACAAATAATTAATATCTGACAGCGAAGCTAATATAAATTTGCTACAATAAAATAATAAAATTTGCTGCCACAGCAAAATACTTTTTAGTTGAATTTAGGAATATTTAAATAAAATATACATTTATATTATTCTTACAAAATTATATTTTTATAACATTTATACATATGTTCTATGAAAAAAAAGTTTACATTCAGTAGCTATAAATTCTATAAAAGAGTAACGAAGTTAGAATTAATCTTGAACAAAATAATAATTTTCCTTAACCTTAACACTTGTACATGGATTATAATTCAATAAGTCCTTAACAGAAATACAAAACATATTCATGTCTTGCTGTGTATAATAACATTGCACGTGTATATTAAAATTAACATTTAAAAGTGAAAAACATACAAAAAAAAATTCTGAATTTTGATTTATGAAAATACTTTCAATTACACCAAATTGTGGAATATTAAATGTTTTGTCCCAATAATCTGTGACTTTTGTCCATGGGCTGCGACTGTTTTTTAGCCAGGTTATTAAATCTTGTGTATCATTTTCTGAAATAAAATGTGTATTAGTATTAGTGCAATAATTTATAGAAATATAAAAATGTACCAGTTTCAGTGCTCTCATCTTCACTTAGTGTTTCAGAACTAATTGATTTTTTTGACGAAATTAATCCGACATTTTTAAATTGTCTTCTTAAATTATAATATTTAGAGAACAATTTTCCTCTAGCAACTTTTTTTTCTTTAGTTCCGGTCAGCACAAAATATGTTTCCTTACTTTCATTCGGAAATGTTTTTGCAATCGCATTCGCCAATTCGTCTAAATATGTTGTGCTAATTCTTTTATTTACGTCACACAGAAGATTTTCAATTAAGGCATCAGACAATTTTTGACGAGTATCATGATCTAATTTATTATGTAACTCGTAATGTGCTATAACAACTTTTCCTTTCACACTATTTTTGAGAATTTGAAGAATGTCAATGTAATTATGGTGCGAGCTACAATGAACTTTAGTTGGGAGTTCATGTCAGATTTACTGAAACTAAAAAAAAAAACTTAATTACCAGAATATTTAATGTAGTATTATACCTGTATTTGTTGATGTATCCAACTCGAGACTTGATGGGATATTTAGTATTTGCGATATTTGATTAGAATGCACCTGCAACAATTTTTTTGAAAATTCAATTATTAGGTAATAAATGTTGTCATTTATCGGCGAACAACGTGAATTAATAGAAAATATAAATGATAATGCTACCTGCATATTCAAAATGAGGATTACATGTAAAGAAAATTCAATACAATTATAAATATATATATATATATATATATATGTATATATATATATATATATATATATATATATATATATATATATATATAACTTAAAAATTAATAAAGGTATATCCCGAACAAATTTTGCAGAAAGTGGATCTTCCAATTCCAGTAAGTACGAAATAGTTGACGACGATGTTGACGGACTAGCACTGGTATTTGGCATATTAGAAACTGAATTTAAATAATTCTGTAGTTTCATACGGGGCCCTATTGTTGGAATCAGTTCCTTTAAAATTTCAGGTGATAACGTAAAAAACAAATCATCATCTATTTCGTTTTCTGTAATATTATAATGTAAATAATTAAATTTCTATGCTAAAATCATAGTATGTATACAGTTATGACCAAGTGAGTAATCACTTCATTATTTGCTGAGTACCTAATTTATTATTCATAATGATTTATTTTGATATAAACAAGATAAAACACAATGTACAGAAATTTAAAAGAAAATTGTAAAATAATTGAAAACTTATTGATACAGAAGATGTATATAAAATAATGTGTTAACTTTAATTGCAATTACGTCAAGTTTGAAATAGTCAATCACATTACAGTTACAAAGAATCGATACCATATTTGTCTCTTTATCCAGATTTTGCACAACTACATTGAATAAAATATATTTACATATTGCGCAATATTACATAAAATTGTAATTTGTTTCACAGAGATACATTTTCAGTTAGTAATAGAATTCTAGAATATATTTAATGATTAAAGAGTGATTAACCCCTCGATATTCACTATAACCATAATTAACATGCCTTATTGTAACTATAAATAATTGACTTACCTTTAAAAACATCCACATATTTGGATAAACCCAAAGATGATAACTGATCTTCATATGTATATACTTTATCCATTTCTTGTAAATTTCAAAGTGTAATGTACAAATTGCGTTACATTTAAGTTCAAACAAGTACAAACATGAAAGAACACAGCTTACCCATCAACACAACAACAGTAGAACATGTACTTGCGCAATGCACATTTGCGCAGCTATGAAAAATGCCCAAAGCTACTTAATTTGTTGTACGTAATATATTTTTGTTGTGGTAACAGAAACGATTTAGTTGCAATGCATATATTTTTATGACAAAAAATTATTTGTTGCAGATGCAAATAGTAAATTCTTGCACTAACTAAATTTACTGCTACCCGTTAACATATTTGTTTCGTGAACTAAATTATTAAGTGATGCTAGCAAAATCAATACAGCATTATTTTATTGCTACTTCTGCAAATTGAATTATGTTACACTTAATACGTATATTATAAAATTACTACAGTCAACAAATTAGACTGGTTTCAGTAGCAAATTAGATGGCAAGTAAATAATTTTAGTTGCAGCCTACAAATGATTTTTCTCCGTGCAGGGTGAGTCTATAACGTAGCCTATTTATACTTAACCTAGGCCTAGGCGTACGATTCAATTAGCGAACGGAATTTCAGGCTTCATTGTCAGCGTGGTGGTGGTGGGGTCGTAATACCCCGCCAAATAATAGATGTCATTGTTGTCGTAGATTGTCTCGTACCGATGTGGCTCGGGGCCCAACTTGCTGGTGTAGTCTTTTAGTGGAAGCACCTCGCATTTGTGGGATATAGTTTGGACGTCGTTCTCGTCGATGTGAGGGGATTCGAATAGCGCGCCCTGGTGAAATCACATCACATGAATTAAAATTGAAACTCTTGTAGTTTTATACATTTTCATAAAAAATAAGACAACGTTTGCACTTGGAGATTTTGTCACTGGTTTCAATGGGTCAAAATAATAATAATTCAAACAAAATATTGGATAAAAATTTGCAAATAAGTCAATTCGGGCACGGGGAATTCAATGCTGTTGAGCGAATGTTCATACCTTGATTAGTTTTTGAAATATAGCCTCCGGAAAAATTAAATAAAAATTTGCAAATATCCCGAGGCTATATCTCAAAACCTAAGCAAGCTATTGCGATGCGCTTAACGGCATTGAATTTATTGTGCTTCATTATTTAAACTCGGCAGAGGGAATCGAACCAGGGTTCTCAAGATCCACAGGCCGACTCGCTACCACTGAGCCGACAAACAATTTTCACCAAATTAAATTTACCCCTGTGGCTCCCCCGCCAGTAATATCTTTGTGGACCGTGATTTGACGGCTGATAACCGCACTTCACGCGAAAAAATATATCACTTACCGAGATCTGCTTTGGCAGAGTGCCACACCCAGGAATGGGTAAAAGGCGTGATGATATATTTATATTATTTAAACTGTCAAATATGATTTACGATAACAAATGTCATATTAATTAAGGGTTTATTTTATTTTATTTAATAAATAAAAACAATAGATTATAGATGGTACAATTGTTTTGTTATTTTAAAAAAATAACCAATAAACATTTCTGTCATTTTGTAGATTCTGAGTAGAATAAAATTATAAATTGTTGAAAAATGTAAAAAATTCTTCTTCAATAAACTATTATGGGGTAGGTGGCTCAGTGGTGGATCTTGAGAACCCTGGTTCGATCCCCACAACCGACAAACAATTTTCATCAATTTTAATCTACCCCTGTGGATCTCCCTTCACTAACATCTTTGGGGGCCGCACTTCACGCGCAAAAATATATCACTTACCGAGATCTGCTTTAGTAGAGTGCCACACCCATTAATGGGTAAAAGGCGTGATGATATATTTATTTTATTTAATAATTGAACATCTTAAAGATTTACCAGCCTGTATATATATTTTTACGGATATTTCATAAAAAAAAATGTAAGCGAAGTAAAGATACATACCGGGTATTTCATATTGAGCGGACACCCAATAGTTTCTTCCGGATGGTAGAACCATTTAACCCTGACAACCATATTCGTTCCCCAGGACTCCCACATGGCCTCGATTTTACCGATATATGGACGGTCGGGACGTCCAGTTGACAGAAATACTGCACAATCACCCACCTAAACAATATACATCACAATATCAATATTTGAATTAAATTTTTCCGAATTTTCATTAAATCAATTAAACATAGGTTAACTTCAATCCGTCAGTACGGTGGTGTATCCCGAGTTCGAATCACACTCAAGTTACAAATTATATAAACTACTACACTGCGGCTCGGTTGGGAAATAATTGGGATTAAGTTCCTGTTGTACAGTGTAACATAAATAAATAAATAAATACCATAATGGATTATTTGCCCCGTTGAATGGCCTTGAAGAACTGCTTCCTCGCACGACCTTTGACTCCGACACGCTTGTACCCCCGGCCTGACCAGCTCCACAGCTGACGAGCTGGGAGAAATGCCGCCATCTTGCTTCTGCTTTCTACTGACTCTCTTCTTTCTTTGTCTTTTTTCTTATCTTTTGATTTCTGCAAAAACGAATGAAATTTTGCAACATTACTTTTGCCAGTAAATTATGTGTAATTTTTAAATTAATATGTAATAAATAAAACTTCAACAATGGCGTCTAACTTGACTTACTTTACGTACTGAAATTAATTTGTTAGTTTTGAACAATGTTTCTTAGAATTGTGGTACGCGCGCCCTCGAGTATTAGTTTCTATTTCATAATTCGGGACAGGCTGTCGAATTAAAGATGTCTCAAATTTATTAAAATCGTCTGGCATTGAATTAAATACAACTTAAAATAAATTAGAGACGACTGAAATTGAATTAAAGGCGTCTCAAATTCGTAGAATGTATTTTTGCCCACTGTATGAGTAAACATCGAATTTGAGACGTCTCTAATTTAATTTAGGACGTATTTAATTGAATTTTAGACGTCTCTAATTAATTTAATTTAAAATACATGGTCTTTTATTAACTTTAATGTCAATTTCAAACGTTTTTAATTCATTTTGGATATCTTTGGGGGCCGTGATTTGACGGCTGGTAACCGCATTTCACGCGAAAAAATATATCACTTACCGAGATCTGCTTAGGCAGAGTGCCACACCCAGTAATGGGTAAAAGGCATGATGATATATTAATTTATTGGATATCAAAAATTAATTTTAAAGATATTTTAAATTGAATTAGATACGTTTTTTATTCATTTTGTTTATCCAAAATAAATTAAAGACATCTTTATTTTGCAATACATATCCATATTCAAATACATCTCCACAATTCAAAACATATCCATAATTCAATGTCATCTCCGTAATATAATTACATCTCCGTAATATAATTACATATCCCAAAGTACCCTGGGATCTATTGGCAAGTTGTCACATTATTTCGTCACGTATAATTGAATTGAAGTTAGCAAATGTACTTAAATTATTAGGTTAGGTTACATTTTGTCAGCTAGTTGACGTGTCTGCACTGTAAATTTGTAACTAGTAATTTAAATGATATATAAAACGGCCATAATAAGCGTTGGCCAATGGGAACTAATAGTTAAAATTGGTTATATTTAAATTTAGACGCGGGAAAAAAGAATTAGAATTGAACAAACCTTAGTTTTATTTTCAACAATTTTAGGTGCAACACTTTCTTCCTCCTCATCTTCCTCCTCAACCACACATTCCTTCTTCTCCTCCACCTCCTGAACAACCGGCAGTGGTTCCACAACTTCCTGGTTCTCTTCAGCCTCACTTCTGCTATGATGATGCTTCTTGTGTTTCCTGTGTTTCTTGTGATGCTTCCTGTGTTTACATTTCTCATCACAACACCTGTGCTTCCTCTTTTTCTTCTTGTCCTCGTGGTTGAGGAGCTTCTTCAGTTTTTCCTTCCTCCTTTTCTTTAACCGTTTTCGTTCTCGGTGGCTCTCTTGGGCCTGGTCGACTTGGCGGTTTGTGTCTGTGTTTTCTTTCTCTGCTTGCGGGCTGGGGAGTTTGGTTGGTTCTTGGCTGGTGATGGTTGGAGATGGTTTTTGGGTACTTAGACGACGCTCTTCGGTGATGCTGTTCACTGATGTGCGACGCCGGCGCTTGCTTAGACTCAGTAGCGGGTTTGGGTCGTATTCTACAAATTGGAATTGATGTTAGGTTTGTTTGCAATGCTGTCAAATAATACCCCAATTTATTTTTTGTGTTTTAACGTATAAATATGTTATTCTAAAACATCCAATTATTTTGATTAAATAAAGTGGTTCAAAAGTCATGTGACTAACAATAATTATATTTGACCCAATTTACTTTATAAATAAAAATAATTTTCAATTTAAAATACACCACTGACATTTAAAAATTTAACTGTAACTTTTTAATTTTACTTGTAATTTGAATTTTTTTATTTTAATTAGTCGCAGATTTTTTAAAAATTAATAAGATAGAATTAAATATTCATTTGCCACTAGTGAAACCTAAAATACGAAATACCTCGTTTAACACTGCTCGTTAGTACTTTAACGCCCGGTATTATAAATGACAAATTAATTTACCTCCAAAGTAAACAAAATTTATTTATTCAAATGACAGTCGAACAATTGACTGTAACGTTATATATAAAATAAATAAAATGGATTTGAATTGGAATATGAGTTAGGTGGTAATTTGAGAACCCGCGAATTCGATCCCCACAAACTTTTTGAGGGTCGTGATTTAACGGCTGGAAACCGCACTTCACGCGAAGAAATATATCACTTACTGAGATCTGCTATGGCAGAGTACCACACCCAGTAATGGGTAAAAGGCGTTATTTTTATTTGAATTTGTTAATTTACTATCGAAATAATTTTTTTCTGTCTATTATCAAACCGATTACAAGTTAATGAAATTTATTCCCTGCGTAAAACAAAGCATTAATCGTATTATTTTGTGTGTTTATAAATTATAATTTGTTTTCCTGCATATTAATTTGGTATTTATATAATTTTACTTTTAATATCATCATCTTAGAATAAGCAAACCTCATTTTTTAAAACATTCTAATAAATTGAGTTAAATAGAAAAATAAGTTTTTGTATATTAGGCAGTAAAATGAAGGTTTAGCTTTCATGGTCGAGATATACACAGGGTGTTCCCTTGTAAACAACCAGTTCATTTTGAGCGAAATAATTATTTTAGAGAAAAATATTATATACATAAAATAATCAGGAATAGGGGCTAATTTATCAGTAATAACAAAGCCTATATTCAACCAGTGGTTCTCAAACGGTAGAACAAAGTTGTACTTTTTTAAATAGCAACTTATGTAAGGATTTTATAACAATTATTTCGAATAAAAAATTAAAAATAATGTTACAATTTTGGAGTAGGCTATGCAATAAACAAATTGACCAATAACAGCACAACATTTACTGTTACCATGGTTACTATAGTTCACTTAAAATATGTTGTTTTTTGACATTATTTTAATAATTCCGGAAGTTGGATTTGGTCATAAAAACTTGTATAAATTACCTACGGCTTGTATCGTAAACTTGTTACATAATATACTATTCTCTGCTGCCATACTTTGATTTACTATTAAATATGTATCTTCTGTACTTTAATTACATTCATTCAAACACAGATTTTTATTATGATACAAATTTTCATTACGCTACAGATTTTCATTACAACATGACGAAATTGACCAATAGCAGCACAGCATAAAAATAGATTTTTTATTTACATTCAAAGTTGACATTTATTTTAATAATTTAGGTAGTGAATTTGCTCTAAAATAATATAGTAGATAAAATTATAAACTTGTTGTATAATACACTATTATACAATTGTAGTATTTGCAGCGGGCGATAAACAGTTTTATTGACCGCAGATAAAATACGTACATACGCAAAAATAACTATATTTAAGAGAATTCTTATTAATTATGAGATTTGCTAAATAAAATAACAATATGCAAAATATAAAAATATAAATTGTCTTTCGGCGTAAATAAATTGGTAGCATTACGTGATCATAAATTATCACCTAATGACTCTATAATAATAATGATGATGATGCATTCAAGTATTTTCAAAAGATTTTGACATATTTTGCCTCAAAGTTAAACGTTCCAAAATAATTTAGAAACTTTGGACTACGAGAAAAATAAATACTTTTTTGTCCCGCGTGATGGCCGCGCGGGTTGAGAACCTGACTCACGACCACAAGGTCCTGGGTTCGGATCCCGCCCGTGACGGCCATACAAAGGACATATCGGCATATGACCTTTGCAGTTGGTCCGGTATAAATAAAAAAAAAATTAGACAAAATCTTTCCAAAATTATTATACGGTGTGTTTCGTAATTGTAACTTGTACAATTATATAACAGATTCATGCACTTATATAGATAGGGGTTTTACCTCACTTACCACACAAGAAATTGAGTAAACGTGAAACAAATGACTGGCGAATTAAACAAGTTTAAATTCACTTTAAATAAAAACTCCAAGTCGACTTAAATATATACAACCATTCATAACAAAAAAATTATATGGCTCGCAAGTAACGCGTCGCTCGGGTTCGATTCCCACAGCCGACAATTTTAATTAAAACTACCCCTGTGGCTCCCTGTTCATCTTTAAAGGCTGTGACAAGTAACCGCACTTCATACTCAGAAATATATCACTTACCGAGATCTGCCACGGCAGAGTGCCACATCCAGTAATGGGTAAAAGGCGTGATGATATATTTATTGATTTAAAAATTTATATTTAATATGTATCTTTTAAAATGATGAATACTATTTTTACTTCCTTGTACGAAGTAAAGAAAGTATTGTAATTGCGAAAATTTTCGGTTCTCAGATTTCAGCGGAAATATCCATTTTGAACATCCCTGAATCCATTTTGAACATCCCTGAATCCATTTTGACTAATTTCGTCGTGACGTCTGTACGTACGTATGTTATAACATCTAGTTATGCACCTCCCTTATTGGTCATTATATAACTTCCGGAAGTGCTACTTTACTTCAAGCCTATATTAGATTTTCATGAAAAACTATATTAAAATATAATCCAAAACTTTCCAAATTTGGTACCTATATAAGACTACTATATCAATGGAAATAACATAATAGATTTTGGTTAAAATAGACTAACCGGAAGTGATACATTACATGAAGCTGCTAACAGTTTTCCTTGAAAAAATGGTATTATTTAAATTTTAGAAGTAAATGCTGCAAATAAAAGTTTTAGAGAATTAAATTCTGCGTCTAGCACATTAATTTTTAAACTAGCCTTTTGCATAAGCGAGATATCTAAATTTAAATATTATATATCTTTTGTTTTTTTTTTAAATTAAATTTGCTATGGATTAGACCAAAAAATAAAAAAATAAAAGATTTCATGTCAAATATTTGCAATTAAATAATATCTATAGTTTAGTACGCGTACAAGGTAGTCATGTGTTGTCCACATCAGATTTTTATAACATTTTACAAACTTGTACACGCACATATAGTAAAAACAAAAAAATATAATTTTTAATAGCAGCAAGCTATAAACATAAGATCAAATTTTATTAGAGTATATAGACCAAACATACAATCTGTAATATAATTTGAAACTACAGTTATACTTCGTATTTTATTTGTTGTTCGCCTTAGTCAAACAACAACACATTGAATATTTCGCCCTCAGGAAAATAAAACAAGGTGTTGACCGCGATATCGGAACATAGGTCTTTGACATGTAAAATCATATTTTTATGCTTTCCATAGCATAACATCTTAATCACATGCTGACAAGCTGTGTCCGTCAGTACGGTGGTGTGGATAGCGATATGGAATTGGAATCCGGAGATCCCGAGTTCGAATCTCACTCAAGCTAAAAATGAACTACCTACTACACTGCGGATCGGTGAGTGCGGAACCTGTATTGTAATTGAGATTAAGTTCCTGTTGTACAGCGTAACATAAATAAATAAATATTTACGCAACTGTCAAACAAAGTTGACATTTACGCGCACAATTAAATCGGCAAGTTCAACTTTTTCGTAAACAGTTCATTATTGGATTGTCAGCTACTTTAGCGGACTGTTCTAAATCAAATATCGCCGATAAACAAACAAATTATATTTCATAACACATGCACAAGAAACACGTTCTTATTCCCTAATTTTAGAGAGAGAAACACTGCTTTTCTCCCCTAGGGAGAGAAATGTTATGTTTCTCTCCCTAGAGACTACGATTATTAGCTGTTTGCGGTGTTTCCTAAGTAAGTAGTTACGTAACCCATATTTGACATTTGTCCCGATAAGAAGGTAATTTTTGTGCACTTGTTACGAAAAGTATAATATGCTTCACGGGAGGGCGCGATTATCCGTTGTGTGAAGTTGGCGAATCTAGACTTCACTCGAACCTTCAACCCTCGCTTACGTCTCGGTTTGCCAACTTCACACGCGGGAATAATCGCTTGTTTCCCTCCCTTGATGCATAACATACTATTTTAAACGTTTCTTGTCCACACATTCATATATTTATAATAACCATCATTAGTAATAAATTTTTAACTTTACAAAAAGCAGTTTCAACCTCACCCGCCGAAAACTATTTACATAATTCATTTCTCATCCAACACCAAGCCAAAATAAACCTTCACCCTCCACAAATATCAAATAAACTAATGATTTCCAATCACACAAATCACCCACGAAAATATATTTACCAATTATGGGGTAATCATTAGGCAGCAATCGAATATCGTCCAGCGCAATCCTCCCGGAGTCTCCATCATCGAATTCCACGCAGACGAACCGCGCGTCTAGATGCGGGTCCGGTGATCCGGGATCCGCCACCGTCCCCGGGTATAAGCAGCGGTACTGCTGCGACCAGTACGCGCAGAGACGCGAGCCGGGAAGAAGAGCTGTTGCGCTGCTGGGAGACACCTACACGATCTGCAAGAAGAGAGTTCAATAAGGATAGAGTATTTTTGAGATATATTTAAGCACCTTTTTGTATCGGGCGTTTCAAAATAAATGCCATAAGAAAGTATTAATTAAGTAATTATCAACAATGAAAATTGTTACCAATTGAACAATTTACCTTTTTTCTACGATTGCTATGAAAAGTTGATAATTACGCTGTCATTTGTCATCGTAAAGTTGACGTTTTCTGTGGAACAATCGAAAAATATCTTTGTCGCGCAAAATAGTTATTTGCGTATTATTCTTTGTTATTCGAACACGGTAATTGCAGCGCGAGCCGAAGACGAGAGCTGCAATAGTATACTTTACGCTCGTAATACACACATAATTTTTCTACGATTGCACCTTAAAATTATTAAAAAAACGTATACGTACTGAAAATAAATTCTTTCTGTCAACTGTCAATATGCCAAGTTTCTGTTTTCTTTGTATCCCTGGGAACTATTGAATTAAGCGCGCATTTAACATCTTTTTCGCGCGGTGCCATTGGAAACGCGCAAAAAAGATATTTTTCGATTGTTCTACAGAAAACGTCAACATTACGATGACAAATGAGAGCGTAATTGTCAACTTTTCATAACAATCATAGAAAAAAGATATTAAATGCGCGCTTATTTCAATAGTTACCAGGGATACTAACAAAACAGAAACTTGTCATATTGACAGTTGACAGAACTAATTTATTTTCAGTACGTATACGTTTTTAAATCATTTTAAAATGCAATCGTAGAGAAAATTATGTGTGTATCACGAGCGTAAAGTTGCACTATTGCCGTGTTCGAATAACAAAGAATCACTTTACGCTCTTAATACACAAATAAGTATTTGAAATAAATGTATAATGTTATAAAAATCGATTCAAAATCACAAATTTGAAACAACGAAAAATATCAACGATTGTGGTTAGCCAATGTACGGTTATTATGGCCGTTTCTGACAAACAATTTTCATCACATAAAAAACTACCCCTGTGTCTCTCTCTACTAACATCTAAGAAGAGCGTAATTTGACGGCTTGTAACCGCACTTCACGCGAAGAAATATATCATTTACCGAAATCTACTACGGTAGAGTGCCACACCCAGTAATGGGTTAAAGGCGTGATGATATATTTATTTTATTTATAACTACAATAGTTTAAACTTTAAATCTAATTATTTCGGTTACAAAACGTGCAAGATAAAATGTGATTATAGAATTTAATTATTTGCAATTTATATTTGAAGCATTTTTGTCTAAAATTAAATGGCCACTTTTGCACAAAGAAAGACTGATTTCCCATGTTGTTAAACGCCTATGGCCAGTTCTTTATGTAATACCCAGTATATTTTATTTATTTATATTTATTTATTTATTATATAGGGTAGATGGCTCAGTGGTATCGAATCGGTCTGTGGATCTTAAGAACCCTGGTTCGATACCTACAGCCGACAAACAATTTTCACCAATTTAAATCTACCTCTGTGGCTCCCCCTCCACTAATATATTTGAGGATGATTTGACGACTGGTAATCGCACTTCACGCGAAAAAATATATCACTTACCGAGATCTACTTAAGGCAGAGTGCCACACCCATTAATGGGTAAAAAGCGTGATTATATATTTATTTATGTTACGCTGTACAACAGGAATTAATCCCAATTACAGTACAGGGTTCGCACTCACCGAGCCACAGTGTGATAGTTTTATATAATTTTTAGCTTGAATGCGATTCGAACTCAGGATCTCCAGATTCGAATTCCGTATCGCTATCCACACCACCGTACTGACGGACACATTTTACTTATGACACAAATTACAGCGCATAATATTTTAAGAAATGGACGCCCAAATTATGATAAACAGAGATAATACATAGTAAAATATGAAAAATACATAAAATTTAATAATACGTTCAACAAAAACAAAATAATTATAATTAAAATCGTTATCAATGGTTCATAATAAAGAAGGCGGAGCCTCGTGCAGTGAAGCTCCTCCCAGACCGATATTTTTTTATCCTTCACCATTAATTGTGCATAATGCAAGCGAAAGCTTACTATGCTGATAATTATTGGAATCATAATTCTCTATGCAAAACTTCTAATTCTACAGGGACGGACTAATAATCTAATATAATATAATATAAATATATATCATCATGTCTTTTACCCATTACTAGGTGTGGCACTCTGCCTAAGCAGTTCTCGGTATGTGATATATTTATGAGCGTGAAGTGCCGTCAAATCACGGCCCTCAAAGATATCAGTGGAGGGGAAGCCACAAGGGTAGATTTAAATTTGTGAAAATTGTTTGTCGCCTGTGGGGATCGAACCAGAGTTCTCAAGATTCACAGACCGACTCGAACCACCTACCTCATTAAATATAAACACAAAAAAATAAGGAAAAAAGTAAGAGCATTCATATCGTGTTTAGTTTTTGAGATATAGTCTCTGGAATAGTGATTCATATTCTTCAGATTTTCAATTTTCCCTGGTTCGATTCCCACAGCCGACAAACAATTTTCACCAATATAAAATCTACCAATGTGGCCCCGTCACCATTAACATCTTTGGGGGCCGTGATTTGACGAGTGGTAACCGCACTTCACGCGAAGAAATATATCACTTACCGAGATCTGCTACGACAAAGTGCCACGCCTAGTAATGGGTAAACGGCGTGATGATATCTATATTATATATATATATATATATATATATATATATATATATATATATATATATATATATATATATATATATTATTTCTCGTGATCCAGTTAACTTATAAACATAGTTTCAGCAATTTTTTTTTTAACATTATTTTAAAAACTAGAAAAGATATGTACTGGATTCAGTGGGTCAAAATATATATGTATGTTAATTTTTATTACAATATTTCTACGATTAAGAGTTTTATAGAAAATTATTTGCTTCAAATTGGATAAAAATTATTTAACCTAATTCCGTTATGAAAAGTCGTGTTTTACATCAATTTTTGAGGTTATGAAATGTCAATTTTTTCATAACTGTCATTCAAGAGTTATGTAAGGAATTGTTTACATAACTAGTTACGTAATGAATGTTGACAGTTTGAACTTTCTCAAAATGCAAATAACGGAAAAAACTGTTTATTAATTTTTTTAGGATTTATATACATTTAATAATCGTTCTCGTATTAAACAGTTGACGGGCAAATTAGCAGATTCTTCGATATCAGAAGGAAGGTCTGTCTCGGATTCAGAACTCATTTTCAATGATGACATAAGCTTTACATTTAAACATTTTATTCATTTATATTCACGCTTTGGTAAATTGATTTTGAAATATACTGAGCTGTCATAAACCTAGAATTTTATGTATTTTAAACATTATTTTAGCGGAATTAGATAAAATTTTGTACGTAATACGTTATGAAAACGTGATATTGTTTGACACACATAATTTGCAAAACTCACTTCGCTCGTTTTGGCAAATATTATGTTCATCAAACAATATCAACTGGTTACGTAAATTACTATTATAACTCGATTCGGACACAAGAAAGTCTTTTATATATTATTTTGTTATAAATGGGTCAAATTCACATAAAAACTTTCTAAATCCGCCTCTGAAACCTGCAAAACCCACAGGCAATTCTCAATAAATATATTCTTCACCGCAACATATTATAATTATTGGTAATTATACCTATTGAATAGCAATGAAATGCTTTGTTTTTTACGCAGTTACAGAATTAATATTCGCAATTTTTTGCTAGTGGTTTAACGCGAAAATTGTTGGTATTATTATGTGGTTTTGTGTCATGCTTCAAGAGCCAGCCTTGCAATAGGGGAATGTATTTTTTAAATGCGCTAAATATGGTAATTATGTGGGATACGTAATTGAAAATAAAATATGCGGAAAATATATAAAATTAAGAGTTTGTAATAATAATGATGAAATTCTGAAACGTTGCTATTTTGTGCCTGTTATGTCATTGTTAGTTATTAGTTTGTTAGTAAACTATGTATACTGGATGTTCCAAAAAACAGGCTCATACCCAAAATATTTTTCAAGTAATTATTTTGCATAAAATAATAGTTATTTTTGTATTAAGTGCGCAAAATGAAGGTTACTTTATAAAAGTCATTCGAACGCGCCAAAAAACAAGAATTTTACGCACGAAATACAAACAGCATTTTTTCTACAACTGTAAATAAAGAATAATACAATAATTATTATTGATTTATTAAGTAAATTGAAGGAAAACAATGAACAATAATATTAATTTGATACTATTGATGTGTTGAAACTAATGAAACCTGACAACAAATAATTTGTGAGCGGGCGCGAGTTACTTATTTTACGCACTAGAATACGAAATACTCATTTTGCGCACTAGGGTGCAAGATAATGCGCAAGATATGCGTTGTCATTGTAATGTAAATGATGAAAAAATCACGTACTTCGCGTATTGATATTAGAGAAAAAATGAACATTTTTTTGACAGTTGTAGAAAATAATTATTTGTGTATTAAGAGCGTAAAGTGATTCTTTGCTGCAATAGTACAAGAGGAACAAAGACACTTATACGTACTGAAAATAAATGCATTCTGTCAACTGTCAATATGACAAATTTCTGTTTTGTTTGTATCCCTGGTAACTATTGAAATAAGCGCGCATTTACAATCTTTTTCGCGCGTTGCCATTGGAAACGAAATAGCAATTGTAGACAAAACAAATATAACTATGTTATTGTCTGTCAGTTAATGTCATGTAGAATCATGGCTAACTTCATTGAATTATGCCTCCGCTTATTATGACCGTTTCATTCCATCGTTTTGCCATATAAATATTTGTCGTAATTTTTTGTACATTAAGTAATGCCATCTAATGATTTATGTTCCAATTAAATGAGTCAAATTGCAAAAACAACCTTAAAATATTTGAAAATTGGAGTTTATGTGATAAAATTAAATACAATTAACGGAATTGCATACATTCAATATTATTAAGTTAGGTTAGGTTAGATTAGTTACGACGTATCTCGTCCGAAGCGCCAGCTGTTGTACCTGTTCTGTAAATTTGAAACTAGGGATTTTAATAACATATGAAACGGCCATAATAAACGTAGCGCAATTCAATTAAGTCGGCCACTCGAATTAAAATTATATAGAGTGTTTTATGTAAAATAAAAACTTTGGGCGTCACTTCCGGTTACCCCAGAAATAAAATGTTTTCAATTTATTGTAGCTTAACGCGCCTTTAAATGCAGTTCTTGAGAACTCTGGTTCGATCCCCACAGCCGACAAACAATTTTCACCAATTTAAATCTACCCCTGTGGCTCCCCCTTCACTAATATCTTTGAGGGCCGTGATTTGACGGCTGGTAACCGCATTTTACACGAAAATATGTATCACTTGCCGAGATCTGCTTAGGCATAGTGCCACTCCCAGTAATGAGTAAAAGGCGTGATGATATATTTATTTTATTTTATTTATTTAATTGTAGTTTCTAAAACTTCAATTCCACCATAATGATTTCGAGGGATGAATCTGTTATCTGCGACAAAGCTACCCCATCCCCACAAGCTACACTGGGAGGTTCCCAGCACCAGCGGTTTCACACACACGCGCACCGTGCTCGAGGAACCCCAGCGAACATTCGTTGCGTCATCACGTTCGCTAGTGTTTTTATATTCGTGTGACCGTGAGACCGGTTCACATTGAACTGTGAACCGTGTGGGCCCCGCGCCCCGCACTCCGCTGGCCCTGCGAGTTGAGTTAGTGGCGACCTGGGTACTAGCGCCGCGCTTGTTGGTGGCGCGGTTGTGGAATGAGTGATCGAACGGCCGACGGAAAGATACATAGTTAACAATTGAAAGACGCTGCCCCCAAAATGACTGCATTGCACAAGTTAGTAATTAACTATTATTATTCAATGTGTTTTGTGTTGCTATACTATTATTTACAGAAAGAAAGAAATAATTGCTATAAAAAGTTGAAAATTACGCTCGCATTTATCATCGTAAAGTTGAAGTTTAACTTTGTCGCGCTTCTCCAATAACAACGCGCAAAATAGTTATTTGTGTATTAAGAGCGTAAAATGATTCTTTGTTACTCCAGCACGGTAATTGCAGCGCGAGCCGAAGGCGAGAGCTGCAATAGTGCAACTTTACGCTCGTGATACACACATATTTTTTTCTACGATTGCATCTTCAATTTTTAAAAAACGTATGCGTACTGAACATAAATTCGTTCTGTCAACTGTCAATATGACAAGTCTCTGTTTTGTTTGTATCCCTGGTAACTATTGAAATAAGCGCGCATTTAATATCTTTTTACATACATTTTTCAATTGTTTCACAGAAAACGTCAACTTTACGATGACAAATGAGAGCGTAATTGTCAACGTTTCATAGCAATCGTAGAAAAATAATTATATCAAAAAATGTTAACTTTTTTCAGTAACATAATTTTTACCAAATTAAATCTATTCCTGTGGCTCCCCCTTCACTAACATCTTTGGGAGCCGTGATTTGATGGCTGGTAACCGCATTTCACGCAAAGAAATATATCACTTACCAAGCTCTGCTTCAGCAGTGTGCCACACCCAGTAATGGATAAAGGGCGTGATGATATATTTATTTATTTTATTTATAAATACGGGAAATACGTAAGTCAATAATGAAATTTATTATTATTGTTATTATTAATATTTTAAAATATAATTACTTTATCTTTAGGAGTGGTGGAAAAACTAATATCTAAAGTTTGGGGAGGTGAAAAATAAAATATAAAAAGACTTACTGCATCCCTCAAAATCTCCTCTCTGCTCATTATATGCGGGCGGTTTCCTCTCTCCCCGTCCAACGTAATCGCATAAACATCCGGAGCCCTCACCGCAGTCAACTGCCCCGCATAGAACAGCCCTCCCATAGCTGTCAACACCCTCAGCTTATCCACCTCCAGGTGCTGCGCCGTGAGGATACACCTCGTATCTTCTTCATTCTTCACCGCCTCCTCGGTGGATGCTTCCTCCGTGACTTCTTCTACTTCTTCCATGGGTTCTTCCTCCTCGAGTGTGACGGTTGGTGCAGCAGCTGGTGTCGGCTGGTGATGAGGTTGAGATGGTTGAGATGATTGAGAAGTTTGGGGGGTTAGAGAGGTTTGAGGAGTTTGTGGAGCTTGTGGGACGGAGGTTGATTGAGGTGGAGATTCCTCGGTGTCGGAGGATTCGGAGGATACCTCTGGGCGAGTTTTGAGGGTTGGTTCGGCTTTGAGTTTCGGGCGGATTTTGCTGCGGTGATCTGGTTTATCTAAGAAGGAGGTTAATATGTTGCGAGGAGATGACATTGACACCTGGAAAATTACAAATTAAATAAATAAATTTTAGCATCATAGAATCGGTTAAATATTCTCTATCGCAAAACAATAAATATTAAATAAAATTAAAATAAATATATCATCACGCCTTTTACCCATAACTAGATGTGGCACTTTGCCATAAGCAGATCTCGGTAAGTGATATATTTCTTCGCGTGAAGTACGGTTACCAGCCGTCAAATCACGGGCCCCCAAAGATATTAGTGGAGGAGGAACCACAGGGGTAGATTTAAATTGGTGAAAATTGTTTGTCATCTGTGGGGATCGAACCAGGGTTCTCAAGATCCACAGGCTGACTCGATACCATTGAGCCACCTACCCCATTAAATTAAAAATAATTAAATTCTAATAAATATATTACCCATTACTGGGTGTAATATACAATTAAATTAAGGTCTGTAAAAATGTTAATGAAAGGGAAGCCAAGGGCAGTAGGTCTAACGTGATGAAAGTGAACGATTATTAAATAGGTGTATCGGAGCGAACGAAATAATTGAAGGTTTGTTACATAACTAATGAATCCGAGTGAGAGGAATAAATGAGGTTTTATGGAGGGAACGTGAATGTTGTTGAAACAAGGATGAGAATGAAAGCCACAAGGGTAGGTTTAACGTGATGAAAGTGACCTATTATTAAACAGATGTATAGGAGCGAATGGAGTGATTGAAGGTTTGTTACATAATGAATGATTCCGAGTGTGAGGAATAAATGAGGTACGTGAATGTTGTTGACACAAAGATGAGAATGGAAGCTACAAGAGTGGGTTTAACGAGATGAAAGTGAACGATTATTAAACAGGTGTATAGGACCGAATGGAGTGATTGAAGGTTTGTTACATAATGAATGCTGCCGAGTGTGAGGAATAAATGAGGTTATATAGAGGGAACGTGAATGTTGTTGAAACAAGGATGAGAATGAAAGCCACAAGGGTAGGTTTAACGTGATGAAAGTGACCTATTATTAAAGAGATGTATAGGAGCGAATGGAGTGATTGAAGGTTTGTTACATAATGAATGCTGCCGAGTGTGAGGAAAAAATGAGGTTATATAGAGGGAACGTGAATGTTATTGAAACAAGGATGAAAATGGAAGCTACAGGAGTAGGTTTAACGTGATGAAAGTGAACGATTATTAAACAGGTGTATAGGACCGAATGGAGTGATTGAAGGTTTGTTACATAATGAATGCTGCCGAGTGTGAGGAATAAATGAGGTTATATAGAGGGAACGTGAATGTTATTGAAACAAGGATGAAAATGGAAGCTACAGGAGTAGGTTTGACGTGATGAAAGTGAACGATTATTAAACAGGTGTATAGGACCGAATGGAGTGATTGAAGGTTTGTTACATAATGAATGATTCCAAGTGTGAGGAATAAATGAGGTACGTGAATGTTGTTGGCACAAAGATGAGAATGGAAGCTAAAAGGGTGGGTTTAACGAGATGAAAGTGAACGATTATTAAACAGGTGTATCAGAGCGAATGGAGTGATTCAAAGTATGATACATAATGAATGGTGAGATTGATGATGAAAGGAACGTGAATGTTGTTGAAGCAAGGATGAGAATGTTATATTATTTGATTAATTTGATGAGTGAATGTTCTATGAATGTTTGTAGGGTTCATGCTACCCCATTTTATGGGATGTCTAACATAATATATATTTGGCGTTGTAATAAAAAATTTATAATATCGAGTCGGCCTGCGGATCTTGAGAACCCTGGTTCGATCCCCAAAGCCGACAAACAATTAAATCTACCCCTGTGACTCTTCCTCCACTAACATCTTTGGGGGCCGTAATTTGATGGCTGGTAACCGCACGTCACGCGAAAAAATATATCTTACCGTGATCTGCTTACGACAGAGTGCCACGCCCAGTAATGGGTAAAAATCGTGATGATATATTTATTTATTTATTTAATGTTTTTATTTTATCAGTGTATATTTAAAACAAAATATGACTTTTAATTATAATTGCTAATTGCAGCTACTAATTACTAAACACATAGGTTAATTAGGTAATTAAACCAATTATTATTTAAGAAAAAATATACTTAACCGATGAGGGGGTTTGAAACCGAATTAATTTATTTCCGGCAAAGTATCAATTAAATTTTAGTCTCTACTTTATATTAAAATAAAGTTGAAAAACTGTTATTAATAAAATATTATTATGGGGTAGGTGGCTCAGTGGTGGATCTTGAAAACCCTGGTTCGATCCCCACAGCCGACAAACAATTAAATCTATCCCTGTAGCTCCCCCTCCACTAATGTCTTTGGGGGCCGTGATTTGACGGCACTTCACGCGCATAAATATAACCCGGGTTTAATTCCCACAGCCGACCAACAATTTTCACCACATTAAAACTAACCCTGCCCCCCCCCCCCACAAACTAATAACATACATAACATATATAACATATACCCTGAGTTTTTTTTATCAGTAAACATAGGAATATGTCATTACCATAGTTACAGTTAAAAAGTTTGACAGCAATGCATTAGAGCGTTTATTTTAAAAGTAAAAATAAGGAAAATAACATTGCTGTCATCTATAGTTGTGTAATAAAGCTGTCCTCTTTCAAAATCAGACCGGGTTAATAGGGAATCAAATAGTGGGGCGTTTTTATATAAATGCAAAATTTAAATGAGGAAAATTATTTAGAGTTGTTACAAGAGAGAGTAATATTGAGGAAATATTGAGGAAGTGTGGTTCCAACAAAATGTACGAAATTATCTGCACCGGATATTCCCCCAACGATGGATAGGACGAGGTGCAGAAGTGGAGTGGCCTGCAAGGGCACCAGATCTTGCACCAAATGATTTTTTCTTTGGGGTCACTTAAAAAATAAATTTTATAATGGTGGTAGAATGAGTGTAGACCAATTCTAACGTAGTATTGGTGTTGCATCGCATGAGATTCCTCCAGAGCAAATAAATAATGTTATAAATTCATTTTATAATCGTTTGGCTATTGTTTACAGGTAAATGGGGTAATTTTGAACAGTTATTAAATTATTAAACTAATATAATTTAAAGTAATTAATATTCATTTAATTTGTTTAAACTTAAAATGTTTCTTTTAGATTATAGACTATTACACTTCAATGCATTGCTGCAAATATTATTTTCCCTATGTTCACTTTTAAAATAAACGCTCTAATGCATTGCTGTCAAACTTTTTAACTGTAACTATGATAATGATATATCCCTATGTTTACTGATAAGAAAAACTCCCGGTATAACATATATAAGAGCGTGATTTGATGGCGCGAAGAAATATATCAGTTATCAAGATCTGTGATGGCAGTAATGAATATATTTATATTTACTAAATGTAGTACGTACCGTGGAAGCAGCAGCATTATTCGCAACTTTCGGCTTGCTCTTGACCGGACTGCTCGTCGGAGACGATACCGAGTCATCCGCATACCTCGGCGGACTACTCTCCCTGAAGCCTAACCCAGCTTTATGCTGCATCTGCAACCGATTCTTCGCCGCTAGTATATACCCAACCAAACCACCTTTCGCCCTGGGTTTCTTCGCGACAATCGTCTCCGTGGTCGCCACACTCAACCCAGGTGTCGTCATCAACTTCTTCGGTCTCCCAACCTTACCTTTTCGGGAGTCGTGGACGTGGAGGTTGAATCAGAATCTTGCGAGAGGGACAACTTTCTTTTGTACGGAGATGATGGTGGTTCTTCCGGTTTGGGTATTGGGTTTAGTGTTGGGGGTTTTAATAACTCTTGGGTTGGTTTTAAGGTTAGGACCGGAGGGTCGATGGGTAGTGGAGGAGGAGGTGTTGAAGGAAGTTTGGTTGGGGCTAGTTTACTTAACTCAAGTTTTTTTTCTTTGTATCGGCGCTGAAGATCAGCAAGTTCTTGTCGCATGTCTCGCTCCACCGCGGACATAAACGCCGGGGACCAATCTCGAGACAACGTCGAGGAATTCTTGTTGTTGTTATTGTTGTTGTTAGATTCTCTACAACTACAATTATTGTTGGTTTCTTCAACTCTTCTTAACACTGACTCACTGTCATCTGCGTCATATTTCGATCGTTTAATTTTAGGTTATTTTGAATCGTGTCTCGGATGTTTTCGTTTTTGTTGTTCTCCAACTTCTTCCATGAATCTTTGTTCCGCTAATGCACACAAGAGACCTAACCCACCTAAATTGTCGTCTACAGGAGGTTCTATTTCACAGTCTTTTAAGGTCATATGAGCAATTCCTGTCAGAACATCATCACCATTTTCTACTGGAGGAGTTGTATCGACTATTACGGGTACAGGAGTTGATTCGTATTTAACGGGCGAAACATAAGACTTTTCTAATTCTACAATACTGTTGGATAGAAGTTCCAGTCCGCTGATGTCTGGATCAGGTTTGACCTCATGAGGCTCAGGTTCAAGCTCAGGTTGAGGTTCAGGAATAACCGGTTCAATTTCATTCGTTAGTTCTTGTTCGTCTTCCAATACTACTGGATGATCAGTCTGGTTGCTAGCATCTTGAACTGCGGTAGAAGCAGTGTTAACAATCTCCGGAGGTGGAGTCAAACATGCCACCGGCGAGGTGGCTTGTTCCTTACAAGGAGATGTTTCCAAAATAACCCCTGGGTGCTGATACAGCACTAGGGGCGGTGCAGACGTTGCCGCATCCAGAGTGGCAGTCGCAGTACAATCAGCCTCGATTTTAATGAGCGTCCTGGGGGCGGAGGCACGCGTCTTATCGGCCACCGGGCCGGCGGCGACGGCTAGAAGACGCGTGCTGTGTGTTTGGGTATGTTGGTGTAACGTTGCACTTGTAGCTAGGAAATCGCTTGCGGCGCTGCTGGCACTTAACAGTTGAAGGGGGGCTAGTGGGGGCGGCGGAGGGAGCAACACATGCGAGGAGGGGGTTGGGTATGTTGGCCACACTACTGCTTGGCCTAGTTGCTCTGCAAGTTGAAATTATATTCATGTTACAAATGGAAGACTTGAATAGTATTCGGTGCATACCTAGACTTGCAGTAGAAATAAGTAGAAAATGTCCGGAGCTTGGATCGCGAACCAGTTGATATCCCAGGGGCGGCACCGGGATCGGCAAGGGTAACATAGGCTCCACAGGCATTGGAGCTGCAAAATACAAACAAACCAATTAGAATCGATACAAATATTGCAATGAGAATTTGCCACGTACGAGGGTAGCTCAATAAGAAATGCAACACATTTTTCGTAACACATGCATAAGAAACACGTTCTTATTCCCTAATTTTCGTGAGAGAAACACTGCTTTTCTCCCCTAGGGAGTGAAACAGAATGTTTCTCTCCCTAGGTAGGATTTTTCTCTCCCTAGAGACTACGATTATTAGCTGTTTTATATTTAGGACTGTTATAACATCTAGTTGTGCACCTCCCTTTTTGGTCATTATATAACTTCCGGAAGTGGTACTTTACTTGAAACCTATAATAGATTTTTCGTAACACATGCACAAGAAACACGTTCTTATTCCATAATTTTAGAGAGAGAAACACTGCTTTTCTCCTCTAGGAAGAGAAACATTATGTTTATCTCCCTAGAGACTACGATTATTAGCTGTTTGCGGCGTTTCCTAGGTAACTAGTTACACAACCAATATTTGACATTTGTCCCGATAAGACAATTTTTGTCCAGTTGTTACGAAAAGTATAATATGCTTCACGGGAGGACGCGATTATCCCTTGTGTGAAGTTGGCAGACGCGGGCATAATCGCTTGTTTCCCTCCCTTGATGCATAACATACTATTTTTTCTCAACCAATTTTTGTTGAAAAAAACCGGACATTTCTTGTGGACCATTTTTAATCATTTCCGCTTTGCCTTGTAGAGTTTCATTGGCTTCCGACAGGTGACAGCGCTGTACGGAGCTGTTAATATGTTGGAGCCAATCACGAATTAGTTTTAAAATAATCCAATGAAATGAAAGCCATTTTGACAGTTTGCCATAAGTGATAATATTTTACTGCTTGCTTGTTGAAAAATAACTATTAAATCCCTCCGTTCACACTAATCTAAGTTAAGTAATATTAAAAATTCTTGTTTCCAGGCAAATGTATGCTCTACATATACAGGGTGCACGAAACTTTAATGACATATATAATTTAATATACTGATTATAGAACAAAATATTTTTGAAATTTGCAAAATTTAGGGTAGCGAACATTTTTAGTGTCACTGGTTTAATAGTACATTTAATTAAAAAATATAAAAATAATGCATTACACCAGATACCTACAAAATAAATGATTATTTGTAGGCAGTGTTTATACTTTTATTTCATTAGTAACATAATTATAAATAATTAAATATGTTTTTTCTACGATTGCTATGAAAATTTCTTTTTTGCGCGTCTCCAATGGCTTTCAATAGTTACCAGGGATACAAACAAAACAGAAACTTGTCATATTGACAGTTGTCAGAACGAATTTATTTTCAGTACGTATACGTTTTTTAATCATTTTAAGAGGAGGCTGCAGCTCGAAAAGCCATATTTTCTGGCTAGTCATGAAGCTGTATTATACAACCTAGGTTATTGAAATTTTGTATAATGAATATCAAAGGATAGATTTAGTGCGCTGTAGAACGTTTTTTTCATTTTTTTACTTAATATTGAGTTAATATGCAATTCAAATATGTATATATCTTGAAACAGGCAAATTTTCGGCTAATCCTGAGCCTGTAAATTAACAAATAAACTGTTCAAATTTTATATACTATATAAGAAACTATATATAAAGTACGCTATATGATAGAGTTTGGCATATTGATTGCTATAATTAAATAAATTAAATCTCAAGTTGACCATTTTCGGACAACGTTTTTAACACTTACAATCATAAAAAATTCATATCTATTTATACAATTCGTAAGTTTATACATTTCTGAATACAGTTTATATTGTATATTTTCAATTTTTGCGTTAATAACAACAATATTTTGCATCTGAAACATGCCGATATCGTGCAATTTAGTTCATATCACTCTCGCTAGATAGAGCGCGTAGATCACTATTCCAGCAATTAATGGCTTATATTTTGATTGGATCACTAACACTGTAGGGGGTGGAGCTTCATCTGTTCAAGTGAGCGTTGAAAGAATAATGCATTCGCCAACAAATTTAAAACTTCTAACATTTTTATTATTTGTGGACTGTGTAGTGACAATTATAATCGTAGGATATTATTACATATTATCTTGATTTCTCGCTTATTGTTTATTTTTTATCATGGGCAGAAAAAATACGAAAAATTTAAAACTTCCAAAAGTGAGAAGAAGTATAAAAAATAAATTAAAAAAAGTGCGCGCAGTTAAATTAAAGTTATCTGAGGATAATCCTGATTTGGTAGGTTTTATCTCTTATTCATTGTATGTACTACTTATACCCTTAAAAATTTATAATTATGTAGGAACCAGAAACTTCTACAGAGCAGGTTACTGTGGCAGTTTGTAGGAAAAAATTATTTCATTGCGATGAAATATCAGATGAAGTTGACGTTGACAACGATGAATTATCCGTATGTATCTTTTTTTAAAGTTTCTATTTCAAAGTAGGTACGTATAAACAGGCAGGTAGGGCTGGTACTAGGATTTCTGATGCCTATCGATAATTTACAAATATGCACCCATATGAATAAATTCAGCCATGTTACTCTCTAAAATCGCTTCTAATCTAAATACACAAGAAATCAAAGAATATAAAATTAGATAAATAAACTAAAATGAATCACGATACAAGCCGATGTAGGCAGAGACAATGCTACATTGTGCACAAATGTTTCTGCTGAGCGAAAAACAATAATACATATAGACAAAATAAAAATAGACGCATTCTTATCGGGATTCATAATTCTTCTGCAAACGTGTCAAAAACGTAACAATCTTCTGCCAATTTAATTTGGTTGTAATTATTTATGTACATTTTTAGTTATCATTTATTAGTTATAACAAGAAAAAGTATTTCTTGAAATATATTTCATTGTAACAAATTTATTGAAAAGTTTGTAAAGCAATAGTTAATGTAATTATTATTTAAATACCTAACAATGAAAATATTTTCAGAATGTAATACAGGAGAGCGCCGCAAAACAAAATGCATGCGAAAGGAGATTTGTAGACATATTTTATTTTTTTAATGAATTAAAAACGTTTGACCATAATTCTTTATTTTCTTGTTCCATGAAGAATTTAAATATTAGTACAGAAAAGCGTGACGGATTTTTTAGTACATTTACAATAAAATGCGAAATGTGTCAAAAAAATAAGCAAGTAAGATCTGAAGGTGTTACAGATATGGATATAAATAGAGCTGCTGTTCTTGGTATAACATCAGTAGGTTGCGGATTTTCACAACTTGAGGAATTAACTTCCATTTGTAATATCCCTTGGATGACAAATAAGACATACACAGCGTATGAAAATGAATTAGCTTAACATATTCACAATGTCCGCGTCAATCAAGAAATTTACCAATCAGAACATTTACAAAATCAAATAAATAATAGTCCAATTATATGAGTACCTACTTACAATAAAATATTTATTTGCATGAATACGTAACTAATATTGTTATTGAGATTTTAACATTGTCAGATGTTTACCTATTTTATTATTTATATTATTTGTCAAATATAATATTTTATTTTAATAATGTTATAATATAATTTATTTTTTAATATGCATTAATGTGTATTGTGTACCTATTATAACATAATAAATGCATATTTGTAAAAATAACCATGAATACTCCTAATCTATACAAGTTGGAGACAATATTTCTTCACTAAAAATAAGTTTGAATTTTCCTTCATGTTTACTCGCTGTAAATTACAATTCTAAACGGTACGTGATTTTGTAGCATGCTGCTTTTGTTATACAAAATAACCAAATGCGCCGCACAACATAAATAAATATATAAATAATTAATTATTAACAATTGTAATATCTTGTTCAACATATTTGCATGTTGGATAGTTGCTGAAATTCTATTACAAAATATAAACTATGTATGCTTTTTAGTTTACTATAAAGACGAAAAAAAGTTTTAAGACGAGGAAAAATTTGTGTATTTTCTAAAAACTTTGAAAGTTTACGTCGATTATGATATTTTCTAGCCATATACCTACCTAAATTTCCGAACGTTAAACATTTTTTGAAACGAATTTGCTCATAACTCAATCTACAATGACCGAGTAATAAACTGCTTGCAGAATTAAACGTGAGTGTGTCAGTGTCAGTGCATTTTGTACGAACAACCCATTTCGCTTCATCAGATAGTGGAAGGGGAACGTGCCTGGGCCAGCCTACTTGCCAACTGTCACCGCACGTCCCGGCCAAAATTTTTTCCCGCGATTGTGGCTGCAGCCTCTTAAGAGGTTATATTGAAATTTTTATTTTCTCAGCTTGATAGGTTCACTATTTCATTCGCTGCTACCAACCGTTTAAAACAAAATGTTTCGTTCTTTCGATAAGCAACTGGGTTTCATAATAACTTCCTTATGAACGCAAAATAGAAACAACTATCATAAAATTAATAAATAAAGTATTTATTTTCTTAAAAATAATAACCAATAAATACAAAATAAAATAAACACGGGAGAAGCCGGGTTGTCAAGACTGAACTATTAGTTAAGATTTGGGAGTTTTGTTTTAATGGTGTTCTCCACTATTTAATTTTTTTTATGAAACTTCATATATGTATATATATAAAATAATTTGTTTAAACAACGCAAGTAACTTTTAAAAATTATTTATTTGGTTAATACAATAATAAGTTGTTAATAGCGTTACATCTGAATCTAGACTAACTAAAACTACATGATACATTTGTTTTTATGTTTTTGAAACATGACGTGTCCGCGAGACGTGCTTCTACGTAAATGTCTTATTTGTCACGTTTGATATTGTAGCTGGGCATATAACTTATATATATATATAGGGTGTTTCACAACTTAAGGCAAAAAATTAAAAGGTATATTCTGTACGACGTGCTGACCATGAAACAAAAAGATTTTTTGTTTAAATCGCGAAACTTAAGTTATTAATTAAATAAAATTCTATTATAAATAATTGCTAATAATTCAATTGTGTAATTATTCTTTCGTAGTTGATACCTACTTCATTGTTTGTGTTTAATAGGAAAGCGAATCCAGTGCAGTACAACAAAAAATGTTTTAGGTTAACAACCCTTAATTTTTCGAATTTAAAAAAAAATCTTTTTGTTTCATTATCAGCACGTCGTATATAATATACCCTTTAATTTTTTGCTCTAAGTTGTGAAACACTCTGTGTATATATACATATAATTTTCCAAAGCAATCTACAAAAAATTTTAATACATTTTGAATTTCATTTAAATAATATCTCGTGAACTATTCACATTTATGTAATGAAATTTACTTTATAGGAAGCGTTTTTAATTTCTGAACAATTTTTGTATTTACGCTTTAGCTCTAAAGTGAATAGGTAAAGAGATACAGCAATATTTAAAAAATAACATTGAAATCCCTATACGCCACATTTCAATTCTACACCCTGTATATATATATATATATATATATATATATATATATATATATATATATATATATATAAATATATAAAAGGCATACTAAAAGACTTGATAACAAGGAAAATGTAATATAAAATTGATTTCGAACCTTGTTAACTCATTGCATGTATTAACTGGAATATACTATACATTTTACATACAGAGTTGAGGATAATATATATGAGTAGATATAAACGGGCGGTGTTTATGATGTCATCGGTCGCACGGCTCCGTTGAATGGTTCCGCAACTGGACCACCTCATACCGGTCACACCTGCATGACAAAATATAACATGTCATTCCAGTCTCAATCAGCGGTTACTGAGATTTACATTTTAGGTAGTGCTATTGGAATAAGGTTACAGGTACGAATTAGGATGTCCCAGAGATCCGTGTGGATCCTATCCACACGAGGTCCCAGACCTCATCGGTGCGGGTATTTAGACCCGATAGTAGCAGGTCCTTCCCAACCTGATGAAGTATCTGTACTGTCGTATGCGCTGAAGACCGCTAAACATAAAAGAGGAGGGACTCCAATTACAGACACAGGTAAATTTCACTCTGTGGTCATTATGTAGCCTTTGACGGATGCGCAGCTGGATTCGCAGACACAGCGCGGAGAGCCCTCAATACGGCCCTGTATGTCACCACCACCTGAATAGCAATTGTCGTATGCTCTTAAATGCCGCAACCTGGCGGAGGGACTTCAGTACTGAGTTCTTAAGGAAGGCAAAGTGTGAATACACAGAATAGCACATAATAATATGGAATATAACACATCAAAAACATACCACACCAAAACATAAACATAATGCACTCATTATATCATCAATTTACGTGTCATTCAATAAACAACAGACACATATCAAGTCAGTACAGATCTCCAATCAATATATCAATATATCATCAATTAATGTGGCATTTAATAAACAACAGATATGTGTTAAATCATTTCAGTTCTCAATAAAACAGAATATAACATCTGATCAATCACATATATCCCCAAACAAATACCACACCAAAACATAAACATAATGTACTCATTATATCATCAATTTACGTGTCATTCAATAAACAACAGACACGTATCAAGTCAGTACAAATCTCCAATCAATATATCATCAATTAATGTGGTGTAATGGGTAGTCACGTTTGGACGAAATAAAGATACACTGGCTCGAACGGTTTTATAAGTATTTGTTCATTTGATATTTCTGTTCGTATCGTAGTCTCTCGAAGAGAGTGGTGTTGTGGTCAAGTTTGGATCGTACTCTCTACTCGTTTCATAAGATACAAGAATATATAGCAAGGTTTATCAGTTGCTATGATTCACCCTGGGAAAGCAATTATTATTCGTACAGAGGCATCAGTAAATATAAACAAACATTTAAACATTTAAATCAAACAAATCTTAACATATAATACTATTCTATGATTAAGCTAACATAACATTACAATCTTATTACTAAGAAGAATATATACTAAGAGAAATATATTATTCATGCATTAAGAATTTTAAGAATTTCATCAACATTTATCTTATTAATACATAACATTTTTATTGATACATTACACCTCCCTCCTTAAGAGAAAGATAGGGTTACAACTTATCTTTTAATTTCGCAATACGAGCACTGCGCCTTAAAGATGTTTCTTCAGATAGTTCATCTGAGTTTTGGTTATCGAGTTGAATTGAGATACTTGAGTCGATTTTATTTTTTGTTGACGATTTAAATATATTTAAAGTTAAGCAGTTCGTAAGTATACTACATGATGAATTTTCTGTAATAGGGCGTGAACATTTATTCTTAATCCTTTTAAACAGTTTATATAACCTTAGCGATTGTACATAAAGCATAAACAAAATAGTTATTTGAGAGGAGTTTTTTATAAACGGGGGTATGTAAGTTCTCGGTCATTTGTTTTATGGTTTCAAGTTTGTGACTAGTAAGCTTTAGATCTTCTAAATTTAAGTCGTTACTCCTTAAAGGTATCAAATTTAAGGTCGTCTCATTATTCTTAATCTTATTACAGCAATCATCATTTACTATGTCAAAAAGAGGTAGGGTTGAAATATAATTACTCTGATAGTTCTTGTTGAACGTTGTTAAAATAGTGGTACTAGTAAAAGCTTTACATTCGGGACTTAGCGTCAAAACACCTGTTCCAGATAAAGATATGTCGATGAGAGTTTGGCCTTTACAATTTAACGTAGTAGTTAACAGAGTCGGAAGAACATATATCCAACTATTGCTTTCGTGCAATCGATGCCAAATTTCATCTTGAATGTTTGAAACACGAGTGTCACAGGAATTAGGTATGGAATTTTGCGAGAACAAAATTTCAGTTTCGCACGTTAGTTTTACATGAACAGAATACAGGGGTTCTTTTCTTTTACAAATAAAATTAACTAAGGATAAAGTTTCACATTTATCAAAGTTATTTAATATACTATATTGAAGTTTATTTTGCGATACAGCAAGGTATTTAGTAGACGGAAGGATAAATAAATGAGATTTAATATTGGATTCTATTGGTAAAGGTATTAATTCATATAAGTCGAATTTTGTTTCTTCGACCAGAGGGATATGAATAACAAAAACTAAATTTGAATTATGTCTAAATACTTCTAATGTAATAAATTTGGATATTATTGCATAATTCTCTAAGTCGGGGGATACGGGATAATTTGTAGATATTGGCAGATAAGGAAGAGTTTTTTGAAGTTCTGTTACGAATTGCATTGGGGAAATGATTCTAGGGTGTAATATATTTCGTGTTGCTAATAATAATGACATTATTAAATCGGAATGCTCTTTATCGATCTCATTAATCATAAGGGTGAGCAAGGCAAAGTGTTCATCTATATTTTGTTTAACTTGAATATCGAACCTAACCTTTTCGGAAGTTTTTATAAATTCTTCGATTTTAATTAAATTTTTATTAAATATTCCTTAATTTTTATTTATATTTGTGACTGTATTATTAAAATTCGAAATGGTGGATTGTACGATTAGAGTTTGATCTCTAAGTAGTTTAATTGTTTCATTTTCATCTATTTTAATTGAATATATTGCCTTTTCATAATTAGCTGCGTCTTCAGCGTCTAGAGTACCGAAAACTATTTTAAATAGTGATCCTATTCCGTTGATTAGTCCACGTCTTACACGAGTATGGCCAATCATTGATTTAAGTGAATGAAATTTTGTGTTTAATACTGGAATTAATTTATCTAAGATTTTAAGAGAGGTATTACATAATGAAAATTGTTTTAATGATGAATGTTCGCATAGTATTTTAGTTTTGGAAAATGTGGAACCTACTAAATCTAACTTTGCTTCTAAAGTGGATATATCCAGATATGTAACTAATTTCCAATCATTCTCGTAAAATCTCAGGTTTGCGATGTGATCGTAGTGAATACCTGGCGATTTTTCAATTACTGAGACGTTATACATCTCGTTCGCGACTACGCAGTGGAAGAATCTGTAAAGAAAGCGTGTTTCAAACGATTTGTATGAACTTTTATATTTTTTCTTTTAATTTTTATTGTGCAATTTACTGGTGAATTTATTTCTGTAATTGTGTAGGGTCCGTTATATTTTGGAGTAAATTTTTTCGATTTACCTATTCTAGTTTGATTATTTTCTAAGAATAACTTATCTCCTATTTTATAATCTACTGATTTAATTTTCCTATCGTAATAATATTTATTTATTTCCTTAGACTTAACGAGGTTCTCACGTGCTATTTCGTTGCTTTTTTGTAATTTCAGTTTAAGTTCGTCAGTGTAAGTTTCGTAGGTGTATTTGAATTCAGGTGGTTGTGTAAGGCTTGTCGGGATTTCAGGTTTAAAACCAAAGACTAATTCGTGTGGAGTGAATTTTGTAGAGGTATGAACTGTTGTGTTGTAAGAAAACATTCCAGTCTAACCAACTGTCCCGATCTGTTTGTTCGTCATTTATATAATGTTTAAGGTAATCTGCAAGAGCAGCTTGACTACGTTCTAAAGCTCCGTTGCTTTCTGGGTGGCATGCAGTGGTTTGTACTTCTTTAATTTTGAATAATTTTGGTATCGCTTTTAATAAATTTGAAGTGAAATCTCTACCTTGATCAGTTAAAATTGCTTTTGGGATACCAAATCTACAGATAAATTGTCTAACGAGTTTATCTGATATTGTTGAGGCTTCATGATTAGGCATTGGATAGCATTGAGAATATTTAGTGAGGTCGTCCTGAGGAGTTAATATGTATTTATTGCTATTTTCTGTGAGAGTGAGTGGACCTACTATGTCTAAGGCAATTTTTTCGAAAGGTTTTGACGAGGTTGATGTTATTTCCATCGGTTTAATGTTTTTGTTTCTAACGAGTTTGTTTCGTTGACATGATTCGCAGTTTTTTATAAAATTTTTAATATCTGTTTTCTTATTATGGCATTTATATAATTCTTTAATTCTATTAAAAGTTCTATGAAATCCGGAATATCCAGAGGTTGGGTTCGAGTGGCATTCCTTTAAGATAGAATTTATTTCAGGTGGAGTTGGTGTTTTCAAACAATTATGAAAAATTTTAATTTCTATTTGGGTATTTCTAAAAATATATCGTAACATTGATCTTATCTTATTCCATTTTAAGTTATCTATATTATTTCCTAGTCTAGGGAAGCTAATTGATTTAATATTGTAATTCACGAGGTGATTCCTAAATTTTATAAGAACTGTAAATAAAGCCTCATAATTAATTCTATCCCAGTAGTTTAATTTTGTGATTAGATAAAAGTGTTGAAATTCCGAATGTTGAATTATTCCTAAATCGAAGAGTTTTAAATTTTGATCTACTAGGATGTTCTTATGGTGAAATTTATCTTCTAATTCTGATAATAATTCTGTTGACATATCTAGATCTTCGGAAATACATATACAAAGGTTATCTTTAACAGTTAACAGTGATTGATTTAATTCAGTTATTTTATTATATGTGATTAACCTAGTGCTTTTAAAAATTGTTGGTAATTTTCTGAATGCGCGTCAGATTGTAGGTTATGGACAACGGATTGATCTGGCAATTCTATTCTACTTAAACTATCTGCATTTGAATTCTCTTTACCCGGTTTATAAATGATTTCATACTCGTATTCCTCTAATTTCAGACGCCATCTAACTAATCGTGAACCTGGATCTTTTACCTTGAATAACCATTGGAGTGGCTTATGGTCGGTCAAAATTTTAAACTTTCTACCGTAAATGTATGGTCTAAAGTGTTTGACACACCAAATTATTCCTAATAGCTCTTTTTCGGTAGTAGTGTAATTAGTCTCGGCTTTATTCAGGGATCTACTGGCGTATGCTATTGGTAAATCATGGGGAATGCTGCCCTGAGATAACACGCCTCCTATCGCGTAGTTGCTCGCGTCAGTGGTTAAAATGAACTCTTTTGAGAAATCGGGATATTGTAATATCGGTTTATCGCAGAGTTTGGTTTTCAATAGTTCAAATGCTTCTTGTTGAGAGCTTGTCCATAAGAATGGAATATCTTTTCGTAATAAATGAGTTAGCGGGAGAGATATTTTACTAAAATTTTGAATAAATCTACGTTAATAACCTGCAAGGCCTAAAAATGATTTAATATCTTTTGAGTTTTTTGGAACTGGGAATTCGCGGACTGATTTTGTTTTGTTAGCGTCGGGTTCGACGCCAGATTCGGTAATGTGATGTCCTAAATACATAACTTCGCGACGTAAAAATTCACATTTATCAACATCATCATCACGCCATTTACCCATTACTGGGTGTGGCATTCTGCCTAAGCAGATCTCGGTAAGTGATATATTTTTTTCGCGTGAAGTGCGGTTACCAGCCGTCAAATCACGGCCCTCAAAGATATTAGTGGAGAGGGAGCCACAGGGGTAGATTTAAATTGGTGAAAATTATCTGGTTGTAATTTTAATTTGTATTTATCAAGACGTGTGAATATTTCTCTGAGTTTTTGATTATGGTTTTCTAAGTTATCAGCATAGATGACAATGTCGTCGAGGTATACAAAACATCGAGTGCCTTGTAATCCGGTGAGGACATTGTTCATCAACCTTTGAAAGGTTGCTGGCGCGTTTTTTTAATCCGAAAGGCATTAGCTTATATTGATAATGACCGAAGGGTACAGAGAAGGCAGTTTTTTCGCTGTGTTTTTCGTGCATTTGTATTTGGTGAAAACCAGAAGCTAAATCGAGTGTGGTGAAGTATTTGGAATGTCCCAATTGATCAAGAATTTCAGTGATATTTGGAAGGGGGTAGGAATCTCCGATTGTAACATTGTTTAAACTTCTATAATCTATTACAAGACGCCATTTTTTTTCGTTTGAAGCGTCGGCTTTCTTTGGAACGACCCAAACTGGTGAACTGAAGGGAGAGGTAGATGGTTCAATGATGCCTTGGTCTAGCATTTTGGAAATTTGTTTGTTAACTTCGTGTTTGTGTATCTCGGGATAACGGTAGGTTTTGGTAAATATTGGTACATCTGTAGTTGTAGGAATTCCATGCTTTACGAGGTCTGTATGAGTCAAAGGGTCGCCGTCTAGGTGAAAAATATGATTAAATTCTACGCATAGGTCTATTAATTTATCTTTTTCTTCTAAATTCAAATGATTAGTTCTTAGTGTATCTTTAAGTAAGTTAATACGGTTAGAATTGTAATTTTGATCATATAAAGTGGTTGATTCATTAATTTCAAATGGTTCAATATTTAAGTCTAACTGACTAATTTTTATAGATTTTTGAGTAGTATTCAATATAGTTTTGATAGCAGTGGAATTACTAGAATTAACATGAACAATACTTGAACATAAAAATACTCCGTCTAAAATTTCTAAGTTTTCTATAATTCCTTCATTGATTTCAGGATTATGAACTTTTATTGGAATGACTGTTTCTGATCTGGGGTTGAGAGTTCGCGGAAACATTAATCGTGCTTCTTTTGATTCAGGATTTGGATCAGAAATTGGGTTTAATATCGGTGATTGAATATGCTGAAGTGTAATTAAATTGTTGTCTATTAATAATTGATCGTTTTCGTAATTAATTGTGGCGCAATTGTTTTTCAGGAAGTTATTTCCCAGTATTCCGTCGTATGATATTGGAAATTTATCATTTACTACGTAATATAGTTGATTATAATTTCTATTATTGATATAAATATCGAGATAGCAATAGCATATAGATTTAGTAGGATTTGGAACGTTGTCGATACCTCGAAGAGATATATTGTTATCTTCAAAACACATAACATTGCCTTGTAATTTTGAATGTTTTATCAGACATACGTCAGCTCCGGTATCCAAGAGAAATGAAGTTGAAGGATTTTTAGGTGCGGAGAGTTTAAGGAAACGTATGTAGTGACGGTTTTTAGGTTTATTGTTCGGATTCGGCCTGGATTTTATTTTCTGTCCTTGAGTTAGTGGCCTCGGCTCGCGGACGGTTGGAGTTTAAATGGTTCGAATTTGAGTTAGCATTAGATGTGGAAGGGTTTTGTAATTGGTTATTGGGATTCCTTTGATTGTTATACTGTCTTTTCCTACATTCAGATATTACGTGACCAAATTTTTTGCAGTAGTTGCATTGTTTTTGTTGGTAATTGGGTCGATAGTTAGGAGAGGGTCTTGAACTGGAATTATCGGATCTACTTGGATTTTGGTTTTGAAGGTATCTAACATGGTTTTCTTGTTTAATGGGTTTAAGGTTATGTTTTTGTTTAAAGAAACAGTTAAAGTTCGTGTGGCCTGCTTTATCGCAATATGAACAATGCTTAGTGGTAGTATTGTTAACAATCTGATATTTTTGAATTTCGTTCTTTGAAAGTAGTTCTTGTTCTTCAATAACTGCAAGATTTATCGCGTCTTCTAATGTTTCTGGTTTTTGAGATTTTACTATGAGGGCAATATCCTTAGTTAATCCAGTTAAGAATACACTTATCAGTTGCTATGATTCACCCTGAGAAAGCAATTATTATTCGTACAGAGGCATCAGTAAATATAAACAAACATTTAAAAATTTAAATCAAACAAATCTGAAGCTAACATAACATTACAATCTTATTACTAAGAAGTATAGATACTAAGAAAAATAGATACTTGTGTACATGTCAAATTCATATAATAATAATTACAATACAACACTTATACAACAAGGTGTTGTTTTCCCAATCTCAACCTCCACTCCTCTCTATCATATGCCATGTTTTCTTCCAGGTCTCGATCTCTCATTGCTTGCCGCATACCTACCTTCGTTCCATGACTTACGGGGCCGTCCTCTTTTGTTTTGCCGGCTGGTTTCCAGTGGAATACTTTTTGTGGCCATCTATTTTTTTCCATTCTTAGAAGATGTCCAAACCACTTTAGACCCCGCATTTCGATCCTTTAAATGACCGTCTCTTGTGCTTCCATTATATCCCAAATAGCGTCATTTCGAACTTTATCCCTTCTGTATATCTGACCTCGTTTCTCTTCTTCTTTTAATGCCCAAATATCACTACCGTAGCATAATACAGTTTCTACCATTGTTTGACAATTCTTTTTTTATTTCGCTTGCTAATGTTTTTCTCCCACCATACAAAGTTCAGGGCCCCTATAATTTTTTTTGCTTTTTGTATTCTACTATTTATTTCTTGTTTACCAATACCATTTTTGTCTACTACTACACCCAAGTACGAGAATTTCTCTGTCTGTTTAATTGTCGTATCGTCAGTAATTAAAACATCATATTTGACATCAGAATTAATGACCAGGTATTCGGTTTTTTCAAGGCTCACTGGGAGTCCCCATTTCTGGTATTCTGTATATAATCTCCTAAGCATGAACTCCAAATCATAGATATCTTGAGCAAATACTGCTTGATCATCTGCAAAGCTTAAACTAAAAAGATGCATATCATCTATGGGAATACCCATGCCCTGACATGACCTTCTCCACTTTCTCAGAGCTATTTCCACATATATATTAAAAAGTAATGGAGATAAGCTACAGCCTTGTCTTAGGCCCTTTGTAGTGTATATTGGTTCAGACAAATGATTACCTTGTTTCACATTTGCTTTATTGTCATTGTAAAGTTCTTGAATCGTTGACATCATATAGTCTCTTACTTGTATTTATAGGTACGTTGTCATATGCTTTCTTTAAATCAATGAATGCAATATGGACTTCGTCGTTCTTACTTACTTTCTTCTCTATTACTTGCTGTATAGTGACCAAATTATCAATACAAGACCGTCCGGGCGTGAAACCGTCTTGATCTTCTGCCATGGAGTCTCTGATCTCGTCCCTTAGTTTTTTTTATAGGATTTTACCCCATAGTCGACTCAGTGTACTTGATTATCTGGTATCTTTCTGTCTCCTTTCTTGTATAGCGATGAGATGTAGCTACATTTTCATTCTCTTGGTGGTTTTTTTTTAAATTAAGCATAAATTCATCAAACCTTGTGTTCTTTCTAATAGTGTTTATCCTTTCATTTTTTATTAGTTCGGTAGTGATATTTCCAGGTCCTGGTGCTCTTCCGCCCTTCATTTCTCGAGTGGATGTTAATAATTCCTCAAAGCTGATCATTGGGGGCCTGGAGTTGTTCAATGATGTGTTTATGCTCTCTATTGTTTTACTCAAAAATTCTTGTCTATTTTCTACTAACAGCGATTCGTAATACTGTCTCCACTCTTCCATCTTAATTGAAGATAATGTTTTTTCTCTGTTATGTGTTTTCATTTCTTTAATTGTATGCCATACCTCTGTAGCATGTTAACTACATATTATTTGATTTTATCTATTTATCAATGTTTAATGTTTTGTTTATATAATTAATTTAATTGTTTACTGGTCTTGTTTTATCAACAAGAAATGGTTTTTGATTGGCATTTTGCATTGAAAAATAATATAGATTTGTTGTTAAATTTGAGTATATTTATTGTGCTTAATATATATATATATATATATATATAAGTTATAACGTCGATATATTACTAAACTTTAACATTGGTGACCCCTGACCAAACTTCGATATGCCTACCGAAGCAGAGGAAGCGCCGGAAGTTAAATTAATAACTGCTCAGTCTCTTAAATTGCCCACATTTTGGCCAAATGACGCAGAATTGTGGTTCGCACAAGTGGAAGCAATATTTAAAAATAGTAATATCACAAGTCAACTAACAAAATTTAATCAAACCATCGCTTCTCTATGTCCGGAATATGCTTCGATGGTGAGAGATATTATTTTAAATCCACCTGCTTCAAATCCTTTTAATATTTTAAAAACTACGTTAATTCAAAGAACTTCCCCTTCTGATAAAATTAAACTGCAAAGATTACTTACTTGCCACGATGTTATTAATAAGAAACCGTCAGAAGTTTTACTTGAAATGAAGAATTTGGTTTCATCCTTCTCTATGACCGATTCCTTTTTGGAAGAACTTTTTCTTCGACGGTTACCTTCAAATGTACAAATGGCTTTAGCCTCTTCCATTAACACTACATTAGAACAGAAGAGTATTATTGCTGATAAGATTTATGAAATTAATGAACCTACCATTTCGGCAACAGCATTCAAGAATGATGAAATTAAAAATCTTAAAAATGAAATTGAAGAGTTAAAGAAGTTAATAACAAAATCTTCATTTACAAGAAGAAACATTGCATCTGATAACCATACTACTTCCGATTTATGCTGGTATCACTTTAATTTCGGAAATAAAGCTAAGAAATGTGTTCATCCGTGTCGTATTGGTTCTCCAAACATTCCAACAGATAAATGTATGAAAACTGTGCCTAAAATTAAATTTTTTAATGTGTGCCCTCTTCTTTCTAGTACCCAATTAACTCCTAGAAATTCAAACTGCCTATTTTATGTTAAGGATAAAATCAGTAATCACTTATTTCTTGTTGACACCGGTGCTGAGGTGAGTGTTTTGAAATATCATTCTGATCAGAATTTTCAAAGGCAGACTTTAGCTCTTCAAGCAGTAAATGGTTCTCCTATTCCTACATATGGAAAAAAAAGTATAACACTAGATTTTGGTTTTAAAAATAAACTCACTTGGAAATTTATTTTAGCTGATATTAAAAATTCTATTATTGGGGCTGATTTTCTTAAAAATTTTAATTTGCTTGTAGATATAAATAATAAAAAATTATCTGTCAATTCGCAAATTCCATCATTTTACCCAGTTATGCAAGCAATTAATGGTTCAATTATTAATAGTAATTGTCCTTTTTATCTTATACTTTCACAATTTCCTTCTTTAGTTAACCCATTAGATTGTAAACGTTAAATCAAACACACTGTCACTCATTGCATCACTACTCACGGTTCACCTGTTTTTTCACGGCCACGCAAATTAGCTCCGGAGCGATTGTCTATCGCGAAAACAGAATTTGACAATTTGCTTAAAAATGGTATTATTAGACCGTCTTCTAGTTGCTGGTCATCAGCTCTTCATATGGTTAAAAAGAATGAAGGAAATGAGTGGCGTCCTTGTGGAGACTATCGGGCATTGAACGATATTACAATTCCCGACCGTTATCCAATTCCTCACATTCTTGATTTTACCTCCAACTTACACGACACAGTTATTTTTTCAAAAATTGATTTAATCAAAGCTTACAATCAATACGAGTACCTATGGAGGAATCATCAATTCCTAAGACTGCAATTAGTACACCATTTGGTTTATTCGAGTATGTTTTTATGCCATTTGGATTGCGTAACAGTGCTCAAACATTCCAAAGATTTATTGATGAAATTATCCGCGGGTTTGATTTTTGTTTCGCGTACATCGACGATTTGTTAATAGCTAGTAAAAGTCTTGAGGAACATAAAAAACATTTAAAAACAATCTTTAAACAATTAGAAAAATATTTTAATTAATATTAACAAGTGTGAATTTGGAAAAACTGAACTTAATTTTCTTGGTCATTTCATTTCTAAGGAAGGTATTAAACCACTTCCGGAAAAAATTGGTATTGTCCGTACTCGCTACAATACCAATTTTTTCCGGAAGTGGTTTAATACCTTCCTTAGAAATGAAATGACCAAGAAAATTAAGTTCAGTTTTTCCAAATTCACACTTGTTAATATTAATTAAAATATTTTTCTAATTGTTTAAAGATTGTTTTTAAATGTTTTTTATGTTCCGTCTGGAACAGGCGACATGTCTGCTGCACGTTCACTGCTGTCTCAGACGCAATAGTCCGAACCTGTTCGCTCTGCGTCATGCTTCTACCGTGTACCAGAAGCTCTCGAATATTCTCGAGTACATTGTTCCAGTATATAAGGGACAGTTTCGGCCGGGAAGAGGCATTCTGTATTTGAAGTGTGAACAGTGCAAGTCGTTGCTAAATACTTTATTGTGAATATAAATACGTGTTGTATATAAATATATGTCTTAGTAGTTGTACTACATTATTTTCGTTTTAAATAAATATTTTGTTAGTGTTTTCATTACTCGTGTTTTATTTAATAATAAACTTCACCGAACCCGAAATTGTAATAAACGTTACAATTGGTGTCAGGTGTGGGGTTGTGTTTTGTGAATTAAAAGTGAAGTTTAAGTGCAAATAAATAAAAATGGGTTCGAAAATGGTAAATCTAAGTGATTTAAAAGTGACTGATCTCAAGAGAGAATTAGAAGAACGTGAACTGGACACTACAGGCAAGAAAAGTGTACTCAAAGAACGACTTCGTCAATTTTTGATTGAAGCTGGTGAAATAGTGGATACTTACGAATTCAAAATTCCGGGCGATTTGGACTCCATGTATCGAAGCATGCAAGTAAATTCTAAAAGTTTGGAAGCCAAATTGCAAGAAAATTCTAGAAGCTTGGAAACAAGCTTGGAAAATAAATTTGAAGAAAATTCTAGAAGTTTGGAAGCCAAATTGGAAGAAAATTCCAGATGCTTGGGAACAAGCTTGGAAGCTAAATTAGAAGAAAATTCTAGAAGCTTGGAAACTAGCTTGGAAAATAAATTTGAGCAAAAATTTTAAAAGTTTGAGGATCATTCAAGAAATTTTGAAGAAAAATTTGGAAAATTTGAAGAACATTCTATAAATTTTGAAGAAAAATTTAAGCAAAAAATTGAAGAAATCGAAGCAAGATTGGCAACATTGAATCACGAACAGCCAAATGTCCAACAAATTCACGACTTGATTCAGAAAACTCCATCTAGAGACCAGCCATTAAGTAACGAGAAAGTTGAAGATTTAGTGACAGAGGGGAAAGAATCACTGTGTAGATTCTACATGAAACCACCACAGTTTGATGGCAAGGTATCTTGGCCTAATTATTACGCCCAATTCGAAGCTGCGGCAGTATCCAATGGGTGGTCACCTTTTGAGAAGGCAACGGCCTTGATCATTGCGCTGCGTGGTGACGCAGTAGATATTTTGCAAACAATTCCTCTAGAAGAGCGTCAGAACTATCAGCAACTAGTTAAACGCTTGGAAATGCGTTATGGACACGCACATCTGTAGCAAGTGTATCACTTGCAGCTGAGAAATAGATGTCAGAAATCAAACGAAAGTCTACAAGAATTTGAATCTGATATCGCTCGTCTAGTTCGCCTAGCATATCCTGACACCCCAGATAGTGTGTTGGAACGACTGGCTGTGTAAGGATTCATTGATGGTCTCCGAGATAAAGAAACCAAGCGGGCTCTGATTCTGGCTCGTTCGAGTAACCTGTCTGTTGCCTTGACCAGCGCATTGGAATTCGAGGCGGCAGAACACGCTTCAAGACGACAAGGAAATATTCGCACAATAGAGGGCGTGGAGGAGAATCATAATGAGTCTATGGAGGAAACAGCACGGCGTGTCATGACTGAGATGTTACCAAAGAAGAGACAACTTCGATGCTGGAACTGCGGTGAGCTAGGGCATGTGCGAAGCCGCTGCGGGGAACAAATAAAGAACAAGCCAGCGGAAAAACTAAAGCGGGTCGACGCAAGGGGGCGAACGCCGATCCATCATAAAGATGCCCTGAAGCTAACTGGACATGTCGCATCCCTACAACCTAGACTAAATAGCATCTTTGTAGATGGGTTGATCGACGGGAAACCACATACCTTGCTGATTGATACAGGTGCGACAAAAACCATCATTAGACCTGATACTCTTAAGAAACCGATGACGATTGAATCAACAAAATGGCGACTGCGCACAGCAACAGGAGCCGCGGCTACCATCCATGGCGAAGCTGACATTACCATTACCATCGGAAATACACGAATTAAACACCGTACCCTGGTAGCTGACATTGAAGACGAATGTATTCTCGGGATGGACATCATGAACGCAAATGGCGTCGAACAAAATTTAAAACGCGGAATACTAAAGATCAATGATGAAGAGATCGTTTTACATCCCCGAGGAGAAGACAGTACGTCTGACCTTAGCTGAAGATACGGTCGTGTTAAATCGAAGAGAAATGATTGTTGATGCCCACCTGGAACATGAACTTCCAACCGGATGTACCATGATGTTAGAAGCTGGAAATCATAATGAAACGACTACTCGAGGAATACTGGTTGAAAAATCTCTCGTACATACTGGAAAGGTAGTACCAGTGCGAGTAATGAATGTGAATTATTATCCAGTTACACTAAAGAAGGGTACTATCTTAGGACATTGTTCATCAGTAATTTCGATTATCAGACGAACATCCGTTACACAAAATCCACCAAAGAAGCTTCCCGCAGAACTGGCAAATCTACTGTCAACATCTTGCCAAGAATTAAACCAGGACCAGAATATCAGAATGAGAAATTTAATAACGGAATATCAAGACGTTTTCGACACCAGCTGTGGGACCAAGGGTAGAACCAACATAGTCCAGCACCGGCGATGCACGCCCCATTCGCCAAGTACCAAGACGATTACCACTGGCCAAGAGAGAGGAAACCGAGAAAATTATTCAAGACATGAAAAAAGAAGGTGTCATCGAATCCTCAAGCAGTTTGTGGGCCTCACCAGTGGTATTGGTAAAGAAGAAAGATGGGTCAACACGATTCTGCGTGGACTATCGTCAACTCAACAACGTGACGAAGAAGGATAGCTACCCGTTGCCCCGAATAGATGACACACTGGATACGCTGGCTGGGTCGAAAATATTCTCAACATTAGACTTGAAAAGTGGGTACTGGCAGGTTGGCATGGCACCAACGGATAAAGAGAAAACTGCGTTTTCTGTCGGTACCGGACTGTGGCAATTTAAAGTAATGCCGTTCGGGCTCTGCAATGCCCCCGCCACGTTTGAAAGACTCATGGAAACGGTACTGCAAGGACTATCTTGGAAAACCTGTTTGGTGTACCTTGACGATATTATTGTGGTCGGAAGAACATTCGATGATCCCATGAGAAATTTGGAAGAGGTATTCCTGAGACTACGAAGTTCTGGTTTGAAGCTTAGTCCAAAGAAATGTCATCTCTTCCGCAAAGAAGTGCAGTACCTGGGACATATTGTGAACCCGAAACCAACCTAAACCGTTAATACATGTTTTGATAAATCCATTACTGGAGCTGAACCGATGATATTGAAACGGTTCGGAATAGTTAAAAACATTACCTTGAATTTAAATTCTTTTCGATAAAACGTTAATAAATTTATGCAAAAATGCCCAATTTTCTTCACGAAAGTCAAATTTTTGTTTTATTTTAAATATTTTTTTTACTTCTAGTCCAAAATTGGGAATAAGTTTTGAAGCATTTTATTGTTACTTAATTAACTAACGAACCGAAACCGGAATTTGAACCGCTCTTTTGAAAATCGATTACTGGGTTGGAACAAGAAGAAACCGAACCATATATAGAACAGTGAATCGCAAATCGAACCTGAACCGTTATTTTGTGCGGTTCGAGTCTCTGCTTTAAACATTTGAACAGGTAGATACAACAAAAATATTTTTTTATCTGACAATTTATTTTGTCACTTGAAATAGGTAGAAAACATGCAGCTTGACATCCTTTGAAAAAAAAACTTTTAACTACTCAGCATTTGACCTTAAATGTGAATTTATTATATTTGAAGACCCTACTCTCCTTAAAAAAAACTAATTCCACCTCTGTATGTTTATGATTATTTATTTCTTAATATGACGCCGTATTTGGCTATCAAGTGATGCAACTTTACCAAAATAGTCGCGTCTCTCACAATTATGAGTTACTTCAGTTCCACAAAATCGTACTTAAAAGTACAATATTAGGTCCGCATTGTTCGACCAATCAGAGTACTGCCTGTGCACTCGTTCGTTGACGAGAATTAGGCAGAACGTCGGACATTGTTGCAACCCGTAATCATCATTTGTTTTGTACGGCAGATAAATAATTATAATTTAGCGATTTTATAAAAAATACTTATAATATATCACGGCTGTGAAAATATTTTTTATTACCAACGTGGTTGTCTAGGCGAATTCTGGCGATAAACATAAACCTCACAAATACATTTATGTTACATTGCTTGTATTGACATATTTTTTACACTTAATTTCAAATTTTTATATTGCGATTGTATATTTCAGTTATAAGATGTTGGAGAAATTTGTTTGTTTATTTTTTTTTTTTAATGGAAACAATTAACTCAGTGAGAGAATTTTATGCAGTTAAAACTGGAATAAATATTTGTGAATAAGTAAGAGGGCAGTTATATAGATAAGTTCAAAAAAATTCTGCTTGATATACGCCTAGTACGACTCTGTCGTATAGTTGAAACGTGGGAACTAATGGTTCGATTTTGAATTAAAATAAGGTGAAATTTTAATTCAGCATCCATTTAAAGCCGATGTAAGTAAAAACCAATAAAGCTTTAGTTAATAAATAATTAACATTTTTATATATATACAATCCTCATTAAAAATGTTAAATGATTCACTTTTAAAAATACAGCAATTCTCTAATATATCAAGATAAATTATAAGAATACTGGTTAGTTTTTACACGAACCACAGATTATTGTCGTGCGAGAAGTAATTATTTAGGAATTAGGGTATAGTTATAATATAGGTATTTATAATGATTAATACATATTTCTTAATTTTTGGGGAATACAATTCCAAAATTTGTAGTGATTTGGGCGTGTAGTAAATTAAATATAGTTGAAATAAAATGAGTATGTAGAACTATACATTTTCGCGAAAAATATTGGTATTTGTTGTTACTCGTATAATAATGAGTATTTTTAATAATCAACACATATTTCTACATATTTTACGAATGCAAATCCAAAATTTCAAGTAAATTGGAGTTGTCACTAATTAAAAATAGTGAAAACAAAATTAGTAGAAATTTATTTGTTAATATAATAATAATATGGATATTTATAATAATTATCATATTTGAACAGTTTTTGTAAATGCAAAATCAAAATTTCAAGATAATGGTACATAATTGCAGCTGTTTAGGTAAAAAAAAATTAATCCACGAAGAATCAAACTACGTCAACAAACGCGCATCCACTTAGCCACGTAACACTAATACTGAGTCAAGCTTAGTTCTCTGTGCCTTGTGTGACATATTTCACTGAAAAGAGAGTATTTAAATAAATAAAATAAATATATCATCACGCCTTTTACTCATAACTGGGTGTGGCACTCCGCCGAAGCAGATCTCGGTAAGTGATATATTTTTTCGCGTAAAGCGCGGTTACCAGCCGTCAAATCACGCCCCCCCCCAAAGATATTAGTAGAGGGGAAGCTACAGGGATAGATTTAATTTGGTGAAAATGGTGTGTCGGCTGTGGGGATCGAACAAGGGTTCTCAAGATCCACAGGCCGACTCGATACCACTGAGCCACCTAATTATACTTGTAAAATTCATTTGTTATAAAGTTTTTTAACATTCTTAGTTGTTTTTTTTTGTAAATGCTAAATAAAAGGTGTGGAGAATGCTGTTCTAATTATTAGCGTTAGAGCACAAAATATCTAGATACGTCTCTGTTTGAAGGATACACTAGCGACCGCCAGACAATATTGAATATACAGTGCTATGAGCTATGAGTAAGCTGTGGTGGGGGGAGGTGCTATAGACATCGGCCTTTGTTTATCGCGACTAGTCAAGTGTTGCAACTTTACCAAAGCGAATAGTCGCGTTCTTCTTCGTCCAAGTGCAACAGAGCATAGCCAGTACTTTCTGTTTAGAGGTAGCAAAAACGTGTTTTGCTCCCTCTAAACAATGAGTAACGGCGTGCGTTATTAGGATCTCAAATACAATATTTTAGGAAGGGTAACAAAGTTTTTTTGTAGTATTAAATGAAAGGCCAGGTATAATCTAAGTTTTTGAATTTTTTTTTTATGCGTTAATTCAAATTTGGCGATCGTTAAAAATTTCTGATTGTTTTCGAGATATTGTACATTATCTTTCATTATCCTTTGGTATCGTTTTTGACTATTTTTTTACTGTTATATGTTTTCCACTAAAAACGGGTATGAAGTATAGCAAATTGGATATTTTGATTTTTGATAAAGTTCTGGAGTCTATTCATGGAAATTATAGTTGAATGTAATTTATTTAAGGAACAGAACGTAAGACTAGTTTCAATTTGTATAGCAAAATTTTGGATATTGTTCAGAATATTTATTATTAACTGGATTTTTCCTTCAGATTCTATTTTTGTTTCCCAAAGTTTATTTTTCTTCAAAATTCCTTTTATAAAGGTTAGTTCCTTTTTCATTTCTTTTCCGTTTATTTTAATATTTTCTAATTGTATATTAAATTGTTCCGTTACTTCTTTTAAGTTTTTAAATAATTTATTCTCATTATTACTTAAAATTTTTTCGTTCTTTTTTATGTCTCAAATAATTTATCATATCGTTCACCATCTGAACTGTCCAAGTTACCGGAAATTGATTTTATAACACTTCCTAAACCGTTTATTAAGCCTCTTTTCCTTCTTTTGTTAAGTTTTAATTTGTTTAATTGTTCTTGTGTATTTTCAAAGGTGGAATTTAGTAATTGTATATAATTTGGGTTTATGTGTTGAACTGTGTGTATTTCGGTTAGGAGTTCGTTAATTATAGTTTCTATTCTATTAAAGTTTTCGTATAAAGGTGTTACGTTATAGTAAAAGTATGTATGTAATTTTTCCTGTTCAATGTGTTTCGATCCTAGGTTTGTCAGATGATATCCGTTGCCGTGTGTTATGTCTGTCAATTGTTGACCCTGCACACTGGGAACAGAGATAAAGTTATAATTTTATTCTGTTGATACGTATGTTTCTAATTTTCTTTAAGGTTTTACTACGTTGTTTATATGGTTTCTCGACTTTTACAATACCTAATTTTGGGTTATATGCTAAGACTTTGCTTTTTATATACATTGGTTTTTTAAATTTTTGTATTCTCCTTACTTCTTCTTTTACGTATACGTCCTTTGGTAATGCTAACGGGTTTATGTTCTCTTGGTGACGTTTCACTTTTTCTTGTTGTATCTTATTATTTATTATTTTGTATAATTCTTTTTGTTCTTTCAGATGTTGTTGTATCATTTCAGAGTTAGTTCGTATTTCTTTGGGGTATTTATACTCATGTGTCTCTCCAAATATTATTTCTGTTGGAGTTTTTTCGGTTATGGTGTGTTTTGAGTTATTGTAACTAAGTATGCATTTCTTTATTTTTTCATTTTGATTAAGATGTTTGAATTCTTCGTTATTTTGAATTAGTCTAAGGTGTTCTATTAATGTCGAATGAAATCTTTCGACCGCGTTACTCTTTGGATTGTTAATACAAATATAATGGGGTTTTACATTTAATGTTTTTAAATAATCTTTTAGTAATTCGTTGTTAAATTCTAGTCCATTATCCATAATGATTAATTTTGGTAGGGTATATGTCTCGAAATATTCTTTTAATGCTTTTAATACGTTTACTGAATCAACATTTATTGCTTTTATTTGTCCGAATTTGGAAAATGGGTCAAATATTGTGAGGTATTTTTAAATATTTAATGATAGTATGTCTATGTTAATTGTCTCGAAAGGTCTTGTCGGAGTTATAGTTAAATTTTCATGAATTTTTATAGGTTTTCTATCGTATTTATTTTCTTTACATATTTTACAATTATTAATAAAATTTTGGATAGTTTGTACCATTTTTGGCCAGTAGTATTTCTTCTTCAGGTATCTGATTGTTTCCAATATTCCCCTGTGGTTTCTAAATCCGTTATGATCGTCAGCTACAATTTGTTTATGTTCATCTATTGTAAAGATATCTTGTACAAATTTATTTACTCCGATTAATTTTAAAGAATTTGGTTCGAAATTTTTCTGTAGTTCTTGAGATATTACTTTATCCAGTTCGTCATTAAATATAGCCAGATATCTAACTTTAGGTACTAAATAGTCTTTCAGAAAATTATTTATTTCGTTTTTTAGATTATTCTTTGAGAAGGTTATATGAATTCTTTGTTTAGGTTGTACTGTTTCGAAAGGTAGTTTTTCTATTTTTAATTTTGAATATTCTCCTAATTTGAATATAATTTGGTTATCGGCAATATTCAGTCTATCTTCTTTATATTTTATACCGTTTACGATGTTTTCTGGGGAACTATGTATTGTTGCGTTTGTGTCGTCGCTGGTAAGGAAGTTTTGTGGTAATGAATAGATATTCACGAGGATATTAGTTTCCGTGAAGGTTAATTTTAAATATTTTATTAAGTCTTTATAGTCCATTTGGTCTAAGCCGCAGGCAAGTTTTGGGATATTAATTTCATACAATTCGTTTTTAATGCAGTAATCTCGAAGTTCCATTAATGCCTTTTTAAAGTTTTTTACAGATGGTAAGTCGTTGCATTTCTGCTTAGTAACTAAGTGTAATATAGTTTTGCCGTTTATAATTTGTGGTATTAATTGAGAATTTTGATCTATATAATTTTGACAATATTTTTTACTATTATATGTTTGGTTTACTTGGAGTGCGAGTCCTTGACTCATAGCATAATCTCGTGATATGCAGTGTGAAAATATTGTTGTTTCAGTTACGTCTCCTATTTTTTCTACGATTTTAAATGGATTTCTTTGTCTACTAAGAAAGTCTGCAATTTTATTAGTTTTTCCCATGATGTGTTCAATTTCGAAATTGTACTCTCCGAGTTCGATATTCCAACGCATTAATTTTTGATTACCGTTTTTCATATTAAATAACCATACTAAAGGTCTATGGTCGGTTTTTATTCTGAATTTTTGTCCGTAAAGGTAAGGTTTAAAGTTGTTTATTGACCAGACGATACTTTTTAATTCTTTCTCTATAGTAGAGTAGTTTTGTTCGGCGGAGTTAAATGTTTTTGAGGCGTATGCTATAGGTTTTTCTTGGTTTTCTTGTACTTGTGACAAAACGGCTCCCATGGCGAAGTCTGAGGCGTCTGTAGTTAGTATAAATGGTTTAGAGAAATCTGGTGATATCAATATAGGTGGGTTTGATATTAATTGTTTCACGTGTTTAAAGGCTTTCTGATATTCTTCATTTTCTATTTCTATGTGTCAACCCTTTTTTAAAGGTTTTAAAGGTTTTATTATTTTCGCGAGATTTGGAATAAATCTTCGGTACCAAGAAAGTTTTCCTAGGAAACTTTTAATTTCTTTACTAGTTTTTGGGATGGTGATTTGATTTATTGCTTCTATTTTCTTTTGATTGGGTTTTAAACCTTCGGATGATATTACGAATCCTAAGTATTCGACTTCGTTTTGAAAAAATTCAGATTTATCAATTTGGACTTTAAGGTTTGCTTTTCTAAGTGCTTCGAATATTTTTGTGATATTTTCTATATGTTCTTGTTCAGTATATCCGAAAATGATTATGTCGTCCATGTAGACGAGACATATTTTATTTATATATTCTTTTAATATTTCGTTCATCATTCGTTGGAATGATGCCGGTGCATTTACTAAGCCGAAAGGCATTCTAGTGTATTCATAATGTCCAGATGGTGTGGAGAAAGCCGTTTTTTCCCTGTCCGATCTTTCCAAGGGTATTTGGTGAAAACCTGAGTGGAGATCTAAAGTCGTGAAGTATTTTGGTTTTCCTATTTTATCCAATAAGTCGTCTATATTAGGAAGAGGGAATTTATCTTCTCTGGTTTTTTGTTTTAATTTTCGGAAGTCTATTGCCAATCTAGTTTTCCGTTTCCCTGACGCATCTATTTTTTTTGGTACTATCCAAATAGGTGAGTTGTATGGTGATTTAGATTTTTGAATGATCTGTGCTTTTAATAAGTTTTTAATGTGTTCTTCTATATCTTCGTCATAACATTGGGGTAGTCTGTAGTTTTTTGTATATATAGGTGTTTCGTCTGTGGTGTGAATTTTGTGTGTGGTGACGTTAGTGGCGGAGAGTTGTTCTCCTTCTTTGGGGAACAAGTCCTCGTATTGTTTTAGTAATTTAGCAATTTTTAGTTTTTTATTAATATCTAGATTTTGATCTCTAAATTGTATGTAGTTTAGTTTATTATTGAGTTTATTTTGTGTTGTAAATTTCATTTTTCTGTTTTCAAAATAGATTTCATTTGTTTTAAAATTTAGTGTTATATTTAGTTCTTTTAATATATCCATACCGAATAATAGATTGCATAAATAATGAAAGTCTGTAATATAAAACTTAAATAATTTTTTATTTATTTTTAGATTAACTGAATTTGTAAGTGTTTTCTTTCCATTTGCTGTGTGAAAGGTAATTTTATCTTGATTGTTAATTTTCAGATTTCTTGATTTTGCGTAATCGGGTGATATGAAATTTATGTTTGATCCAGAGTCAATTAGAATAATGGAGTCGTGATCGTGTAATATCGGGATCGAATTTTGATAATTAGCCATTACGTATCTTCGTTTTCGACCAATGTGTCTTGAAAATCCTCGAAGGCGAATTCTGTTTCGTCTTCTTGTTGTTCATTATATTCGTTATTTGGTTCATTAGTGGTTGTTACGTCGTTTTCGATGTCTGTTTGGTAATTCTGTCTTGGTATGATTGTCTGTGTTGACATTGGGCCGGTCTGTCTAGTTTGTGTGGACATTGGTTGAGGTGTAAATGTCCTTCTTGTGTTTATGTCATTTACTATGTTTTGTCTGCCGAAGTTATTCCTACCGTGTGGTTGAAAGTGTCTTTGAATCGTGACTGGTTTTGAAGGAAACATTTGTGCCGGGAATTTCTGTGGTGGTGTATTCTTCTGTATGTTATTATGTGTTGTTTTTACTTGGTTTTCAAATCTCCTTAGGGGAGATTGATGTTGGGCGTAATTAAAATCGTTTACTAATAGCTGCTCACATTCTTCAAGAGATTTAGGATTTTTGACCGTGAAGGATCCTCGAATGAGATGAGGTAAACAATTTATGAAGTGAGATACTACGATTTTCTGATTTTCCGCGATAATTGCGTTTTTTGTTACTAATTGATGTTGTGTTAGCATGATTTTGTTCTTATATTTATTAAAATTATTAGTGATGTCTTTGAGAAACAAATCGGAATTGTTATTTTTGGTATTGTATATGATTTTTAATAATAAAGTTTCGGCTGTTGTTTTATCTTCGAAATTTAGTTGTAAGAATGATTTTAATGTTGGCCAATCAGCAAATGAATTCTCTGAGAGATATGTTTTTGCAGGTCCCTTTAATTTATTTTTTATTAATTGAAATAAAAATATTCTTTGAACGTTTAACAATACAATTCCTGCAAAACATAATATAAATTCGTCTACAGTATTTATAAAATATGGTAGATCTTTAATATTACCGTCGTATTCAGGGATACCTTTAGAGAGCATTTGAATTTCGTTGTTTGTGGTTGTGGCCATTTTTGAATTGAGTTGTAATTTACTGGGCGTTAATATTAAATTTCTTATAACACTAGGAGTTTGGTTTGTTTCTGAATCAGAATCTGATGGGTTTGATTCTGGTTCACTATCGCTATTGTACATATGATTTGTAATGTGTGTGGAACTGTGCCGGTTCCTCGGTGTCTTTATTACTAGTTATTACTAGAGACACCCCTTTTGTGTAATATATTTAGGTTTATAATTTGTGTTATGCCTTGTGCTGGGGCTCGTTTTGATTCTTAAAAGCGTTAGCCTTTCCTCAAAACCCTTTAGTGTATTTTGTTACATATATTTTACTTACAGTTGAAGTAAAAGGATGATTAACAAGATAATCATGTTTGTTGAGAATCAGCTAGAGATTTTCTTCTGGTTTTCTCTGGTAATCGGGATCAGCGAAGTTGTGTTGTCCTGGTTTCCCGGAGAGGTGGAGTCAGCGAGTGTGTGTTGTCCTGGTCCTCCTTGACTGCTTGCCTGGATGATGGTTAGAGATGGGTTGTTCAACCTCTGATGGGCCACTGTTTAGGCCTGAGCTGGTGTTTCGCTCATAGATTCTTGTTCGGATGCCAAATAAATCGATGGAGATCGAAAGAGATTTATTTATTTTGCTTAAAACTCTTTTGGCATCCTACCGACTGCGCCAATTATAATTTTCGATTTGTATTTAAGAAAAAAAATACAAATCTTTCGTTTTGAAAATTATATTTTATTTATTTAGAATCTAATTACAACTGACGTGAATACGTTCAGCAACAGTACAAGAGTGTTCTAATCTAGTTTTTTCAAGCTTATATATCATTTGTTATCATAACATAGTTCAAAGAAGTATGAGTCAGACAATGGAACTTTCCATTGTCTAATATAATAAAACACTTCGTCATCAAAATACAGATATCATAATCAAAATACAGATATCATAATTAAAATACAGATATCATAATTCCTCCCCTTCAAGTTTTTTATTATATTACTCGAGAGGGTGAGTCTTTATTAATTCTAAATCTTTTAAAGCAATTAATTTCAGTTTTCTTTCTTTTATATACTTATAAATCTTAAAACATATATAACTAATTATCATTATACTTATAAAGGAATATATAATAAAAAGATGATGATCGTTGTTCTTTAAATTTAAATTTTGTATTTCTTCCAAATGATATTCAGTATTATTTACTTTATGCAATTCGATTAATTGTCTGCTTTTAACGTTTAACCCATTTATTTTATCAATTTTTCCTTCATAGATTAATTCTTTATAATTTTGTTCTATCTTTTCAAAATGATAATTATTTAATGTGCATTGTTGATCGTTATTAAATTTGTAAATTCCTATTATCTTTTTGTGAATTTCATTACTTTTACAATAAATTATGAAATTTTGTAAAATTGGGCTTATTATAATGATTTCATTTGTATTTGGTATTTGTTCGATATTATTTTCATTATCCATTAACAAGTAAGAACAATCATCATTTTTATATCTTATTGTTAAATCATCAATACATTTCTTTATTTCTACATTATCAGTTTTACAATAATAATTCTTATGTCTAACATATAATTCGTGTATATATTGTTCTTAAATAAGAATTATTGATTCAATAAAATAGTCATTAGGAGAAAAAGTGTCACTTTTTATGGCGAATAAATATCGAATGATGCACACAAAGTGACACTTTCACTTCTAATAAACAATTTTCTAAAATCAACAATCTATTTATCAATCGTCCCCCATTACCTATGCAACGTGCACAACTTTTAAATTCGGTAACAAACTGATAGCGCTGTCTATGATGCTAATATTGAACCGATCTCCCTATTTTAGTTCAGTGATTGCAGCGCCATTATATACGCTATATAAATAAGTGAGAAAAATAATGAAATGGTTCAAAAATGATTAAATTTTTAATCAACATTATATACATTATTATTCAAAATTGGAATGTAAACATGCTATTTTTATAAGAGGCAAACTTGTTTCTTCCTAATATGTGAATTAAACTTAGTATTTTTATGTATTATGTGCTAAAATTGACAATTTAAGAGTTGACTTTTGAACCAGGCTTCATAATCCCTACGATTGGACTCAAAAGTGTTGATTTTATTACATGATTGGACTCAAAAGTGTTCGTCCGCGTACATATATATATATATATATATATATATATAGGTTGTGCTTCGCGGTACTATGGAGCCCGAAGTCATAATAGGTAACCGAAGTTTGAACCCCAAAATAAGTTCGGAGCCCGGGTTCCAAACTTTGATATGTTTTTAACAAATATCTGTTTAATTAGTATTTAATGATGAATAAAACGATGCCAGACGAAATCGTTGTGGTATTCTTAACCTAAATTTAAAAAAAGTACTAATTCGCATTACGTTTAGTTGTTTAAATATTAGTTTAAAAAATTTGTAACCACGGGGTTCCAAACTTTTTTTCGTGGCAGCACTGGGCCAGGAATCTAAAGAACTATTATGCGAGTATATATTTCTTATGACTTCTTGATGATAGATGTCAGTTATGGTATATTTTGGTTAAAATAAAAAACCAATTACACGAAAGCGTATAACGATTTCTACACATTGGAATACATAAATTATAACATTAAATAATACTATGCCAAAAAAAGAAATATTTGTGGGACTTTGATTCGATTTGATAGTTATAGTTTTTAATTTTACAAAATATTAGAATATAGTTTCAGTGTTTCCAATGCCGTCTTAAGGATAAATGAAGTCATGGGCACTAACAGTTAAGGAGTCTTTTTTATTAATTGGATTTTTGAAATAAGGAATATTATTAGTTGAAATTGGGGGAATGATACAGATAGAGTATATGTACATACATACACAGGTCAAAATTGTTCATTTTTAGATCGAAATTATATTTAAGATTTTAAGGAAAAAACTTAGTTTCAATTCGTTGATGAGCTTTATACAACAATAGGTACCATAACTTTATTGACTTTTTTTAAAATTTGCATTTATTTGATAAACGATAGTATTTATCACAAATAAATAAATAAAAAATATATATATCATCACGCCTTTTTACCCATTATTGGGTGTGGCACTCTGCCTAAGCAGATCTCGGTAAGTGATATATTTTTTCGCGTGAAGTGCGGTTACCAGCCGTCAAATAACCGTCCCCAAAGATATTAGTGGATATTACAAAATACGTAATAATTGAAATGAACCATAAAACGATTAACTACATTCTCTACTTCAGATATTTTTCTCTATGACCATATAAGAATTCTAAATAAAGATAATTTCTATTGAATAATCTGGTTAACCCGATTTTTTCAGAAAAATTGAATATTGTTTCATAAATAACATATATTTGATTCTGACATGTATTATTTATTTTATTTACTTACAAATTCAAACCTATATGATTAGATACTTCCGAACTTAAAAACATGATCGTAAAAGCGGTCTGTATTATTATTTATAAGTATTGTAATGTCGGGGAAGTACTGTGTTGCGCGACGGATTTTTTTAGTATTATTTTAAAGTTTCACATGTATTTCAGTTCACTATTTTGTGTGAGGAGGTTCTCCTGACGATGAGGCCCGAAGCGCGCGCTACCTGCTCCTATTTATAAATACGGCCCTGATACCGCGGCGCTGGAATTGTGTCGCACAAAATATTCTCAGCTGTTGGCTTGATGTTCACGGCGACCAGTATTCGAATAAAGTTTACAGTTGTTATATATGTTGCTTCTGAATATCTTCTAACTGATTTAAAACTTTAAAGGCCGGTTTTATAAACAAATATATTCCCCACTTATAATTTAGTAGCCTAGTAAATTTACTTAAGTAGAAATTTGGGTTTTATAAAGCTCACTTAAATTTAGTTGCTACTTAAATTTTCTCCTAAATGAAGTGGAAAATTGCCTAGTATTAAATTTTAACGGATGATTTTTTTGAACGTATCGCGATACCCCTGCAAAGATATGAAATACTATTTTAATATCCTTGATGTACGATATGATTTGAAATTTAACTAAATAAAGTTCTAATTTATATTGAGAGTGTTTTTAAATCATTATTTCTTCTTTCTATTGTGAACATGTTTGACGTTAATGATGTTATGTCAATTTCTTCGTAATATGTTTCATATATTACGACATTATCCTTTGATGATGATACTGGTCATGCAAGAAGCATTCGACCTCCTCGAGTATTTGGAGATATAATTTAGCAATTCTACTTATATAATGATATAAAAATTAAAATAAGGTTCAGATAGTTTTTTTTTCTTATTAGCAAGAAGTCACCCTGACTTCTAGTACTATATACTGTTTTCATATATTGCACACTATCAACAATGTATTGCGGCATTAAATTCAACTTTATTTTTTTTATGCACAAAAACTAAGCAGTTGAACTTGATAAACGTTTTAACATTGAACCAGCCTAATATTTGCAACATACTTCAAATGCTAGTGTATTTGTTACATTTTAATATAATTCGCTTTTCTCGACTTTGAAGAAACTGTAATCTATTTATGTTAGTTTGTTTGCACATATATAAAATTATAGAAACATAAGTAAAATGAAGGAGAATGATAGTGTTGTAAATTAATTTTCTCGTTTCAATAGATAAATAATTACCAATTCTATTTAAAAATCCTACTTCTTTGGCAATTTTTTTACACAAATAATTTCCTGAAATGTTTAAGGTTACGTTATTACTTTTTCCGTTACCTTAGTAACGAGAGAAAAACTACTAGCTATTTATAGAAAATCAGATTTAATTATTAAAATTAAAATTAATTTTTATTATAACCATAGGTTTCAGAAAAAAATTAATACTTAACTCTTCAGTAACATGTCTACACTTGACTCGGAACCGTAAAATACTCGGGACCAAGTGCCTCGTATTTCAATATTGCTCCTCGACAGTAATGTACCATTTTCCTGACTCTTATGTAAATAACTAATAATACAATCTTAAAATAACAGTGAAGATAGCCTTAAATGTCAAAATTCTTATTTACACGATAAAATTTTTAAATAATTGCAAATAACCGTCTCTTGGTTACCTGATGCAAAATTTGTTTTATAAAACAGTAACAGAATTTAACTGACCATTTAATTTAAGTTTCACTTTGTTAAGTGAGAATTAAATTTTTCATTATAAAACCGGGCATAAGCATTTTTACAGTAATTCATACATAAACATAACTATAGCTGATGCAACATTTTAAATGTAAAAATCAGAACTTGATAGCATTTTGAGTAGTTATTGTTTTAATTATTATGGAAAAGTTTTAAATCATCCCATTATAACGAGACACACGCGAAATTGTATAATTTCCATATTTTTAAAGGATCTATCAGATCAATTAACTTGAATTTTTTTATTTAGTTTCTAGAAATATTAAGAGATATGTATTAATAGTTATAGTAGTTATTAACAAATACATAGGCATAATATTAATAAATTTGTGCTATTTGAGTTCATCATTAAATATATAATATCTCGAATTTATATTGACATAGCTTATAGATATTATTTTTTATGACGCAAGACATTCTGTACAAATTAGGCGAGTAAGATAATTGTATATTATTGACAATAGACGGATCGCGAATTTTATTCCTATGTAGTATATTTTTTACCTTTATACAAAATCATAGTGTGATAATTATAATTGACACTCTTCAGTAATGTAATTTTTTTTTTAATTTTTCAGTATTTAAACCTCAAAATAGATTAAACTAAGCGAACGTATAAGTAGTAAACGAGCAACTTTTTAATGTCGAGTACACACTAAATACTATTGAAAATAAAGCGATTATCAAATTATGATTAAAACAATTAACTAAGTTACAATGACTTGTCATAATTAATAATACTTAATCAGAATTAAGCCATTCACAATTACATAAAATAAATAACAAGTAAAATAAACTTAAACTAACAGATATGGTTTCATTATGAATGTACGAATAGTGTGGAAATTTTTGCGACAGCAGATAGTCAATGGGACAGGGGCTACTGTCCCTTGTACACACGCAGTTGGATAAACAGAATAAAAGCGGGGTGGACACATTACACATTTTCACAAGTACTGCCCTGTACAATGTGCTAATGTTGGGGGGATGCGGTGGCGGAAGCAAACATTCTACGGCGATTCACAAGACGAGTTCGCACGGTGTTGACAGCTGTACAATTTTTACTCAAAGCATCGTTGCCATTGTCAGATATGACAAACAAAATAAACAAAAATCCAAGTTGAATTTCTTTTTCAAGAACGCTGTGAATTCAAAACGTAATATTCATAAAAATTTCAGTACTAAAATGGACCAAATAATGTAACAATGAAAATGAAATATAATTGTTCATCACGGGAACAGCTTGAATAATTTTTATGATACATAGTTTTAACATATATTTTTGCGTCTGAGATTCTGTTACCAACGGTCAAAACAAAGCTACCATAGTGCTATTTATCTGTTGTCTAATATATTATTGTTATAATAATATAGATAAATAGATAAATTTTCAATGTCATTAGAATAGATTCTTTACAAATAGATTGGCGGGCTAATTTTCTAGTTAAAAATATCTTAACAAAGTAATTAAATAATTACATGTGTTTAATTATGGACTAATTTATAATATTTTTTGTACATTAATAACCAGAATAATATACACATAACCATATAAGTATTATAGCTAACATAAAAATAATGTTTCATAAAGACAAGCATTGCCTTACCATTTTCAATATACATAATTAAAAAGACAAAGTATTTACAGCGAAGAAGAATATGACGTTTGCCTTTTGTTTGTTAAGTTTTGAGAGTAGTAATAAGTATAAGTCGGTATCTTGGCTATTTTTAATAATGTACCTATTTGTTTAAATAAAATATTCTGAGATAATTATAAATATAATATATTATTATAAAACTTCATAACTGATTCATTATAATTATCTCGTGACGGTCAATCATTTTGAATCACTCTGTATTACTATTACTCGGAAGTTATCTGAAGTTAAACAAATTATTATTTATTATGACAGAAAAAAAATACAAACACACACACACAAACCATTGCGAAATTTTTCGAATATTGGCCCTATTGCTATACTTTATTATTACTTCGTATAAGAAAGTAAATATTAGTTAAAAAACATTATATTTAATTATAAGTATAATAATAAATATTGACTTATTTCGGGATTAGTTAATCCAAGAGAATTCAATAATAATAAACATATTTTTATTCTGGAATAACAAATCCTTTTTTCATGTATTTATCTGTTTGAGAAACTCTGACAGGCATTTTGAAACTGACATCT